>JAEQBH010007278.1:0-98973 GCA_016808115.1 Tetrastigma voinierianum | reverse complement strand
GATATGTTAGTAAATTTTTTTTTTTTTTTTTTATAGGTAAAGGCATATATTAGAGAAAAAGACGAGCCCTAAAGCATATAAGGGAGTATCACGGCTCCACAAAGCGAGCCATCGAAAACAACCCTACTTGACCCACATAGTGACGAAGCATCGAAAAATCTATTACATTCCACGGCTTGCACATTTTGAATTGGGCCCTTGCCGCCCCGAGACCATAGAGCGAAAATCAAGGAATTTTCATCCATTCAGGTTTGAAGGCACCAAGTCCTCAAAAACCACCCGTTTCTTTCTTTCCAATTTGTCCATAGTAAGCATAAAGGCGGTCGTCTAAACTTTTCAAGGATTTTACGGATGGTGGACCTTTCCACCACAGCAAAGTATCCTTTGGATGCCAGGAGGACCAGGTCTTTGCCAAAATCGTGAAAATACAGAGCCCAGATTGTAAACCTTAGGGCGGTACGTGATAGAAATGGTCTAATCGCTCCTCATCTTACCTGCAAGCGCATCTACTAAGCTAGATGTCTTCCCCTTTTCTTGAAACATCCATAGTCGAATCTTCTGCTAAACTTCCCAAGCAAATAAACAAATCTTTGAAGGGATGCAATTGATTTTCAAAATCTGGCTTTTACGGGAGTTCTCCATGAGCTCCCTCTCGTGAGCTTGTCATAGCAGAACCTAATCGTAAAAATGCCACTCTTGGTTAAGCTCTAGACCAAGCTGTCTTTCATCTCGGGATTTAACCTTGCACTGTGGATGATGGTCATGAGATTAAGGACATCATTGATCTTCCAGTCATTAAAAGACCGCAGGAAAGTTGGATTCTATCCCCCTTCTTCCTGGACCAGTCCCAAATATCTTCAAGATAAGCATCCTTTGTAGTAGCCAATGTGTAAATATTGTGAAAAGTCTCACTTAAGGTTAGTTTCCACACGAGTGTCTTTCCAAAGCATAAACGCTTCCATCCTACAACCACAGTGCGAGGCTGTGCTTGCTTTGTTGCTTCCTTATTAATTTCTTTCCTGAGCCTAACCAAGCACCTCTGCCATTTTTGGTGAACTAGACCCCCTTGTCCACACCATATTTAACGCTAATGATTCTCTTCCACAGCGGGTTGTCCTCATTGGCGAACCTCGAGTCCATTTAGCGAAGGACTTTATTTAGGGTTCGAGGCATTTAACACCCCGGGCGCGTGTCCTTGTTGGAACAAATAGTCTTCCATTTCCTGAGGTGTATTTTCCTCTCTAGAAATTTGCTCTCCCAGAAGGAACTCCTTTAGATTTTCTCAAGTCTCGTTTACCTTTCTTAGGATCCGTAGGAGAGACATAAAATAAATAGGCATATTGGACAAAGTACTCCTTATAAGGGTTAGCCTCCCGCCTTTTGAAATGTATCGTCGTTTCCACAAAGCTAACCTTTTCCGGAATCTTTCCTCAACAACATCCCAAACTGATTCCACCTTATGATTGGCACTAGGGTAATCCCAGATAGGTTGTGGGGAGCACACCAACCACCTTGCATCCTGCTTCCTTAGGCATCTCCCTCTCTGTTCTTCTCTTTTAGCCATTTTTAGTTGTGAGAACCACGAATTATATGATTTTCTCTGATACTAGTTTACCCGAATGGCTCACCCGAATGCGAAGGCCATTTGAGCTCCTCTAAATTCTCTCTCTACCTTTTCTCTCCTATCTCTATATATGTTTGACTTTTTTTAAATTATTGGAAGTTAGGTGTAAAATAGAGTGTGGTTGGAGTGTATTTTAAAAAGTTGCTAGCTAAAGTAGTGAATTTAATATTTAAATATATTTTGAGTAGCTATTTTGTTAAGTGTGGTTGGAGATGCTTGCTCGAACTCTCGACATTATCCACTCTTCTTGCTTTGGAATGATGGAGCTCTTCCATATTGATTCTTAAGCCAGAGCGAGCCACATCAAGGTCTGACTCAAGTAAGAGTGTTTCCTCTTCATTATCCTTACAAAAGATAAGTGTGTCATCAACAAACAACAGGTGCGAAACCGGAACTTCCTATCCCCTTCTTGACTTGAACTTAAAACCAGACCGAAAACCCCCCTCAATAGCCTTATCAATGGTATAAGTAAGTCTTCATTCCCGACACAAGCAGTTGGGGGAAGGGTCCCCCCTTGCATCGACCCATAGGCTTTGGAAGAACATGGGACTTCCATTTACAAGCCTTGAGAAAGATGTTGATGTGACACACCATTTGACCAGTCAGTCATTTTTCCCAAAGTCCATCCTATCCATATTTGAAAACATAAACGATCGATTTAAATGATCATCGCCTTTTCTATGTCTAAACACTGTACACCCCTTGCCTTCCTTTTGAGGTTGAGAATTAAGTACTTCATTAGTAATAAGAGGAGGCATCAATTTGTCTTCCCTCCACAAAAGCATTTTTGGGCGGGAAATCACTAATGATCACCTTCTTCAATATTTTCTAAAACCTTAGATAAACAGGTTTATGTGAGACTTTCCACTAAGCTAATAGGCTAAAATCCATTAGGTCTTTTTGTACCCCCTTTTTGGGGATGAGAACCAAAGAAAGTGGGTTCATCTTGTGGACAAATTTCCCATTTACCAAAGAAGTCTCTAAACATCCCCATTACTTCAAGTCTAGCAATGTCCAAGAGGATTACTAAAACAAATTGTATTCCTCCCAGCCGGTTCACCATCAGTTCAGCTCAGCAGGAGCTCACAAACCTCCTCTTCGGTGAAGATTCCTTCCAATTTAGCGACCCTCATGCCTTTCTAGTGTAGCAAAATGCCTCCCCGAGATGGAGGGACACCCGACTCCTCGAGTCCATGAGCTATCAGCCCGAAGCATGTAGTAGCCACCACCGCTATCTGGGTTTCCCTCCGTTAACCATACACCATCCACCCTTAATTTTACGAGTTTTTCTCCTGGTAAATTGTGGCCATTCTACGAAAGAGCCACTATTCGAATCCCTTCCTTTGGCAAGGTACCTTGACTTTTGTCTCTGAAATTCTCATTAGAGCCCATTTTTTGAAGTCCTCTTGCTTTCTGCTTCTCCTTCTCGGACAAACTGGAGGCCTTAGGCTTTCCCTAGCTCATCTGAAATTTACCCTACGGAAGTGCAGCCATGCTTCCACTCTCTTAAAGACCTCCTCATTCCAGACTTTGATATTTATTTTAGGCCTTAGGATTTGAGCCAATATAAGCTATAGAACCTGCGAAGGATAGTCCTTGCCCTCTTTGGTAGACATCTTTGAAACCTTCCTCTTTTGCCCACATGTTCTCAAAGCGGAGAAGGGAGTGGGCTAACCCCTACCCCAGGCGCTTCTATCGCAATTGGGAAATGGTGGGAGGTGGGTCTTAGGCTCTGATTTGTAAAACATTGTTAAACTAGTTATCCACTCATCATTTATCGACGGTCGACCTTGCCTTTCGTTGGCCCGGACTTTAAACCCCACTCAAGTAAAGCAGCGACCACAGGTGGGAAAATCTTTTAGCTCTAGATCATCTATCACTTGTGAGAATCTTCTCATCGCTTAGGTTAGTCTTCCCTCCCTACTACGCTCATGCGAGAACCTTAAGACATTGAAGTCCCCTCCAACACACCACGATCCACCCCACCGCCTTCCACATTTTGGTCTTCCCATTATCTCTCTCGAAGCGCACGGCCAGGGGCCATACCTGTAGACCAGCCAGTATCATATCCACTTTCTTGAAGGGCAAGAAATTGTAAAGGCCCCTCTACCGTTTCAGCTAACACTAAAGCACTCTGAGTGTCCCACAAAACAGCAATGCCCCGGAGGCCCTAGAGCGTTGACTACTCCCATCCCGGATATCTTCCAGCCTCGAAGACCATGCCACTTCTTGGGTTTGTCTTTTTGAGCTCAGTTTCCTACAAACACACCACATCCCCTCTCTGGGATCTTAGGAAGGCTTTGATGAATTTTCTTTTTTCCTAATTGTTGGCCCCTCTAACGTTCCAGGAATAATTTTCACAATCATTTCAACACTGCCTTTGAAGACCCCACCCCCTTCTCTTGCCAACATCGTCTATTTACCCTTTTATTCTTGATAGACCAATCTAGCTTCTTGACTCCCTACTCCAAAATTGTTGGCTTTGCACATCCTTCCTGCTCATGGTCTCTTCGTTTTTTCATGTTGTTGAAAAATTCCAAAACCTCCTCCTTGCAACCTTCAATCGAGAAGCCCAAAAATTCACTAAAACTAGCTAGTAAGCCCTTCGTCCCTTGCCCTTCCCACTTCCCCTCCATTACATGGTTGACTGCTTGGGGGGCTTCATTCCTTCGGAAAACATCTGCCATCCCATTCTCGAGAGCTACCCCCAGACTACGCAGGGTTCTCCTCTAAACATCTTCATAAACCCTTTGCGACGCGGAGGTGTTAGCATCTCCTTATCCCCTCAATCAGATCTTCAGTTCGACCCCAGCGACCTCCATTTTGGAGTGCCGGCTCATCCTTGTTGGGGGCTTGAAGAAAGAAGGAGAAGAAGAGTGAGCAAGATGGAAGGTGCAGCCGGCACATACCTTTGCTCGATGGCATCTTTTTCTTTGCTTTCTGGCTCCTTCTCCTTATCTTCTCTGGCTGTGAAGGCCCTCCTTAAATGGTCGACTTCTCTTGGGAGCCTAAATTTTCCATTGGAGAAATCGACAAGGGTGTTCCCTCCCCGTGCCCTTGTGGATTTTTATTAAGATGGAGTCGGTCACATCCTCGGCCACTTGGCTCCATGCTGCCTAGGTATCGGGCCATCAGATCCATTAAGATCTAAAGTGACGGCCCACTTCACAGGTCTTTGAATTGCAAACAACTGGGCGATTTTGATTTCGGGGCTTCAGCTTCTTGATCCCCCTTTTCACACCCTTGGCCCATTTTCAAGAAATACAAGATAGCGGCATGGCTTATGGGCTGAAAGTGACCCCGAATGATTTTTTGTTTTGATCGACATACACCCACCCCTCAGGGCTAGTTAATTTGGGTTGTAAACCCGGTGAGTTTAAAAAGTAACCACGTCGCGGATTTACTTTTTGGGGATTAGACCTTACGCTGATGCCGTCGCGGAGGACCATACCGGGTTGTTGTCCCTTTCACCCTTCTCGTCTTTTACGCTTTCCTCTCATCATTTCTTTTCTTCTCTAGACTCCGCCGCGGTTGCTAACGTGTGATGGAGACTCACCTTCTTCCACTCTCCTCTTATTTGTACATTCCTTTCCCTTCTTAGGAAACACCCTCGGCCGTGGTGGCGAATTCCCACAGTTTGTAGCTCGAAGCTCGACCCTTCAAAATGTTGACCGCGATGGCCTCCTTTTTCCTCCACACTCACCGATGTCCCGGCTGCAAAGCTTTGTTCTTAGAGTTTTTGTCTCCTTGTCTAAGGCAGGAAACCTCCACGGTTATCTCAATCATCTTGAACATCTTGTCTCCACAGAGATCTGTGTGAGCCACCACCCGATCACGCCTTCTACACTACTTCATGCGATGCAGCACGGACTCCCACCATTGTAGTTTCGGTGAGCCTCCCACTAAAGCCATCTCCTCCCCGAGTTCCAGCCCCACCCATGCTTCTTACGGAATGGTAAACTCCGAAAAAATTGAACATCGTTCATGTGGGCCCTCATTATATTCCCCCTTCAATCAGTGCATTGTAGAAATGAGAGTTAAGCGATTGAGAAAGGAAATTGCAAATATTTTAAAGAAATTTGGAAAGTTGATTCGAGTGTGCTTATGTGTAAACTTCGGTTGCGTTTGTTTTTTTTGGCAATGTTGAATGAAACTTTTGAGCTTAATCTTTGAATAGTACTTAATAGCATTAAGTGATTAAGTTCATTTGTTTTTTAACATTAGATGGTGAGTAGGGATGACAACGGAACCAAAATTATTTTTAGGTTCGCATCGCCTGGCTTTCTTGCTCGCGCGTATTTAATTAATTTTTAATCGGGTTTTAATGAGTTTGAATTTATTTTAAAATCGAATGGGTTCGAATATTGTTATACGTAAGAGCAGAAAATTAGAAATTTTCAAAAATGGCAAAATGTTAATAAAAATAATATATTGCAATAAGGGTTCAGGGAAGTTTAGAAAATTCTCTAGATCTCGGATAATGAAACAGACTGCGCCGTTAAATTCGTCTCGCGAAATCTAGTAACTCAAAAAAGTTTCGGTCGAATTACGAGAGACCAGCGAAGTACTGGGTACTACGGGTGATAAGTTGCCAGTGACTCAAAGGACGAGATTTTTTCGATTTTCGGGACAGAAACGGACCCGAATGAAGCAATATGAACCATATATCCAAAATAATAATAAGCCACAGCCCAGATTATATTTTAAAAATATTTTTTAATGTTTTATTTTTTCACTTTAATATAAATAATAATAATTATTATAATGTTTTTAATAAATAATTTATAAAAATTCATAATATTTTTATTTTTATGAAAAATATTAATTTTAATATAATAAAAATAAAAAAAGCAAATATAAAATTAGGTAAAATAAAGCAAAAATAAAATATAAGCAGGGAGGAATTTTGAGAATTTTAAATACAAATGCCTTGTTTAATTTTTTTTAAATGAGGCAAGTTTGAGGAATTGAAAAAAAAAGGAAATAAACGAGCGGGTCAAAGGATGGGACATGAATCGAAAACCACTCCCAGTTGTCATTCTAGTAGTGTATGTTGCTAGCTCTTCTTTTTTATTGGACAATGATTGGAATTTTACTAGCATTTTGTGGAAAATGACTTTTAAAAATAGAAAGAAAGTAAATATTTTCACTTTTTCTATTCGAACTTTTTAAAAAATTTGACAATAAAGTTATAGAAAATTTTAAAAAACAAACAGCTTAATGCTGAAAGCTATTCAGTTTTTAGCATTAAGTCAAAAAACAAACGCCACCTTCCTCACCAGTTTTCTTTTTCTTTCTGATCTTGTCTTGATGTTCAACCCGCTTATGTTCTATTTGCCTGTATATTCAACTCTTATGTATTTAGGTTTTCTGCTTTTCTTTGTTGTTAAAGGTTATTTTTATTTGCCAATCTTCTTACTCCCTTGAACAGGAATATGAAGAGAAATTGAAGGAGAAGGGTGAGGCCCCAGTTATGTTCAGGTGAATAAGCCTCTGATTTATTGTCTGTACATGTGGTAGAATTCCTAAAATGTGGTTTATTTCTCTTACAAACTCTTGTTTCCTACCGCTGTAGTCATTTGGGACCTCCTAGAAGACGGACAACTGCAGAAGAAGAAGAAGCGACTAAGCACCCAAAACCTGATGTTTAATTTATTTATTCTGGCTGTATCATCAAATGCTTATGCTTACCTAAAAGTCACATTTACAAGTTCTTTTTCTTTAATTGTAGGACTCTGTATATTATCATCCTACGTTAGATCCTACTGGTGCCCCACCACCTGGAAAGCCTCCCATGTTCAAATCATCAATAGGTTTGTATAACTCTAATATTTCTCTCTCTCACACACACATACACACACACATTTTGGTTTGGTTTTGGACTGCAGGACCCGGGATTCCCTTATCAGCAGCTTCATCAGGTGGTGCTGCATCATCCTCAGCTGACAGATTCAGAGGATGGCCCAGTTTAGTTAGCCACCCCTCCCCACCTCCCACCACCTCCCCATTTGCAGATACTGGTGTCTAGGTCGGAGATGGCTCTGGTATGCCACACCTCTACCTTGCCTCTACCTCCTCCACCTCCAATGCCACCCAAAGCCTGCCGCAGCAGACTTGGGTGCACTGCCTCCTACCTTTGCCACCTCCACCCCTCCTGGTCCTCCACCTAAGGAACAGGTTTCATCTCGTCCTTCACTTCCTCCACCTCCACCTCCACTCATCCAACAGTCTTCTCAGCCGCCTCCACCCGGTACTGGCAGAACAGAAGGGGAGAAGACTCAATCTGCAACATTTGATGATCAAACCTCCAGGGCCAAGTTCAGAGTAAAGCTATTCATCATTCCCTCTCTTGGGCTGATATGATTGTGTAAATGTCAAATGTTCTGCTCTGAAAGAGTTGGAGTGAAAGAAGAATTCCTCGGATCAGATGGGCCGACACATGCAAGTACTTGCAAGAAATTAAATGAGTATAATTGGTTGCCTATGGGAGGATTTTATGTATATTTGCTTGTTTGGTCCAGACCCCAAACCATTAGATATTGCAAATTACCTCCTAAAAAATAGTAATAACTTCTTTCTCTTTCTCATATAGGTTCCAACAGTGCTCCCGCCACCTCCTCCACCACCTAGCCTGCCACCGAAGTTGGTAAGCAATCAGACTGAAGGCACACAACCTGAATCTGATATCAATAATCATTCAGGCACCAAGGAGATCCTTATGGTTCCTCCTCCTCCTCCAAGGCAACAGCCTCCAATGGCTAGACCTGGCCTGATCCCAACTCTGCAGCCTGATGTATTGCCCCCGGGAATTTCACGCTTCCCTCCACCCCCACCTCCACCTCCTGGACTACCCGGCCAACCTGCTCCCCCTGGAATGATGGTCCCTCTGATTCCTAGGCCACCTTTTGGACCTCCACCAATGATGAGACCGCTACTTCCACCTGGTGCTGTTCCCACCTTACAAGAAGATGATTATGCTGCGTTTAGGCCACCAATACCACAGAAGCCATCATATGTGAAATCAGCTGCATCAACTGTTGTTAAGAGGCCATTAGCTCAGCACACTCCAGAGCTTACAGCTATGGTGAGCGCTGTTCTTTCATATGCTTCCTTTATGCTACAGGGTGTATAATCCTTATATTTTTGTTGGTTCAGAAGGTTTATCTGCTGCTCATTTTATAGAGCATATATTTTAGTATTAAAAGACATCTAGAACAATTTTTTCAAAAAGAACATCTCTCTAAGATTACTTTTTGTTTTTTGCTTAGCCATTGTGCATTTGCCAGATCTATTTAAATCAGTCACAACACAGCTCAAGTTCAAGTCATCTGGGGCTTAATATCTATGCAGGTGGCCCTTTCTTGGGATTCAACTATCAAACCCATTATTAAAAGCAAAAATTACTAGTACATACACAAATCAACGAGTTCAAATTTTCGTAATGTGAACTGCTCTGCATGCGCAATCATGTGCACTTTGTCCCTTATTTCTGTATTTTCCTGGGGGTCAGTCATATTGAACAATGCTTAGTTCACTTATTGCCACATTGAACAATATGTGCTTTTATACTCTATCCCTCCATCTGAAACAGCAGTTAGATAAGTTAATTATATATTTAGGTGTTCTCCTGTTCTTTACTGCTTTTGTTAAGATTAGCCGCCTTTTGTGTTGTCATGGTTTCAGATCCCCGCATCTGTACGTGTGAGGAGAGAGACTGCTGCTCCAAAAGCAAAAGCAAAACCATCAATTTCAACCGTTACGGCAGCAGCAGCAGCGCCTGGGCCAGCTGCAGCAGCAGCTCCTTCTATAGTGAGGCCAGAGTTGGTAAACCCATCAGGAGGAGGAGGGGGCGCAGCAAGGCCACAGAGCATTGATGACTCATACATGGCCTTCCTGGAAGACATGAAGGCGCTCGGTGCACTTGACAGTTGACAGTTGAGTTGATTGTAACCGGGAAGCTGTATCTGAGACAAGATAAGATATGACAGAGACATGTTATGAGAGCAAACAAATGTGTACAGGCAGGAACATGTGAGAGGCTTTCTTTTTTGAGAAGAAGAAATGCTTCATTAACAGTAGTCTAGCCTTGCCTTCTTTGACTACCTTGTACTCAAGTCTAGTAAATTAGTAAATCCGTCTTGCAATTACATGAACTTCCTCCATTCATGAAATGGTTTAACTTTGGGCTAATTTTCTCCAGTCAACGATGGGAGAGCTGGGAGTGGGAGTGGGAATGGAAATATTTCATGTCATGGGAAGTCTCCAAAGAGGTGTTTTTTCTTTTAATTCCTAAGATTGATGATGAATATATATACGTTCTCGTCTTAGTACAGTACTTGGAACTATTCTGTTGAAAATGCCAATTAAAGTATACTCCCCTTTTCCATTTCTAGTGCCCCTATTTCCATCTGTCTGGTGAAACCTTTAAAACTTGCATACTCAGGCTTCATGGACAGAGTTGAACAACCGCATAAATATAAATGGTTTGTACAAAACATGTCTAAGTAATGGACAGACTTGAAGAACGACAACGATATAAATGGTTAGTACAAAACATGTCTAAGTCCAAGCTCATACATGGAAGGTGTCAATTGTCAAATGTCAGGCGTAAAAAAAGGGGCAAAAAAAATCCATAAAAAGCCCACCAAATCTTTCCATGTTTCACCTTGGGAGTAGCTTCAAATGGGTCAACTCCTCTTTGGAAATTGTGTTTCGTTAGGGTGTAATCGGTAGTAGATATAAAGTCTGACTCAATGAGTTTAAAGTTCATGAAAGTAGCAGAGTTAAATAAAGAAAGCTAAGGCTCATTTCGGCTCCTTTCGAACTCGATCGTTTTCTTGGATGCCAGCTTCGGCTGAAAATAATCGGCTATTCAAAACTCAACTCAATGAAACTCAAATCAATTAAAAATTTAATAAATGATTATACTCTAATCGACTCGATTAAGCTCGAATAAATTTATACTTAATAAGAGATTTAGGGTAGTGTTATTTACATAGTAAGGGTAGAAGACAGAGATCCGCAAACCTAAGTTATTAATCCACACTACCCGAAGACGGAGATCGCAAACCCTCGTTTCAAACCCATGAATGAAGTGTTAAGGTTTTCAATGAAAAATAAAGGAAAAATCGTGAGAGGTTGACAATGGAATCGTATTGCAGCGAGCAGGACGAAAAGTTGTCACAACGGATCGAAAACGGGATCAAAAGATATTTCCTAGGTCTCTTATTCCTGACAAATGAAGTAAAGCTTTCGGTTTTCTACTCAAAAGGGAGTTTCAAATCTTGAGATAAAAAAAGGGGGTTCCTCTTCTCACTAACTTTTCTTCTGGTTCCAATGTAACCTTTAATGGGGTTTCAAGTTCCTATGTGGAGGTGGGAGCCATAAACTCTAAGATTTGGGGATTTATTGCTCTTGTTTTTATTTTGATTTTGCAGGTAGTTTGGTGGTTGTTGAATCTTCCATCTTGGAGAGGGCAAGAAAAGGAAAGTTTCCAAATTCGTGATCCTAACCTCCCTTACTTGGACGAGTGGGAGTCCGAGTCAGTGCAAAACTTAGGTTGGGGGTGGAAAAGAAATGTGCTTGTTTCTTATACGCATGTTTCATCTATACTATGCCTTTCTAAGCCTTTTTTCATTGTCTAGAGTCCAAGTTCTTGTTCTGTTTTCAGTCTGATTAGAATTGGCTTTTGGGAGATTATTGTTGCTGGTTGTTTGTTGTTGTGGGTTGCTTGTTCTTGGTTCATTGGTAGGGGTTTGAATTTGGTTTTAGATTTTTTTCGGACCGAATCTTTTTAAATATTTAAAAAATGGTATATTAGTCTGTGAAATGGTATAGCATAAGTGGGACCCTATCTAATGTCCCTTCTAGTTTTTAATGCGCCATTAGCCTACTGTGTATGATTCTACGTTCTGCTTGGATTCACGTTTGTTTTTTATTAATCTTTGAATAAACTTGAAACTAATATTGAATAGTACTTAATGGCATTAAGTATTAAGTTGTTGTTTTTAACGTTAGGTAGTGAGCGGGATGGCAATGCCTGGAGTATTTTAGGTTCTGTCATCTCGCTCTTAATAACTTTTATGTTTAATTTAATTTTAATCGGGTTTTTTAATGATTTGAGTTTATTTTCTCAAATCGAATACGGGTTCGGGTATTGTGCTCTCTGTAAGGCAGAAAATTAGAAATTTTCAAAAATGACAAAATGTTAATAAAAATAATAGAAAATTGTCACTTGAGGTTCGAGGAAGTTTAGAAAATTATACAAATCTCGGATAATGAAGCAATTGCGCCGTTAAAATTCATCTCGTAATCTAGTAAAAAAGTTTCGTCGAATTAAGAATAAGCGGAAATTTTCGATTTTACGGGTGATAGATTCTTGGGTATTTCCGAGGCGAATTTTTTTCGATTTTAGGGAAAGCGGACCGAATGAAACTAATATGAGCCATATATCCAAAATAATAATAATAAGCCCCTTAGATTATATTTTAAAATATTTTTTTATTATTTTATTTTATACTTTAATATAAATAATTATTATTATTATAATGTTTTTAATAAATAATTTATAAAAATTCATAATATTTTATTTTATGAAAAATATTAATTTTAATATAATAAAAATAAAAGCAAATATAAAAAAATTAAAATTTAAAAATAAAAAACAAAAATAAAATGTAGCAGGGAGAGTTTGAGAATTTTCATCTCCACACTTCTAATTTATTTTAAATGAACAAGTTTGAGAATTGAAAAAAATAAACGGCGAATTAGGATGGGATGAATCGAGTCCCAAGCCTCCCGTTGTAATTCACAGTAGTGTATATTGCCCATTTCTTCTTTTTATTGAATGATGATTGAGTTTTTAACATTTTTTGTGAAATGACTTTTACGAATAGAAAAGAATATTTTCACTTTTTCTATTCAGAACTTTTAAAAAAATTTCAACAATAAGTTATGAAAATTTTAAAACAGCAATTTAATCTTTGAAAGTGATCGATTTTCGGCATTAAGTTAAAAACAACCTTGGCACTTAGTCTCTTTACCTAGGAATTTAGTCTACAAAGATGGGGTATGACTTGTGAACATTCGAGTTGGCCGAAAAAAGTATTTTAAAGCTATTTTTGCTACAAAGTTATTTTTGAGATTTGTAAGGGATTTAGTTATAGCATGCTTGATAGTGAAGCGTCCCCAAAGTTTGTATCTTAAATGTATTCGATTTTATCGTTCTTTTCGCCCAATAATTCGTATTATCACGTAATTTATACATATCCTCCATACACTATAAATTTGATTTAAAAATATAAATAAATATTTAATTAAAATTTAACATTAAAAATATTCAATTAAAAATAAAAATGGTCATAAATATTTAATTAAATCAATAAATATAAATATAAATATTTAATTAATAATTTTTGTAGTTGAAAATTTTTTTGGTTACAAATATTAATTAATTTTAAAAAATTTTGTACTTCTTATAAAATATTAAGTATGGATAAACTAAGGTGGAAAATTAATAAAACAAATTATTTAAATAGTTAATGGAATATTCAATGAAAGATATGTATGTTAATGTCAATAAAATAAATTAATTCATCCAAGTAAAACATTTATATTTAAATTTCTATTTTAAATTATTCACAAAAATATGATTTATGGTTTTTTTCATTTATTAATCTTATTTTATTTTATAATATTATAAATGGAAAGTAATTAGAAGTTGATAAAAATATTTGTAGGCTAATTATTTGGGAAAAAATGGGTTTGGGTCAAAACGGCGTCGTTTTGTCATTTTTGAGCCAAAATGACGTCGTTTTGGCTCTGCAATTTTTTTTTTTTTATTTTGCTTATACCAAAACGACTTCGTTTTGGACAAAATTGTTTCAAAGCAGCTTTGTCGTTTGGGCGACTCACATAGCCAAAATAGCGTCGTTTTGGGTTAGTAGCTCTTGCTTCAAAAGCAGCCGTTATAAGTTTGTCAAACTGACGTCGTTCTGTTATTACAAAAAAATAAAAACAAGCAGCGTCGTTTTATCTCCTTCAAAGACAAAACGAAGTCGTTTTGTTTTTGCCTCCTGCCCAAAAACGATTTGCTTCCCTGTTTGGTGATGTTCCATTTGCGCGATTTGAGGGGAGAAGAGAGGGCGCGGCACGCTTCGGTGGGCCGATGATCTCACATGATGTCGGAGATAACAACGGCGGCGGTGTGATGTTGAACCGACAAGGGAGCGAGAGCAGCCCGGACGGTGGGCCAAGCGAGCTAGCGGCTTGGCGAATGGCGGCTTGGCGACAACTGCGGCGGCGACTAAATGCGGAGTTAACTTTCCTCCCGATTTCTTCCCTTCTTCGAACCATTTATTCCGATTTCCCTCAAATCTGGAAATCGTTTCCATTTTTACTATTTACCTAGAGATTTTGTTGATTGTTTGGAATATCAAAATGGTTCACGGGTAAACCGTTTTGTCACATGGAATCTCTGTATTATTTTCCATGCCCGGTTGATTTTTAGTTCGATATCACATTGGTTCACGGGTTTGTTTTTGCTTCCAGCTATAGGTTTCTTGATGAGCGATTCTCGGCTATATTTTGCCCAAATTTAGGCGATCGCGTGCATCGACCAAATTTAGCTCCGGTTTTGCTCATTTCTTTGGGCTGGTTTTCCTCTCAAAAGCATTTATTTTTAGCTTTTGCTCCATTGCTGGAGTTGCTCTGATAGCCATCTTGTCCCTCACAGCTGGATAGCATATTTCTTTTTCCTTTTTAAAGAGAAGCTTGCCCCCATTTTCGGTACTAAGCTTTCTTTTGATTTTGGGCTTTACTTCTCTCACTTAGTTGGTTTCTTTTCTTCTGCCATGGACTTTAAAGCTCCTAACCCCAAAGTTACGCATAGCTTCTTATCCACTATGTCACACACAGGCACGATGTGGATAACTATAGTGAAGATCTTCCATCCATTGATGAAAGGATTTATGTTGTGAGAGCTTTTAGCTAAGCTCTTCCTCATTGAAAGTAAAGTCTTAGGAGAGTCAGATTCCTCTTAAGTCATCTCTTCTAAGATGAAGGAGTGATAGAAGACCCGGGTGAGGTCTGGCTATGGATTTGGGAAATGATTTTTTTCTTGATTAAGTTCTCTACCTACGCGAAAAATTTGCTCTAAGATGCAGGAGGATAAATATACTTCATTAAAAACAAGTCATTGTTGTCTTTGCAAGGTGGAGATAAGAGTTTGATCCTTGATGAGTCTCATAAAAATTTGCAAAAACTCTTTGGGCCTGAGTCATTGAATCTCCTTATTGAGCTTTGAGGAGCCAACACTATTATAAAAATCATGGTGAGTTGGGGGTACTAAAGGTAGACCCCGGAGGAATGAAGAAATTGGAAAAGGCCTTTCTTAAGGGTTTGTCTTGAAATGGACCTATATCAGCCCTTAAATCCAATTTAAGTATATTAGAGGGGTGAGGTTAAGTTAGCTAGAATTGACTATGAAGGAGTCCTAGAAAGATGCTTTGGTTGTGGTCTTACTGACCATAAGGTTGATGTTTTTATTAAGATGGAAAAAAAGATCGGCATCAAAATAGAGAAAAAAAAACTCAAAATTAAGTGGTGCTGCTAGTGAACTTGAAAATATTGTTGGGAAGGAGCAATCTAAAGGGGATTAGAACGTTGGATTGAAGTCCCGACCAAGGAGGACAGGACCTTTGGGTTTAAAGTGCGGTTTTAACCATGGAAGAGACTCGATTTGGGTCAAAATCCATACCCGAGGGGGCCCTTCAAAGAATGAGAGAAAGATGACAAGTCTAATGCTTTCAAAGGTGTTGCAGTAAAGTTATAGGAAGCGCGGCCTTGGAAATATCCACTAAAGTTGTTGTTAAGGTTGACAAGATGTAGGTTCCGGATAGGCAACCCGCAAGAATAATAATGGTAAAAGGAGGCTTGCTAGTGAGAATGAGGACAAGGAGAATGTAGCTAAGATGGAAGCTGGTGGATGTAGACCTATCTTGGGAAAAGAGGAAAGTGAGAGGCACTTCCTCTATAAAAGGGAAGAAAGAACGAGAAACAAGGGAGAGAGAGGATGGAAGAAGAAGGCCGGGAGGCACGTGACCTACTTGAGCCTATCATGAAGGTTATTGCTTGGAATGTAAGAAGGGCTTAAGCCCCTTTTTGTATCTCAAATCAAGAAGCTTTTGAAAAATGTAGCTCCTGATATTTTGTTTTTATGTGAAACTAAATTAATGCTAAATGTTTTGCCTAAACTTGATTGAATTGCTATGAATTTATTGATCCAATGGACTTTCTAGCCGGCTTATGGCTTTGGTAGAATTCCTAATGTAATCAGATTTGAACATTATTCTGAAATGATAAGTTATTCATTTGCATGAGTTGTGTCCCTAATCACAACACTAGATGCTTTTACATTCTTGTATGGTTATCCTTAACATCGCAACAAAAAAAGATTTGGCATACCTTGTCATATTAAAGGAACTTTATTAGTGGACATAGGCTATTATTGGAGATTTCAATGAAATCTTATATCTCATAGAGAAAATGAGGGGAAATCAAGGAAACACATCCCAGAATGCAAGATTTTGGAGATTTTATTGATAATTATCACCTTCTAGATTTGGAATCTTTTGGATTACCTTATACTTGGTTTAATAAGAGAAAAGATTCCGCCTCCAGTTTTGAAAAGCTAGATAGGGTTCTTATAAATGAACAATGAAGTTGATACATGAGATTCAAGGTTGAAAATCTGCCGATTATTGGGTCTGATCATGGGCTGATTGTCTCTTGCACCTTGAGAAAAAATTTGGGAGTAAGCTAAACCCTTTTAGATGTGAAGAGTTTTGGTTCCATATTCTAGGTTTTAGTGATGTTGATAAAGAAGCTTCGAGTTTTCATTTCGCAAGTTCTAATGCCTTCCAGTTAGTGAAAAAAATTCAATGCTTTAGACAAATTGTTAAAGCATGGAATAAACAAACAATTAGTAACTTAGAAAGCAGAGATATAGAGCAAGTTGAAAAGAGGAATTTGAATTAATTACCAGGATCATGCTGGTAGATCCTGTAATGTTACTCTTCAAAACAAGAATCTTGATTTGTCTCAAAAGCTTGATCAAATGTTGAAGTTAGAAATCAAATGGGTTAATCGAGACAAAATTGGATGACCTGGGACATAAACCATCGATATTTTCAAACTATGACCAGTCAATAGAAGGAGGGAAAAAATAAGATTTGGAAAATTAGAACTCGATGGATTGTGGTTGACAAACAAAAGAGATTGCAAATTCATCAATGACTTCTCTAAAGGTTCAAATACGAAAGATCGAGATGATCCCATAGTGGTTTGATTCCTTGACCCTTGCATCTCGAGAGGGAGGAAAACATGTTTTTAATCAAAGAAGTATGAGGAGAGAATTCTTACGACTCTTTCACAAATAGGCAGCCTCAAAGCCCCTGGTACCGATGGACTCCAACTAAAACTACCAGTGGCTTGGAAGATAGTTGGAAAATATGTATAAAATGGTTAGAGCTTTCTTCACAGTGGACATTTCTTTTGAAGAAAGAGATAAATAGAACCTTTATCACCTTGATCCCTAAGTTAGAGAACCCGAAAGCCTCACATCACTATAGACCTATTAGTCTATGCAATGTTTGTTATAAAATAATAGCCAAAATTCTAGCAAATAGAGTATAACCTCTTCTAAAACAAAATTTCTCTTCGCTTAAAGAGGCTTTTGTACTAGTGAACTCATTAATAATAATATTATGCTAGCCAGCAGAATTATGCACTCTTTTAAAAAAAGAAAAAAAAGGTAAGATGGGTTACATAGCAGAGTTAGGCTTGATATTGAAAAGACTTATGATAGACTTGAATGGGACTTCATTAAAGCTATCACTTACTAGATGGGATTTCATCTAGAATGTGATTGGTTTGGGTTATGGAATGCATTTTCCAGTCATCTTTCCTCTATATTGATTAATGGTAGCCATGAAAAATCTATCCCTTCAAAGGGTATTAGACAGAATTGATACGGTATCGCCTTACATTTTATTCTCTATGTTAAGTTTCTAGGTAGGGAGTTGGTGAAACAAAGCGAGAACCACATAAATCACATAGAATTCTACTCATCGTGATGGACCTAAGATTACCATTTCTCATGTTTCACGGATGAAATTGTATCATTTTGCTAAAGCATCTCAAAATGCATGCAATAACATTAATAGAATCCTACAAAAGTTTTGTGCTTTATTTGGGCAACTTGTGAATTTCATAAGGTCTGCAATTCAGATTTCTAACAAATATTCAAGGAACTCTGAAAGGAGGTTGGGAAAGGCTCTTAGCATCCCTACTTCCAATGACATTAGTAAATATCTTGGATGTCCATTGGTATAAGAGTGGGGATTAATAGAAGCCTTTTGCTGAAGTGGTTCTTAAATCCCAAATAAGAAGTTATACGGTTTCTCTCAAGAGTTGGGAAAGTAGTTTTAATAAAGTCTAATTTGGTAAGTTCACCTCTTTACGTCATGAACTATTTTAAACTTACAAAAAGTAATAATGAAGATCTTGATAAAATTAATAAGAAATTCTTATGGGCCCCAAATATAGGTTTTAAGAAAGCCAAGGGGTTTCCTTTGGTAGCCTAGGATGAGGTATGTAGACCTAAGTCTGAAAGAGGAGGAGGGACTAGGAATAGAAGGAATCGAGATGTTAAACAAGGCTCTGATAACTAGGTTAGGATGGAGAATACTCACGGATGAGGATAGTTTGTGGGCAAGAATAATGAGGGATAAATATGTTAAAGAAACAATTTCTTTATGTAAAAAAAAGGAGATTATGTTGTTTGGAAAGAAGTTTCATAAATCATAGAAAATATATAGGAACTGGTTTAAAATGGTGCATAAGAAATGGTAGAAAGTACGCCGGGATAGACAATTGATCTTCTTGACCCTCTAATTTCATTTGTGGATGAAAACAATTTGCATTTATCAATAGAGATGTTAAAAGTTCATGAGTTTATAGACCAAGAAGAGCAAAAGAATGAAATCTCCGATCTATTGTTTCTCTTCTCCCCTCCAATGTTTTAGTAGACATTAAAGCGATTCTCATTCCTTTCTCTCCCATAGAGGATAAGATTATCTGGGGTTACTCTCAAAATGGTAATTTTAATCCTAGGTCAGCTACTTGAGGAGGGCTTTAACATCCTAGATCCAAGCTGTTGAATTGGATTTGGAAATTAAAACTCCTACCAAAAATAAAAATTTTTCCTTTGGCTAGTTATTAGAAATGCCCTCCTATTTGTGATTTTCTAACTGCTAGAAGGCTAGAAATTCCAAATAAGGTGTTATTTAATAACTATCATAATATTGAAAATATCGATCATGTCTTAAAAATATCATTTTTATTACAAACATTTAGGATCAAATCAAATATAATTGTCCCAACTCCCACTCTCTTATATAGGAGGACTTCCTTTCTGATTGGAAATGGTTTATGAAAACTATAAAACAAATTACAAAATTTGTTCAATCAACCTATGGAAAAAATTGACACAATTTTGCTTGAATCTTTGAAATCCCATAGAAATCATGTTGTCTTTAAGAAGATGAAATGACCTTGTGATATGTGTGCTGGAGCTGAACCGGATTAGTCGATAGACTGACAGCGCCACGCGGGGCCTTTACTTTGGCTCGCCGCATAAAGTGGCTGAGGCGGCTATTATATTAAAACCACCGCGGGGAACCGACCAAGCGGCACAATCCTAGAACCCATCCCTGGTCACGAGTCCCATAGTCGGCCGATCTATCGCGTATGGGTGGTTAGGCGAAAATAAATATGTTAAGGAGAAATGCGCATAGGATGTTAATCTACGGATCTCCCAGCATCCAAATCCGATATGCCTAAATAAACATCAACCCTTAACAAGGGAGAATTGGTCTTTAATAAGGAGAAAGTTTATTTCCAAAATCATGAGATTATCCTTCCAAAAATCAAGGATAATTGGTCTTTGATAAGGAAAGAGAGATCTCATCACCAAAATCACAAGATTATCTTTCCCAAAATCAAAGACAAATTCGAGTATAAAACAAGAACTCCCCAACGAGGGAAAGGTACGCAATCCTAATTGTGGAACTTCTTTCCCCTTTTTCTTAATCCTTTTTTTGCTGACTTAAGCATCAGAGAGGCAGCCAACACTCTTTTGCAGGTTTAAATTGGGTTGTTGATGCCCCGGAGGACAGATGAACCAGGTACAGACAATTGGTGCCGTCCGTGGGAATCGAACAAAGAGTCTCATTGACGATGATGATGTGCAAGAGCTTGGCTCCAATAGCTTTCTAATAGCCCTTTGCACGAGTGGCTCAAGCGGTTCCCTCCCACGTGTTTTGAGTTCATCGCCTTGATTCTTGATATCCGGCCCGATCTAGTGATTTAGTCGCGAGGACCCGATTCACGCATTGGCATCAGATATGGAAAAGAAACAAGAGGAACAAGCAAGGCCGGATGAGGAGGCTGCAAGATCACGCTGAGCACCTACAAGCATTAAGCGATGTCTCCGGGCCCGGTGAAAGACTGATCTTGGCCGAAGGAGACCGCGAAGATAGCGAGCGAAGCAAAGCGCTTTATTGTCTGTGACAAGGAAAAAATTCCATTGTCGCGACAATGCGGATACCCTAGTGGATGGCGGGTTATCCTCTGCGGCTCACCAAACACCTCTGACAAAAGCGTCGGGCGGATCGCACCGGAGACACTCGCACCACCGTATTTAGCGACTCGATAGCGGCTCAGCGAGGCGGGAGAAATGGCCAGGGCAAATCCGTCTCAACACGCACGGCGTGCGTTACCGCAGGCGTGGCGTTGATCATGCCCGGTATATCCAGCCTTTAGTGCGACACCCACACCATACATGCCGTAGCAGCGATTGAAGTCTCGGCGACATACTCCTCCTATGGGAGGCGACACATCACGATTATGAGCTACCGGTGGGTTTGTCATTCCAACTTTCACTATGTTTGATGGTTCTACTGACCCATATGATCACATGCTCCATTATAACAAGGCGATGACTTTGAATGCCAATAACGACCTTATACTATGCAAAGTTTTTACAGCTGGCCGTGGAGCGCTTTCTTTGGTTTCACAAGCTCCTCGAGACTCAATAAACATGTTTAACGAACTTTGGGAGGCATTAATCTACCATAACACATTACTTTCGATGCCAAAATAAACATTAGTTCCTTACAGACTATTTTGAAGCATGAAGATGAGTCCATATGGGATTTTACGAGGAGGTTCGGGCAGGCCGTCCAACAAATAGAATTTTACAGCATGGACGCGGTCCTTTAGAACTTCAGGAGAAGTTTCGGGTCGATGACTCCCTTCTTCCACTCTCTATCCTCCTGGAGCCCACCGGCAGCAATGGAAGAGTTATACGGGGCGGGCGAATGACATAACATTGGAAGATGTGTCGGTAACAGCCGGTTAATAATGATCACAAATCGGTGGTAGAGAAGATAAATCGGCAAAGGGAAAAGAGTCGTCTAGAATCCAACAAGGGCCAGAATGGAGATCGAAAGTGACCTTGAGATCGGAGTCGAAAAAAAGAGCCCATGGTTGGCTCCACGAACATCTCATATGAAGTTATTGCCTCTCATTAGCGACCTCCAGGATTTCAAATGGCCTCGCCTGTCGGGAAGACCCATTGGGAGAAGTAAATCCTTACTATCACGATTATCCACAGGACATAGACATGAAACCAATCGATGCCGAGATGTAAAGTTTGTGAAGGCGTGGGGGGACCTTTGGCACAAATTGTTGTAAAGCAGGGTGGAGTTAAGGTAGCCTACTAGAAAAATTACAACCAACTCGGCCGTCTAATCGGAACCTAGACCAACTATAAACTATATACTGGGGGCCCGATAAATGATCAGTACCAATCAAAGCGTCGACAAAAGAAACTTATCAAGGCTGCTATAGTTAAGGCCAAGGTGAATGTCGTCCATACAGAAAGCGGCTAGGAAGTAAAGCCAAAGATGACCCCATATCCTTTGCTCAATGCTTAAACAAGGTCATTGTACCTCATTATGATGCGTGGTACTCACCGCTGTATTAATGGTTTGATGTGCATAGGGTGCTGGTGGATCAAGCGGTCGCGACAGGACTTCACTACCAGCTCCTAGCCTTCACCGCGAGAGAAGCTATCTCTTGACATCACTAAAGTGATCGGGCGAATCCTCTGGCCCCGATGGGGCAACTACAGCCATCTTTAGGAGATGTCACACTCCCATGAAAGTCGGTCGGTAACTCAGACGGGTTTTGTTCTGATCATTCGAAGACTTGAGGTATATAATGTCATAAGCGGACCGGACACAGGCACTACATGAAGGTCGTGCCATCAACATACCACCAAATAGTAAGTTGTTGACAGCCGTAAAGGTAGGGTGAATCTTTTAATTATCCAGAAATGGTGTTTGTAAAGGGCAATGTTATCGACTAACCTATATACGAGCAAGGGTGAGATTAGAACAGGCTCCACTGAGCGATCTTAAACATAGTAATTAATTATGTTGCCCAAATCGAGGTGGAAGAAAGTTAAGCTGGCCAGTGGACCTTTAGAAAGTGGAGTTGGACCCGAAATTTAGAGAAATTACCTATATCGACTCCTCGACCCGATGAAGAAAGAGCCTGAGTTATGACTCCACTTATTTCTTCTACATAACATTGTGTATTCCTTGGAGACACTCCGATATGGTCGGGATAAGCCCAACGGTGGCTTCTCACAAACTGAACGTCCTCCCCACTACCAAGCTAGTAAGGCAAAGGGTGAGGCGGTTCCATGAGCAGACGTCAAATTATTGGCGGAAGTAAACGATCTTCTAGCCATTGAGTTTATAAGGGAGGTGGAAGTATCGAATGGGCGGCTAATGTGGTAGTGGTACCAAAGAGGGTGGTAAATTGGCGCGTGTGTGTAGACTACAGCGTCTCAGCGAGCATGTCCCACGGCGGTTACGCCACCGCGGATGGGTGTCGAATTGTGGGTGCGATAGCCCGAGCATGGCGATGCAGCCGTTTCTAGATACCTTCTCTAGATATCGCAAATTCCTATGCACTTTCTTCGCAGCGGAGAAAACGGCCTTCTCATCCTCTCCATGGTTTGTGCGCTTTCTGACGTAATGTTGTTGGCTTGAAAAACCTGAAACTGACTTATCGAAAGGATGGTGACGAGGTATTTAATTTTTGAGAGGTAAATCTATGGAGGTTTATATATCGATGATATGCTCGTAAAATCAAAAGAACGCCTCGACCACAATGCATTTGCAAGAAACCTTCAAGCTGTTGCAAAGACACGACATGAAACTTAACCCTTTGAAATGCGCATTCGAAATTGACTCGGCAAAATTCTTGGGTTTTATGGTAACTGCAGGAGGGGATAGAGGCTAATCCCATTCAGCTCGAGTCATATTGAGTCCAAAGCCCCATTTCTAGAAAATCGTCTGATAATTGACTAGTCGGTTGGTGGCCCTAGGGCGATTCATATCTCGCTTACATATCGTTTGGCCAGTTCTTTAACCACCACGAGGGAGCGATTGGCCAGAGTTGGAATCAAGATTGTGACCGGGCACTTGCGTAAATAAACCAATATCTCCTTAGCGGGAACGCAGTGCGGCTAGCCGAGGCGGGTGGGGCCTTTATCATTATATAGATTTGTTTTGTATCATTAAGTGTAACTTTGTTAAGAAAACCGAACACTAAAAGCGAGAGACGTATTCTTTATAAGAAAGTCCATTATACGGCGAACCCAGATATACCGCTTCTCGAGCAGTGATGACCTTGACCCTTGGTCATTGCTAAAAACTCCACCCTACTTCGGGCGCACCCCTATCATTGTACTCACCAACCTCCCTCACAGAACGCATACATAAGCCGTCACGCCAGTAGGTGGCTACGTAGGCGGTTGAAATTTGAGTGAGTTTGGTATCGATATAAAAGCGCCGTCTGGCGATGAAGGGGCAAATCTTGGTGACTTTTTAGCGAGAGGTTCGGCGAAATGAAGTTAGACAACTCTGGCGCGACGGATCTTGAATGTGGATGGTAGCCGCCTTGACGAAGCGAGGCATTTCTGACTTGAAGCCGACCGAAGTAATCGAGCGGCCAGTACGTTTGGATCCGGCTTCTAACGATGAAGCCTAGTATGAAGCAATAATAGCCAGAAGACTCGACCTTTGCAATCTCAGGTATCTCGGAAAAGATCATCATAAGAAGCGACTCTCAATTGGTGGTGGGGCAAGTAAACAGCGAATATAAGACAAGGGACCAGCGCATGACCAGGTATGTGAGTCTAGTCAACCTGTGTTTGGGAAGCTTCACAACTTGGAGGTTAGAGCATGTCCCGAGAAATTCTAATGAAAAGGCAGATGCTTTGGCAGCCATTGTCGATCTTTCAATAAAAGCGGTGCTCCTCCGCGTGTACTGCACGCCATAATTGTCGATCCACTTTACCCGGTAGGTAAATGAAACAGATGAGACGAGTCCTTCTTAGATGACTCAGTGCGCTATTTGAGTTGAGCGCTGACAATGGCAAAGGCCCGTAAGATCAGTCAAGGCGGCTCGATTATCCCCTTGTGCGATCAACTATATAAGCGGTCCACACGGCTGAGCCTTATCTTAAATGCCTTACTCACCAGTAGGGACAGTACATATTGATAGAACTCCACGATGGAATATGCAGAAACCATCTAGGCGGTAGAACACTAGCACATAGAGCTCATACCCAAGGCTACTATTGGCCAACCATACGTGTGGATGCCACCAACCATGTCAAAAAGTGTGATTGTTGCCGGTGACAGAGCCCGTCATAAAGCTCTCGGCGAAATATGTATGTGACTACCAGCTGCTTGGCTACATGGGGTATTGATATAGTTGGGTCATTACTCTCTCATGTCGGAAAGAAGTTGTTATTGGTTTCCACCCAGATTACTTGACCAAATGGATAGAGGCGAGGCGCCTTCGCATCCATCAAGGCGAGAGTTCATTCAGTTTATATGGAAAAACATTGTGTGCAGGTCGGAACACGATCGATTTATGGCAGACAATGGGCCTGGTCGATAATGGGTATATAGGAGTTTCTGATGAATTGAAGATAAAAAACGCATCTTTCGACGTAGTAAGCAGCGACTAGGCGAAAGCATCTAAATAAGACTCTCCTGTTAGCCTCAAAAAGAAACACACGCATTACCGACCCGAAGGAAAGTAGGTAGATGACTCTTCAGAGTTATGGGCCTACAAACAGCACTTGGCCGGCCAAATAGAATGCGTCATTTGCCCTTACATAAGGGATGAAGGCTATCATCCCCACAGAAATCGGAATGCCCACCATTCGAATAGAAATTCATGAGAAAGCAAATGTCGACAAATAACCAAAGACACAGACTATGAGAGACAAACTCGAGGAAAGCGGCGACTATGTGCATAGCATCCTTTGTGAAGCGACGAGCTACACTGACCAACGTGTGAAGGCTGCGTAATTCAAAGCTGTGAGTTAATCTTAAAGTCTTTGAAAACCACGTGACTTAGACAAACGGGAAGTTCGAGTGTTGGGAAGGACCATACACGGTGGTTCAAGAAAGGGCGACGGAATCCCATGTTGAGCAAGCGGGCTGGAATTTGTTGCTCCCATAATGTGGAACGTCATGCATCTTAAGAAGTACTACCAGTAGTGTATTCTTTGAGGATATTACCATAAATAAAAGATTATTCTTTACACATTTCCTCTTAAAACCTACAATTGCTTCTTCCCAAAAAATCCGGATATGGTTGATGTCTCTTTGGCGCATAAAAGTCCGCCTGTAGTTGTTGTCCCTATCTTGGCATATATAATAGTCCAGATATGGTTGATGTTCTGCTAGTACATGAAAAGTCCAGATATAGTTGTTGTCCTGCTAACATATCTAAAAGTCGAGATATGGTTGATGCCCTATTGGCACATAAAAAATCCAGATATGGTTGATGCCTGCTGGTACATAAAAAGTCCATATATGGTTATTGTCCTGCTGGCATATTTAACAGTCCATATATGGTTGATGTCCTACTGGTACACAAAGAATCGAGACGTAATTCTTATCTGCCCGCATTTTTCAAAATAAAAGGAAAATGAAGACCAAGGCATGGTGTTATCCACGAAAGGTTTTCATCAAAACATGACTCAGTAAAATGCGTTAAAAAGCGCCAAGGGTTACAAGGGATGATATGTATTATGGTGGCAAAGTAGCACACCTTACAAAAATCTCCTAAAAACAGCCCACAACTAATATGAAGGAAAGAGTCAGCCCTGCTCCTCGACGACAGCACCCTCCATCGGGTCCTTTGTCATTTCAATCGAGTGAACCTCCACAGCCTCGACCTCGATGGGTGTTGGGATCAAGGGCACCCCATATTCGCAAAAACTCCTGAGGAAATGGGTCGGATCAAGCATGCCATCCGAAATCCTTGGTTGGTCATCGTAGATGCCATGTTTGAACACACAGCATCCATAGCCAAAGGCGAAAAATTGCTCCAAGGCTTTCTGGTAGTCTTCCACCATGGCTTCTTTGTCCTTGCCCGCCTGAGAATGGGGAGAAGACACTTCATCTCTAGATGTCTAGAGTTCCAGTAAGAGCAATGTCCTCTCAATCGTCAGGCAGGCGACCTCAGCCTCCAGCCCTCTCCTGTCTTCCTTCGTTGCCGCTAAGGCATCTCGCATCCTAGCCAGGTCATCCTCTGCCCTTGCCTTAGCCTCACCCGCCGCCATGGCCGTTAGACGAGCCACCTTAGCCTCCTGTTTGGCCTCGTCCCTCTCTTTCTCCACCCGCTCAGTCTTATCGCTACTAAGCTTGGGCTTTGCCGCCTTAGACTACGCTTGCTAGCCAAAGAAGCATCAAGGCACGATGCTTGAAAGCAGTTGATTGGGCGTAAAAGCGCTGAATCTCTCATCATCGTCTAGTGGGACTTGAATTCCACATCTTTGGCCGAACCATGTGTGTTAGATGGTCGTCATAACTGTAAAGATAAGATACAATGAAGCTGTAAGCGCGAAGATAGCAACAGTAAAGCATCCGTGCCGGGTTCGTGATCGAATTAAAAGTCATGGTTAAGGATGAACATACAAATCTCGGCCACTAATGACCTCCTTACTTTCGGTAGGTGGGGAGCGGAATGGAATATTTGTTATGCGCCTAACCGCCTAGTACTCGAAAGTAATTAGGATAAATTCGCGCATATGTACGGCGGGAATGTCTCTGATTAAAGGGGCTTGGCGATGGATGATCTCCACAGGCACACCCTCGTCGAGGGGCGACCGTATGCTGCGTCGGAGGAGCAATCCTCTCATGAGGAGGAACGTACGTACTCAGCAGCACTTGGTCAGGCGGCTTTTCCTACTAGGTATGGTATTTGCGGGCTTAGGCGGGGGGTAGCGAGGCGTGCTACCCACTAAGGGACCTCGCAATTTCGTCAACCTTTGGACCTGATAGGGATCCTCTCCTCCTAAGGCGCACTATCCTCGCTGGGGGCGCCTTTCAAAACCGACTAATCATTGGAACCTCTAGGATTGTTGCCCAGTCCTTCTCAGCCCCTTCATCTGGCAAAGACCACTTAGGACGCTTCCTATCAGGTATAGGGGTGGGCTCATCCTCCAAGTTCGCAACTCATTTCACATCGTCACGAAGGCGGCCAGCCGCAGGCATTTCCTTGCTCCTCGACAGGACTATTTTGGAAATCGCCCGCCCAATCCACGAAGCCTTCCAACCCGGTGCCAGCTACTTTAGTTTGTCGGGTCCTCTTCCTATCTCGTTCTTTTTTTTCATCTTTGGGGCAAGCCGAAGTAGGCGTTGAGGCTGCGGCTGACGAGACATACCCACTAAGGCCTGGCAGAGGCCTCTGGCACGGATCTTCCAGGCGACTACCTTAGAGGCGCCGGGCTAGACTTGCAAGATTCCGACCGAGAACTAAGTGCTCTCTCTCAATGAGCTTTTTGGGGGGCGTGAGCGAGGCAGTGGGGATGATGTGAAGATGCAGCGACCCCGACTCTCGCGAGTTCCTCCTGTCAGTAGGAAGCTCATGATTGCACTCGCCTCTCATTATCTCGATAATTACTTTGATGTTCTCTAGGCCAGCCTTCTCTATCTAGTTGACTAGTCGGCCTCGCCTGTGCTTACCTAAATAGCACTAGGAAAACGCGTGTATGTCAAAACATAAGATCATCTCGCGGGGCGCGAACTCTGGCCGAACTTGAACTAACTTGGAAATATAAGAGATTGATTCACGTCCGAATGGAAATACTGGGAGCCAGGGCGTCTCGGTACCACAGAGACCCGCAACTAGAACCGACCCTTCGCCTGTCTTGGGTCGGGGGCTGAGTTAAGAATTGTAGTCGGGGCTATGGCCAGACATGAGCAATTGACCGTCGATCGACCGACATAGACAAAACATATCTCACACCCGTGAAAATATCGAGTCGGTAGAAAGTTAGAACCACTGACCCGGTAAAATCGAAAAACGACCGGATGAATAAGCGCTGGAAGACACGGGTGGCGTGTAAACTGCTTCACCAATGGCGAAATCGAAAGCGAAGTCCGGCTATGGCTTGCTCTCGGGAGAAGTAAACGGCGTTATATATCTGATGAAATGGCTGACTGTCGACAATTCCTAAACTAATACGCGATCCCGAGGACTCGGCCGAAAGGACTCTCAGTTCCTCCATGGACGCAGAAGACTGGGCCTTGACGGTAAGGTGACTTCATTTAGACCCTTCACAGTACCTGACCCTAGCTGGTGAGAGTCTCCTCTTAGGCCTCTCATCACTTCACAAGCAAACAAGGATCAACTGAGATCTCTTCACAAAGCGATAAAGCGGGACCAACACCACTGGTAGGGCTTCCTAGGCCCCAGTGAGACACACCTAGGAGCTAGAGTATGTCCCAAAACACTAATCTGCAGTTCGATCATTAGGGACCTTAACAGCGTAGAAAAGCACATTCAAAGCGACCTTTATAAGCGAAAACAAAAAAGGAAAAAAAAAAAACCCACCGCATGAAGTTGAAAATGATGCAGAATCTTCAATGGCTCCTTCACGAAAATCTTAAGGGCTTAGCAAGCGCTCAAATAATCCTTAAGCGAAAAGTTTCTAACAACAAAGAAAATGGCAGCAGTACCCTATCCACTATATAGAGGCGAGAGTGTGAACAGGCGCATTAAATATAATGACAGGTCATATCAAGAGACATGCTCCTCTCCTCCTACGCTTGGTATTCACAAGGCGTTTCATCTGCTAGGGCACTTAGAAAACAAATAAGCTCATTGGTGTTAAACACCTAGCCCTTTGGATCTACGACCCGCAGAGGCCCTGACCATGGGCTAGGTAAAATCCTAGGCTGATGAGCCCTTGACACCTCACAGAAGCGGCCTAGGATGAATTAACTATCTGCAGGCCCGGAGGAAGCGATCCAGCTGAAAAACCTAAGGCCTACCCCCCCGAAAGCCAATGGGAAGCTGCTCTTAGCAGATCATAGAGCTCAACCGGCAAGCGAAAAAGGAGTGAAAAATAGAAGCTCGGCGTACAAGTATGTCAAAGACGAATCTTTTATTAAAATCACATGACTTAGCGGTAGTTACATAAAACAAAGACAAACATATCCAAGCAATCTAGATAGATCCATTACAAGATATCTGATGGCGAGCAGGGCTAATTGCGAAAAACAAAGGAAGAGGTGAAAGGAAGAAGAAAAGGAAGAGGAAAGTAGAAGAAAAGAAGAGAATGAAGGCCATTTCGGGGCTCTCCTTATCTGGAGTCTTACACACGGATCGTTGCACGGCCCGAGGGCTGCCGGCCTTAGGGAGCTGGCCCAGTAGATGCACGAAAGAGGCCCGGTAGAGTAATTAAGCCCCTTATCAATGACCTCGGGCCGACTTTTTGTGTAAAGACCCCCGACAAAGAACCTTGAAAAGGTGATGTTGGCATAGTTAGGCCTCTCATCCAGGACACATGATGGGTCAACACAGACATCATCTTCAAACACACAATATCCATTAGCGACAAATAGCCATAAAGACCTCTGACAGCCTCCCTCATAACCTCTCTACCTTCACCGGCCTATGGACGGGGGTGCAAAAGAACAAAATATCGGTAATTACGGATATATCGGTACTTGGATTTTACGAAAATATCGGAAATATCGGAGAATATTAGTGGATATTTTGACAAAAATATCGGTAATGCAAAAATTAACAAAAATACTTTGAAATTCATGGAAATACTTTGTTGAACTATAAAAAATGCATAAATAAGAAAATATACAATTGTTGAAGACGATATTCATTATTATTTATCGAGAAATTACATCCTGACTAGTCATTTTAAAACGAAATGAAGGCCGTGTGGCTCGAATTTACATTTATTTGACAAAGGGATCCCATCTTGATGAAGACAATATTCATACCAAGATATGGTGTTCCGATAATATTGATTGTAACTTCGAACATGTCATGCATAAATGCATTGTCCTACCACTTGCAACCTCTACTGTGGATAAAGAATTAGGGGTTCACCAGCATGCTAGTTGAAATCCTTCTTGTTGATATAGATTTGAATGTGCATCAGTATGATAGTGTATTATCTTCTTGTCTGAGAACTCTGAGAGATAAATCACTGCTTCATTTGATAAGGAAATATGTTGCCTGTTCGATGAATCAGATTGAGTTCAAATGCTAAATGGACTAATGGCCAGCGAATCGCCGTTGTATGGTGTGATGCCGTTGTCTTATACATATGGCTTTCGGTAAACGATGCACGGCGGCTCTCCTAGACCGATGCTTTGCATCTTGTGTAGCATGGCGAAATCATCTTCACGCGGTGAATGACTCGATAGATTGACTTTTTGTTATGGATCTGTGATATCCTTCATCGTTTCGGTATAACTACCATCGTTGGTCCACCTCCTCTTGAGCCGTCGCAACACTGTGATGTACGGCCAATGCTTAGTCTGCACTACTATGTTCAACACTTGGATAAAGAGGGTCGAGTAACGGCGGGTTGAAATGAGTCGTGTTTTTGACTAAAACTTTCACTATGAACTGCTTTTAGATAAAAACCCGCTGACATTAACACTTGCTTCTCGAACATGCGGTAATTCGTGGATCGGGATTTCCATCTTCATCATCTAAATGGGCAGAAGAGGTCTAACCCATTCAAATATTTGATTCTCTTCTTCTTCACCCAATTCGGTGAAATTTAGTAAAATGGGAAAAATTATTTTCGAGTAACTTTAACCGATCTACGCACTCCATATCACGGATCTTTAGTTTCATGTTGTAATAACGAAAACCAATTGTTTGGAGCCTAGGGTAAGCAAGCCGATTTCTTTTTTTTGGTATGAATTAGAGCAAATGTGCTTCAATTTCTTTCTATTTGAAGATGATGCGGTTTGGAAAGAGCGTACAAGGCGAACTCGCTTAATGTTGGAGCGTGATTTTCATCTGAAAGCCGTCGTTAATTTGCGATAAAAATTACTTATATTCAATATATAATAATAAAATAGTTATAAAATTTTACTTATAATGAACTAACGATGACAAGAACCATTTTTATCTTGCGCTATTGTTGCCGTCACCAAATCCTTTTTGCATCCACGAGAATAGTATAAGGCGCTGAATTCAAAATGTCAAAAAATCGACAAAAAATCTGTCGAATAAATTGAATCAATTAATTAGAATTAGAAACTCATTAATTTACCTCAATTCCAAAATTACAAAGGCCTTCAGCATTAGGATCTAATTTAGAAAAAACATCATGAACAGATTGAAGTAGCTCAGGGTTACAACCAACCCAGGTCTATATTGAAATTTTGGATTTAGATAGTATGATGTAATAGTTATTGAGAATTAGTATGCGATAATAATGCCCTTTTATAATATTATTAAATGTGAATGTAAATGAAGATGATATTAATTAGTAGTTACCTACTATAGAGAGGATGTAAGAGTTTTATCAGCGTCTAGATGATAAGTTTCACCAGCTTTTTAGCTTTGAGTTGATCTAAATTTGCCTTCATCAAGCGAGATCAACTCGTGAGGCAAATGGCATGGTTGGGGCGACCACGAATCAACAATGCAAAGCATTGTGTATGGTGCCTCATAGATGGACACTAGCTTCTCCACCTTCTCTGATATTGATGATCAAAGCATGAGTCTTTCCGGCCTCATGTCCAACCGATCGACTAAAAACGTGAGATGATCATTCATTACTAATAAAGACTTTCTTCAAATCCAACCCTCTTTTTTTAGAGAGACTATCAAAGGGAAATATAGTTTGTTATGTAAATCTTGTTGCTCGGGACGTACGATATCTCCACCGGGACACCAGTGGCATTTTGAAACCAAGCAACCATGATTGTAAATGAAGTTGGTTATCTTTTTCGGCCATTCTGATCAAGTGAGAGCAGCTTTTCATCCCTTTTACCAATGTCTTCAAACATTAAGTCAATGCGATTAGCCATTGCACATGGGGTAATACGATTGTATTTCTTCATGAAACAACTTTCCCATTTTCCGCAATCTTGATCCATTCATCACGGTATGCGCAATTTGAACCACATTTGCTTCTCCAACTTCCTTGATAACGTCCTTCAATAAACCATATATGTATTTGTTGTCTTTAATCTGTCGACACATCAACAAATTTAGGGGAAAATTGGCCTTTCCTTTTGAATATACCACATGAAATTAATTATCTTTCGATTTGATTGGCCCGGTCAAATCCATCGCACATAATTGTATATCATAAGCTTTCATGTCTTTATACTCCATTTCCAAGTACTTGCTTTTGATTTCATATGGAGATGAGTAGTTCAGAGTGCCCCATCCCTACATATAATAATTCAAAAGAAAGGTACAGTTTATTAAAGAGCATATTTCATATGGAGATAATATGTCATTATTAAAACATATTTCATGATCATAATGTAAAACATATTATATAATTAGACAAACCTGTAGTGCGAGTCCGCTTTTTGAGGTGGAACTCTTTCATATAAAGAACTTACGCACAATTAATCGTCCCATTGTTTCCTTGATTGAATACCTTGAACATATTTTTTAGGCTTTTTGTTTTGTAGCCGAGACTTGTATAATGATGGTGCAATTAGCCGGTGATGGATCGATTATCATAGAACACTTTATGATCTTTGTACTTATCGTCTTGATGGACACACAGTTGTGAAGACTCACCTATTGTAATTATGCAAAAATAAATCAACTTACATTATTTTATACGCCAATTATGTGAAAAAATGGTCATTATAAAGATTTCTTATTTTCTTTTGCCTCTCATAAATCTGACATGATCTCGGTTCCATTCACTAGCTTTTGATGCACGTACTGCTTTTCGATATTCATCTTGCTCATCAGGGTGCATGTCAGCCGGATACATATGCACATCCTCATCACCCTCCTCCTCCTCATAATCATCAATGAGATTGTGATGTTTTCCTTCCATTGTGCCTCGTAATTCAACCCTAATTTCTTCCATATCAACTGCTTTTTTCGCTTTTGATTTACTTTTTTGTTCTAAAAGTTGTTTCATTTCTGACGGCACATTTAGACACTTCTTAGTATTTGAATGGGGATCATTATGTGACCAGAGATAAACTTTAGCGAAGTAATTCCACCACACTTTTATGCTTCAACCACAATAATTACAAATTGTTCCATTTTTATGTCCCCTCGAAGGTGCCTTGATTCCTCCATGCGAGGATTTCGGCCTCCACTTCCACTAGCCATTCTATAAACACGTAGCGATTTTATTTGAAAATAAAATTCAAATCGATAATGATCTTTGTATATGATATCATTATAATAACATTATATATATGTAATTTAACATAAAAGTAAGACCTAAGTTTCTGACATTATATCTAGCTTAATAATATCATTAAGATATCTAAGAATATCTAAATTTCTAACATTAAATATGTGATGCCCCTTCTCCGATCCGACCCGATCGGCGGGTCTAACCGGATCGAGGAGTGCTCACGTGCTATGATGCTGACTCGGCATAGGGTGTAGTGAGGGTCATTCTCTTTTTTTTTTTTTTTCTTCACATATAAACTTTAAGCTAGTTCATTCATATAAGGTTAAAACATTTAACTTGTATTATAAATACGCTGCTTGTGGATTACAAAATATATATACAAGCTCCATATATAGAAGTGTTCAACATTTTACAATATTTACATAGTTTTACAAATTTCATATACAAAATAGACACAAGGTCTTCTAGTGGGCACTATTAGTGGCCTTTGGCTGCTAATGTGGATTATCAGGTCCTGGTTTCCTTTTAATACCTACACGGATTGAACACCGTGCTAAGCTTTACGCTTAGTGAGAGATTAATACACCACCGGATGACCTTTAAAGAAGGTCTTTTTACGAGCCCCTGTATTCAGTATATAACACATATAACATTTACAGATTCTTATCATTTCTCATATATATACTTTTCATAACAAGTTTCATTTCTTGTCATCTTCCATATACTTTTCATGTCATCTTGTACTTTACTTCTTATTCTTGTAACTGTATACTATCGTTGCATAGCAATGCTATGCTTCTCATATCATGTCATATATTCTTTACATTTCGTTTGCATATACCTGTCATTTTCTTTTATGTTTCATGTCTGCATAAACCTTAGAAGTGAATACAGGAAACTATAAGGGCCCGAAGGCGTTGTACTCCTTGTGCGAAAGCAGTGGTCTATAGAACCCAAAGGCAACTATTCTTATCGTTGTGCGAGACAATGACCATCCTATAAGGACCGTGATGGTGACCACTTTCGGGGCCACCGTGACAAAAGCGGGATCTATCTCATCGACAAACGGGGGCCTTGATATCGGGGCATCTTTGCCAGGACTTGTTTTCCTAATAGGCATGCCCTCTATCCTCTACCGGGTTCTAAGCGGGTGATCAATATGTATTTTATGTTCATTATATATCTCATATTCCCGAATAATTATTGTCATTCGGTAATCATATGTGATATATATATATACAATCATTTATTCATATCTTTGCATTTTTCATATCTCATTATATGCATAAATAACTATGCTTACCATGTATGCTTATGAGCTATTTATGAATTCATAATAGGCGTTCATAATATGAATAATTATGGTTACCTGCAGGGCCTACTGTTTTTCATGATTTATGGAACTAATATGAGTTCCAATTTTATCAAACTATCTATGGATGGATTCTTGACTCAATGGGTTTTTCCATAGGTCAAGGAACACCGAATCGGTCGGACCAGAAAGTTAAGCCTTAGAGTTGGAAGTCATTTGTGGTCGACCAGACTGGTGACCTAAGCGGTCGAAATTGACGACCTCGGTGAGCTCGGTCTAACACCTCGATCTGATACCTAATATCCTCCTCAGGCATATGAATGAATTCTTGACTCAATGGGCTTTCCATAGAGTCCAAGAACACCCGAATCGGAGTTCGGACGAAGGAGTTATGACCTTCCGAAGTTGGAGGTCGTATAATTCGGCCGAGACAGTGACCTAAATTGGCCGCTACGGGATGGGGTCTACAGTGACCTCTGGCGGCTACGGGATGAGGTCTGTTGGCCTCTCTGAGGATGGGGTCTGTGCGGCCTCTCGCCCGTTGGAGTGTTCGGTGAAAGGCCTCTTAGTCTCTAGGAGGTCAGATTGAAATTGGCTAACATCAAGTTCATTGATGTAGCTACAATTTACGAAGACTTACTGCCAAATTCCCTTGTTTATGATCAAAAACCCGTTCTAAAGGTCCGAATTTCACGAGTATGATCAAAAATAGGGAAATTTTCTTAGTTCAACTTGCAACTAGCCACATCCCGGCTCTGACTAGGGCCTTAGAACTTTTTCTCAGCTCAGCCACTAGCAAGAAATGAGTTTGAGAGCTTCAAACCAAAACCATACGAAAAGGTTCCAAACCATGCTCCCAACCTTTCTAGACCAAAACTACACAAATCCATACTCTTATGCAAAATCCAACACTTTTCTATACGAGACTTAACAAGTCCCATACAACTTTAAGACATGTATCCATACTTGTGATCTTCTTGCCTTATTCTTCTTTCTTCTCTCTTCTCTCTTTATCCGTGTTTGCTCTCCACTTTCTCCAAGACCAAATGAGATATTTAACCAGTGCTTTATCCTTCATGATCTTATCCCTTTTTATTTCACTTTGGTCCTCAACTCTTGTATTTGCAAACCAATTTATGATATTTTCTGACCGCCTCGAATCTTTTTTATTATTTGTAATTTAAACATGCATATTCTACTTTTGTTTTTATCTTTATTTTATTAGGACAAATATACTATTACTTTTATTATACCACAAGCGTATTTTATGGCAGATTTATGGTATAATTTGGAGTGTAACTAAAATATGTCTAAGATCCAAGTTTCAAACATTATATAGTATAACTAAAATTTAATGTAAGTAATATGTTTCAAATTACTAAATAGTAGGATGTTTAATATCTAAGTTTCAAACATTATATCTACTTAATTTATTATTATCAAGTCAAACAAAATAAAACTAAGATACATTAAAAATAAAATATGCATGTAAGTAATATGTTTCAAATTACTAAAATAAAATTATAGTAAATAACTAGGATTTGAAACATTATATAACTAAATTAACTATTAACTAAATAAATAATATAATTAATTAGCAAGAATTGTATTGTCAATTAAAGCTAAAATAAAACTATAGTCTAAAAATATAGATTATAGTATAAAAATGTTCAAACATTATATAACTAAAATAAGATTATAGTAAATAACTAAGTTCGAAACATTATATAACTAAAATAACTATTAACTATATAACTAATATAATTAATTAACTAAAAAATTATATTATCAAATTAAACTATAATAAAACTATAGAATAAAAATATAGATTATAACCTACTTAAACACCAAAATAAACTAAGATACATTAAAAATAAAATATGCATGTAAGTAATATGTTTCAAATTTCTAAAATAAGATTACGAGTATAAAAATGTTTCAAAACGTTATATAAGTAAAAATAAGATTGTAGTAAATAACTAATATAATTAATTTAACTAAAGTATATTAGTTAGTAATATAATTAATTAACTAAACATTATATTAGTTAGTAATATGTTTATAAATTAAAATAATATTATTAAGATATCTAAGTAAAAATATCTAAATTTCTAACATTACATAATAGTAGGATGTGTAATGTCTAAGTTTCAAACATTATATCTAACATAATTTATTATTATCAAATTAAACTAAAATAAAACTATAGTATAAAAATATTTATTATAAAACAACTTCAACACCAAAAATAAGAGCCTTCGATGAAATAATATAAAAACAAAATTATTGAACAAAAGCGTCGCTTGGTGAAGATCTTCCAAAGTGGGATAAAGAACAAAGAAAAATTATTTGAAAATGAAATGGAGGCTTTAGATGTGGATAGATGAGTTTGTAATAGAAAGTGTATGATTTTAGGGGTATTTGAAATTTTTGGAGTGAAATAGCCATTGGTTATTAAAAAAATCGTTGTGATTTACTTCTAATCGTTGGATTTGATTTTGGTTCAAATACAGTCGTTTTGATCATCATATATCCATTAGAAATCATTACGGATTATTTAGAAGCCCGAGCTTGATTTAAAATCAGCCAGATTGAATAAAAATATAATTAGTTAGATTCTTTTTAAAAGAAGCTGGGCGAAATCTGTGAATTTGTTGGGTCAAAAAACGAGGAAACAATCCCAGGGTCGTCATTTAGGCGTTTTTCCCGAAAAAGGTAAAATTGCCGATTTTAGACAATTTTTCAATTCTCCTTGGAATTTTCGGTCAAAACACACTTCACAGGCTCGTTGACACACCCCCACCCCCTTCTAGCGGCAGGTGTGCCAGCCACTCTACAGAAATCCCCAGTCGTTACCTCTAACGACTAGAAATTCCTATGAAGCGAAGCCGTATTGCTTGCTTAAACCTCGTATAAATTTTTTCCACTTTCTCGCGCCAAGTTTTGTAAAATCTTGGCGGCGTATCAGGCGCATAAAGGACATATTCCAAATCCTGTATACACAATTTACATTTTTCCCTAATATAATGATAAGCGACATTAACATATAAGAGCCTCGAAGCTTGACACATTTTCGCAAAACTATATTATGTACATACATATCTTTCCACGATACACAAATTAGAAGTGTTTAAGCACAAAAATATTATTAATAACAGCACTGATACAAATGTCAGGAGAATCCTAATCTGCTCCGGCCTTCAAGATTGCCACATACGGAAAATGAGTTTTAAAACTTGGCATATGATAAAAACTATGGCTTAGTGAGTGTATGCTTTATAAAATGTTTTGCTTTTAGGAAGCATCCTAGCTTGCCAAAACTCTCTTTTCTGACTATTTTCAAATGCTTGCCCTTGCTTTCTTTGTTTAAAGTTTACAAACTTTTCTCAAATCTCTTGCTTGCTTACTTTACCTTTCTCTGCTTTAAAAGTTTATAAAAACTTTTCATAAATCCCTTGCTTTAAAAAGTTTTCAAAACTTTTTATAAAAATGGGAGTTTGGGCTGTGGCGCTAAAATAAAAGCGAGGCTTAGGCTCATCATTTGCTTTAAAATCACCAAGGGAGCTTGGGCTCAACCGCTCGTTTTGAAATAAAAATGAGAGTCTGGGCTCAACCGTTTGCTTAAAACAAACACGGGAGCCTGGGCTCAACCGTGCGCCAGTGGTTGATTTTTCAAATTATATAAACATGCTTATAAATCATTGACCGGCTAGAATTAGCCTGCGTTTCTTTGTGCCCTAGTGAACACGGGAACTGAGGCATCTGCGGAGTATAGTGGAAGGGCGCAGGTCGCATCACTGATGAAAGGGCACAGGCACACTTCACTTCACGCACCGGTAAATATGGTGGAAATGACACGGAGTGCCATCACCATAATTTAGTTAATCGTTAACCACATATACTCACGTAGTGCCGCGGTCTCCTTTAAATGCCATGATGCATGACCTAAGTTTGCCGACCAGGCAAATCGAAAATGCATGTATGATATCCTAATACCACCGTGCGTCTACGAATACCTCGACCCGGCGTAACTTATGGTAAGGTTTTAGTTAGGCTTTGTTTTATGAAATATACTTTTGCTTGCTTGCTTGCTTGCTTGAAATATGGTTTTATAATTCAAAACCATTGTTTCCTTTAAATATGGTTTGATAATTCAAAACCATTTGTTTGCTTGCTTACTTGCTTGAAACATGGTTTAATAATTCAAAATCATTGTTTGCTTTAAATATGGTTGATAATTAAAACCATTTGTATGTCTTATATCATTAACACACTTGAACATGGTTTCAATCAAGAAACCATTTAAATCTGGAGTCATAAAACGAGTTTATAATAATATCTGTGTAGTATTGAAGAAAAATAGGTTTAGAACACACTTTCACTTTTCTACTTACTAAACTTGAGCACGTGCACAACTTTCGCCTTTGCTTTGGCCTACACTCGAAGCGAATCACGGCGAACATATTAATCGCCTACGTATAACGTAAACTTAACGTACTTCTTAGCACTTATTCACACTCGCCAGATATCGCTAGAAGTGAAGCAGCTTATTTGAGCGGTCTATTACAATTTTAAGTCGGTTAAATCTTATTTGAACCTCTCTTAATAGTATCTAATTGGTTCACATGCTAGCAGTGTATGATTTTAGGCTTAACTAAAAATCACAACAATGCGGGCATTTTGGAAGCGGTGGTACCGACCCACCACTTTCTGTTCGGGTACAGTACCAAATGCATTATAAAGGGGGTACGATGCGGGTTGGCTTATGTTGGGTGGTACGGTACCACCTGACCCTGGCGACTCTGCCAGATACCGCCTCGAAATTTTGCCCGTAAATCGCGATTTTGCATCTTTTTGGTACCAATTCTTCATACAACTTCTATAATCCATAATACCTCAAAATCAACATGGAATTCATCAAGAAAACCACTCATAACACTTGTATTGGTGGTTTGGGACCTCAATAATCAAACCTAGGTAAAATCCCAAGAATTCAACCTAAGGTCTGATTCCTACAAAATCCTATAAATGGATTCATGTTTAGTTCTCACCAATTAGGTTTCCCCCCATAACCTCACAAATACAGGGTTTGGGTGATCTCTTCCACAAAACCACTGACAGGGAGCAGCTATTAACTTCATACCAAGACCTTAGGAATCCAAAAGCCACATGATTCCAAGACAAAAACATACCTTGGTTTGGTCTTCTTCTTCTCCTTCTCTTCTTCTTCCTCTTCTCCACTCTTCTTCTGTTCTTTTCTCACGAATGTGAAATAACAGCGAAGAAATGAGACCAAATGAATTTTGTTTGTCTCATGGCCTATTTATAATCTCAGCAACTCCTTAATTGCAAAGGCCAGGTCCTTGATCTCTCAGATTGAAGTTGCTTGTTTTATTTCTGCACTTTGGCATACTATCTTCTTTGATTATGCCCATGTCCCCATTTGATCAATTACAATCTTACCCTTGTTTAGTACAACAATTAGGGTTCATAAATTTATGATTTCACAATTTCATCTCCAAAGATACCACAATGTGACATGGTGCTGCCTCGCCCTATGGTGTACTACTTTTCTCGAGAACGGGGCATTACACGCATGCTCCACAATCACGATTTTTCGATGGAAAAATCGGTATTTCCGTTACCCAAATCTGCGAAGAGCACGATTTTTGACAATATTTCGGCCGAAAAAATCCGATTTTTACTGTACTCTGCGGGGGTGAGGGCCAATCCCGATAGCAAGAGAGGCTTTGTAAACGGAGGAGAATCCATTAGCAGCTTCATAAACTTGGGGTTCGACCCATATATATAGGAGGTGGAACCTGCGGGAGCATGTCATCACCATCGGGACATCACATGTCATTGGCGCATTGGAACATATACGTTAATAGACTGCATTTCTCCATACTAGGGGTCCCAAAACATAGTATTTCTCCTCGACTAGAAAAGCATAATCCTTTAGTCGAAGAAAAAGGGGGGCATTGTGAGTATCGTGGCCTTTGGACCCCGAACCACTCTAATCAATAGACCCAGCGCCCATGAAGCCTTTGCTTGGCGCGTAAAATTTGCCGAGGCGATCCATTATATTAAAACAGGACGGAACCGACGGACAATATAATCCTAGAACGTCTGAAGTCCTGAGTCCCCAAGTCGGCCGATCCTCTCCCAGTATATGAGTGGATTAGGCAAAAATAAATCGTTAAGGAAATTGGGCATAGGATGTTTGTCTACAAAATCTCTAGCATCCAGATCCGATACGCCTCAACATCGAATCGATGCGCCTCAAAACATCAACCATAACCAAGGAGAATTGGTATTTGACAAGGAGAAAGTTTATTTCCAAAACCATGAGATTATCCTTCCAAAAATCAAGGAGAATTGGCTCATCACCAAAATCACGAGATTATCTTTCCCAATCAGACAGTCGGTATAAAGCAATAACTCACGACAGAGGAAAGATCTGTAATCCTAAGCGTGGAACTTCTTTCCCCCGCCTTATATCCCTTTTTCTTGGCTTAAGATCGGAGAGGCAAGCTGAGACACTGCAGCGGACCTTTCTTTGATTTACATTGTACTTCTTGTGCCACGAGAGACAGACGAACTAGAGTGCGACACTTTCGTCATTAGAAAAAGCAGTACTAATCTTCAAAACCTTCAAAGAGTATATTTTTTTTTTTTTACCATGATCTTCTGTGAAGGATGTAATCAATACTCTCCAAACAGTGGAAAAATAGGATTAGTTGAATCCCCCAATTACTAATAAGTTCCAAATTAAATTTTGATGGTTCTATAGTTTAATATTAGTGTTTAAGAGTTGGGTTATTAGATATTATTAATGGTATTATTAAAATGGATGCGTGTAAACATATTGAAGTAATTCCTCGAATTATTTATTCTAGCCTGTCTTATGACTTTAAGGATAATATCATTAGTTATTAAGAAAGGGTTTTTGAATTTAGAGATTAGAAGGTAATTTCAAAAATAGTGATAGATTATTATAATAAGAGATTAATATTCCTAATTTCATTTTGATAATGAAGGATATTTTGATTTGTCCTTGATTTAAATATTTTATGTTTGTCATCATGTTTACCACGAAGGTAATAGAGTACATTGTTTGTCTTTCAAAAAAAGGCTCAATAGTTTATATTATAGTGTTTTGTGAATTAATTTTCCTAAATATATTCTGAATATTAGAACTGCATGATTATTACGGTTTTTTTTCTAATTGTCTTTGTAAGTTTTTTGTTCAGATAATTTTCTTTCATAAAAAAAAAAGAGCGTATAAATGTGATTTAATAAAAAAGTAAAATAATAAAACTCGATTAAACTTGCGAGCAACTTGAACCGACTATTGTAATACTTAAACTTGACTTAACAAGCTATTTGGGCTTAAGCTCGAGCTAAATTGACTTTTAGTCAAATTTTAATATTTTATGAGTTAAGCTCAAATAGCCCATGAGTATCTTGCCAAGTTTACACCCCTAGTTTGCTCCCGCATATGTCCACTCGTTTTTTCCTTGAGGCCGCCGGCCTCTTCCCTTCATAGTTCACACCTATTATTTCAACTCTCTTTCTGAAATTTGAACACGCTCATGTACACAAAAAGAATTGCCAAGCAGTTCTTATGTGCATACCTTTATTTGTGGTCCCGACAGCATACCTTTTTAAATCTATCCGAAACGTTTCAAAGCATATATAAAAGCCACGGAACTTAACAGCAGCCGAACTACTCATTCAACTAAAACATTTAAGTATTGGTTATTGACTTTGTTATTTTAACGTTTTATCATAAAGACAGTCACCGCCATGATGATAAGGACGTTTGGACCTGATACAAATCACAGGCCTATGCACGTTAAATATCCATATCCGCCCAGCTTTTGTATCTTCTCAAAAATTTATGCTCACCAGTCAGACGACTTTTGTTTTCAATCTTTTGGAGGGTTTAGTTCACATTTGAAGATTTTGTTCTCGTTTGTCTTTAATTTTTCCTGAAAAGAATCATATGCTGGGCCGCAAGATATATTGATGTTTGAACTTTGAACCTACAGCAAGCTCCATCGGCCTGGTTTATGAGGAGGAACAACCGAAGTTCCTTCTCACCCACGCCATTTAATGGAGTTTTTAAATTACGATGAAGAGCAACTATTTAAATTACCAAGTTGATGGCATATAACCGCCTGTCTTTATTGTTAAATTTTCAATCCATGAGTTGAAAGAAAAGAGTCAAAGGGCAAGAAGGATTATTATGAACAAGAACCCAATGTGCCTGAGGATATACAGAAGGGGTTGGTAATGGGAGAATCTTTCAAAAACCAGAGAGATTTGTGTCTGTAATTGAACTTTTAGGTGTTTTGTAGTCAATCCGATGAAACTGAAAATGGAGATATCACAGGCTTCTTTTAAGACTCTTGGAAAGGGGCGTTTGTTTATGTGCACTTGTTCTTTCCCGTTCATTGGTATGATGGAGTGGGGTTCACCTGTCACCCTCCTCTTTTGTATTGCTACTTCTTCTTCATCCATCACTATCACATCCTTTGTGCTTTTCAATTCAAGTGAGTATTGATCTTCCACTTTCTTTTTTTTTCCTCTGTGTATTGCAATATTCATCAATCCACTTATGGGCTTTGTGTAAATATCTACCTGATTCCTGAAGTTCTTTTTTTTTCTTCTTGGTTCAATTGGTATAGGAGCACCGTTTACCCTGAAGATCCCCTTGAATTTCTGTCCTTACAATGGAAGTGCATGCTGCAACTCTACCAAAGACTTGGAATTGAGGAACCAATTTCAAGCAATGAATATCTCTCATCAAGGCTGTGCTTCTCTTCTGAAGTCGATCCTTTGTGCGGTAATACTATAAATTCTTGGTATTGACTATTTAGGAACTAATTTATGTATTGTATTGAACATGTAACATCTTAATTTCCCAACTTTTTCCTGAATATTCCACACAATTATGTAATTCTTATGTTCTTTTTGTTACTGGATAAATTCATAGACTTTCCTTCGAAATCTTTGTACTTGCTTTGTGGTACTCTCTGAAAAAATTTTTGAAGTTATTGCTTGCTGAACAATTTTTGCAACTTGGACATTGTTGTCATATATAGATTTGGGGAAGGAGGGGTGTGTGTTTGTGGAGATGAGCAGATGAAAGAGATAATGTGTTAATCTTCTTAATTTTTATTATTGTAGTCATTGGAGATTTTCTGCAATTTAGATGCATACTTTATAAATGAATAACAATTATGCACTATAAGATGCCAAAAGAATTGGAATTCCTTTCAGCCTTGATTCAGAATTAACCTTTTGTGCCAAACACAGCTTCAAATGAATTTGTGCACTATCCATCTAATATGTGATTGAACTGGTACTCTACTTTGTTTTTTACTTACAAATTAAGTGGTATCATCTCACATAGACAAAAGGCACCTCAAACAGATATAAGTTTCTTGGCTTGTGAACTCACTTCTTTACAAGCCTCAAAATATATGGCTCACTAACTACCCCTCCATGGAGTATGTCCTAGCCATCTCTGTTTTTCTTCCCTTGTTTTGTATGTGTTTTTGGTGAATGTGGCTTCCCATTGCATCACTGGAAGTACAGTCTTGTGAGTACAAATGTTGTGTATTATATACTTTCATGGTATCATAAAAGAAAGAAAATGAATGGAGGAACATGCTAGCTAATTTAATTCCATAGTTTCAGTTTTGTTATTACTTCTGTTTGTTCATCCATTGAACAGCATTCAGCCAAATGTTGATTTTTATACTTAATTTGATTTACAGAGGTGCGACCAATTCTCAGCACAACTATTTAGAGGTGATTCCATATCCCAACCTGTTCCTGTGCTTTGTAACTCTACTTTTCCACTGAATACATCTCAGTCTATCTCGGCATCGAGTGGCTTCTGCTCAGAACTTTGGGATACATGTCAAAATGTATCTATATTGAATTCTCCCTTTGCACCCTCACTGCAAGGTCAATCTGGAGTAACAGTTGGTTCCAATGTTACCAAACTGACTGAACTTTGGCAGTCAAAAACTGATTTCTGTAATGCATTTGGTGGAGCTTCTGGTTGGATCGCTATGCTTTGATGGTGGACCAGTTGTACTGAACAACGCGAGCGCTAACACCAAGTGGTTTGTGCCTAGAAAATTGGAAATGGATCTTACCTCAGTATGGTTAGTCGCCCTGATGGTCCAACCATTGCCTTCCTTCTCCTGACCAACCTGGTAAAGATTTGGCTGGCAACTGTACCTAAGAGGGCTTAAGGAAAACTGGAACTTGATGAAACCAAACCCTTTCTAGATCTAACTGATGAAGTTCATTTTGATGCTGAATTTGGAATGATGGGCATGGCATTTCATCCAAATTTTGTGCAGAATGGCCGTTTCTTTGCTTCGTTCAATTGTGATAAGATTAAGTGGCCTAGATGTACAGGAAGATGTTCATGTAATTCAGATGCAAACTGTGATCCTTCAAAGCTTCAATACAATGTTAATGCTAGTCCATGCCAATTTCATGAGTGTTATCGCAGAGTTCACCGCTAACGAGTACCTCATCGCAGCCTTCCTTGGTACACACACCTATTGTCTGAAATTTGTGGTTGATTTGTTAAATCGATGATTCTCATTAAATCTTGATCATTTTTCCAGGCAACAGTTGCCCAACCATCTGAAGTGAGAAGGATATTCACTATGGGCCTTCCATTTACATCTCATCATGCAGGACAAATTCTATTCGGGCCAGATGGGTATTTGTACTTTATGATGGGGGGACAGTGGAGATGGAGATCCTTACAATTTTACCCAAAACAAGAAATCAGTTCTTGAAGATTATGAGGCCCGGCAGTAACAACATAACGAAATTAGAGTACCACAATGTGAGCGATTTACATGCGATATATCATTGAACATCTTCATACTTATATCACATTAGTATTGCATCTTTATTTGAAGTAATTTGTTCACTCTCTGTTTCTCATCTGGATTTTTAGTTGATGTTTTAACCTGTCATTTACATTGCTAAATGCTTGCTGATCTTAGTAAAGGAATGAGGAAACCCTGCCATCATTTTGGGCCTATTAATTAGTGGATCTTATGAAAAACTCTTCAAAGTGATGATTACTTTGTTTTCTACGTGATCAAATTATTCTGATAAAAATCTGCATCCAAGAGATCATTAGTTGTTCCAATAACTTTTGCAGAATTTCACTCCCCTGAGCCAAACCACAAAAAAGAAATTTCACTTTTATATGCTTCTTTGGTGCAATTTTCATTTTCATTCAAGTTGATTCATCTCTTGTTTCTGGAGGTATGAGTGTAAGGAAAATTTTCCCATTTCAATGCTCTTGTTTATGTCAAGGATCTTCTATAATTTATGTTTTGAAGAAGCTTTCTTAGTGTACTCTTATAGTCCTTTTGCTCCATTCCTGTCCATTATATCTATCTATCTTCTCTATATTGAACAGGTGCTGATAATGTTTTTGTATGGCTAAAAATGTTTAGATGATGAAGCCTTTTCTTGGACAAACACTTACTGGAAACTAACACATTTCAAGGCTTTGTCATAATCCTTTTAGTGAATCCTCAAAATCCTGAATTCACGATTTAATCTGATTCTTGGGATTGTACTGTTCTTAGGATATATATGTTTAGGTGAAATTGGCATCCCTAAGAGATGGGACTTTTGCTGTTGGATTAAGCTGCTGTACCCGTGTTGGCTAAAGCATTTTGAGTAAAGAAAATTATTAAAAAATATTATGTTCCTTTACTGCAAGCAAAACGGGAATAGAGGCTCACCGGACCGGCCATCAATCTGGTCCGGCTCATACCTTGGAACTGTTTTTTTATCAGACCGGGTATTGAACCGGTCAAACTGGGCAGTTTAGTCAGGAGCTGAGCGGTTCAATCGTATTTTCAAAATATCAAAGATTTAATCAAAGCAGTAGCCTTATTTGACAGAAAGTCGATGTGGGATAATAGAACATATAAGGAAAGAAGAAAAATTAATTCAAATCAACAAGTAGCCGACTTGAATTCGAACCCTGACCATGGACTCACAATAGGAACACATAACATGATACATTGTATTACTTTGGCCATATTTGTATAAATAAATTTTTCTTCTATTTTTATTCATATTTAACATTATACATATTTTTCTTAATAAATTTTAAAATACTAGACATTTATATAAAATGAAATAAATAATATCTTAAATATTATTAATTATATATTTTAAAATTATTTTTAATTTAAATAAAATATAAATTATATATTTATTACATCCTTGTGGGTTGATCGCGGTTATTGCTTGATTCATGGAAGTAGATAAATGAACCCGTAGCTTTTAGGTTCGATGTCAGGTCTGATTTTAAAACATTGGTTTTTACTAGACGGCCCATAATCCCAATTGTGTCATCTGCCTATCATAATAATTTGAAGTTATTTATTTACTTTTGGTCTTCTGTGTGGTCATCAGAGAGATGATGAGTCAGGAATTCTTTCTTTAATATTTATCGTATTTATTTTAATGACAGAACATAGCTTACAAAAATGGTTAGAAGGAAGTGCCATTTGACCTGATACGTGGGAAGTATACATGGCACACTGAACCAGAAATCAAGAAGAAAAACGAGCAAAGGAGCCAAACCGCAGGATGTAAATCTTCCCCACCTATCAATGAAGTCTAGGAATGATGACTCCTCCAACAGAATCCCTTGACTTAGAATGAGAATTGAGGAATATGTGTAATTTTGCTCCAGCATCGCCAATCTTCAAAGATTCTATACGAATGTTCCTTCAAATGCCCACACTTCCCTTCTCTTCTCACCAAAGTACATTTTCAGTAAGCCAAGGACACCTTTTCTGAATAAGGCAGCATGCAAGGAATGCCAGAGATAGAAAACAATTAGGGTCCACAGGTTGAAGCCATCTCACTGTTTAGCCAACCATTGTCTCCTTGTCACTTACAACATTTCATTTTCTCGCAATATGTCCAGTCGTATGACTAACTAATATAGGTAAAGTGTTAATCCTCTTAGGATGATTCCTACTCGTCATTCTTTTCCTGGTGAGAACTTATCTTGATGTCCTTCTACTCCAAATCAACATTATTAGCCGATGCCAAACAACTAAAATTTATTGTTCTTTCAAGCTTTCATCGAAAAAAAAGACCCCCCTTGTCTAAATAATGGAATAAAAAATGATGAATATGGAAACTGAACTTTCTCCTCACATTCAGTGAAGCATGTACCATCAGAAAGTATACTCTACTTGCTCAGTTCAGTTCTTTTACATGGTTACTTTTCTTTTATCACACATGGAACTTGTCATATATTTCCAGGTGCAGCAGAAATAAGTAATCTTGGCCTATGGGGAAACTACTCTATTCCAAAGGATAATCCATTCACCGAAGATGAGGAATTACTCCCAGAGATATGGGCTATGGGATTAAGAAATCCTTGGCGTTGCAGTTTTGACTCAGAGAGGCCGTCTTACTTTATGTGTGGAGATACTGGACAGGTTTCAGATCATTCTCTTCTCATTTTCTTTCTTCATTGGCTAGTTATTTTATCATTATTTCCAATACCAAGATTTTGACCTGATTAGTTTCTCTAGGTCCTCTTTTTGACTGGCAGCATGTGCTCTTCCCAATATCTTCTTTGTGACAGAAACAGTGCTTTTTTTTTCTTTCTTTTTTTTACTTTTTTATGGGGAAAGAATATGAATACAGGACACTGGGGCACCTAACAACAAGCTGTTAAAAGGCTCAAAAAGTCTCTTTCTTGACCTTCTACCCACCACTATTTTGATGATATTTCATTCTATTCAGCATCCAAAAGAATAGATAGAGTTTCTAACAAGTTGTTTTGGACAATTTTGGCCCTGGAAGTTCTCTTTGCGTTTTCTTACTGCAGGTCTCTTTCCCTTGTAGGTAAAGATGTCAAAATAAAGTTTCAAGCTAAAAGTATGCATGATGTAATTAAAAGTATGAAAAACATTTTCCAACTCTAGACAGGATTTGAAATGTCTTTTTCCTTTTTTGGTCATTAGTTCATCCTGCAATTTTAAAGATTGTTTTTGCCTTTGGGTCTAATATTAGGAATTACATTGTCTTTGTAATTAGCTTGCACTTGCATCCTATGGATGCATGTTTGTCATCCATGTAAATTGAATTATACCTTTTAGTTTTACATAGGATTCTAAGTCATTCCTATTTCTCGATCAGGACCTGTTTAGAAATGGAGTTCAATAATCATCTCATTTTCATGGTGATGCTATCACATGCCACACACAGTGGACTACAGATTCCGTGGACAGTCTTAAGATGGAAACGAAGCTTCATGTCATTGGATTCTGAGTTTAGAACATACTCAAACACTTAAACTCATATATCATTACTATCCTGCAGGATGAATATGAGGAAGTAGATATTATCACCAAGGATGGAAACTATGGCTGGCGTGTTTATGAAGGCATGAATCTATACACTCCTAAACAATCGCCTGGAGGAAATACATCTGCCAATTCCATAAATGCAATTTTCCCAGTGATGGGTTACTACCATGATATAAACAAGAATGAAGGATCAGCATCAATAACTGGGGGCTATTTTTATCGATCAATGGCTGATCCATGCATGTATGGAAGGTGAGTAAGATTTTGTTCCTCAAGTATGGCTGTGGTTGCTGTGTGGTGCTTGTTTTTGTTTTCCTTTCTTCTTTTTGGGGGTGGGGGTTGAAGGTGGAGTGAAGAATTCTCATCTTTCAGTATAAAATCACTCTCATAACACATGGCCTTCAAAGTGTAGGCTTTCACATGGACAGCAAAGATGAAATTCATATTAGAAATAATGTGAATTATTGCTAACATTCTAGTCGATTTTCAGGTACGTGTTTGGGGATTTATATGCCAAAGCCATATGGGCTGGCACTGAAAACCCAGAAAATAGTGGGAACTTCACCATGAACGAGATTCCTTTCAGTTGTGCTCATGACTCTATACAATGCAATTCTGTGCCAGGATCTTCTGTTCCAGCTTTGGGTTACATTTTCTCATTTGGGGAGGACAACAATAAGGATATTTTTATTCTAACAAGCAGTGGCGTATATAGAGTTGTTCGTCCAAGTCGCTGCAATTACTCTTGCTCAAAAGAAAATGCAACTGCTACTTCAAACCCAAGTCCTGCCCCATCCTCCCCTTCTTCACAGGCAAGCTGGTTGAATGACCTATCTAAGAATTTTTTGCTACTATTCTCATCTCTGTTATTCCTTGTGCTGTTTTCTATCTAGCACGTTGTAATGTTTTCTACATAGAATGCGGGTTTTGTGTCAATTACATGAGCTTCTGGTAACATGGAACTCCCTTCTCATTCTATCCATTTGGGGAACTCATCAAATGATGTATCTATTTGAAATTTTGGCTTCTGTACATGGTAAAAACTCTTTGGCATGTTTAAAATTCTTAACAATTCAATGCCAAGATTGTATATAACTCGTTCAATAATTTCTCGAACACTAGCAAGAACACTAACCTCTTCCTTTCAAATAGGATTTTGTTGACAACCCCTCAATGCCTCAACTAACATTAACCAAAATTTCTGAAGCAGTATGAGGCATGCCCTGATGTGTTGTGTATTTTATATATTGATATTTTCTCTCGTTAGATTATTTTTCTTATAAAGAAGAAAAGTTGTTAGGAATGTTATATAAATATCATTAGTTATTGTAGGAGAAAGCAGTGAGATAAAGATGGACGTATAAAGCCTATCCATTGACACAGATATGATCGATTGAAATATCTGAAACCTTGTGGTCCTAAGAATTAGAGCTTCCTTTTGAACAACACTAACCATAATGACGGTAGAAAATTGCAAATTTGTAGCATCTAGGAAATATAATTTTAACACCTGCGACTCAGGATGATAAGCTTACTTTAAAAATAATAACGACATAAATTTTTATGTTATCTGCTATTAAAATACACGTATAATTCAATTATTGTTATTAAAATAATACCGATAATTCAATTGGGCAGAATTAATTAATTAATTTAATGAAAGAGGTAGTGCCGTAATTTTCCTAATGATAATCTATACCCGAGTAGAGTTAAACGAAATCCTCTATTCTTTTCAATTTCTCTCCACTAGACTCCGCGACGACGGCTTGATCTGAGTACCAAGAACAAATTTATCTAGGTAAAGATCTTTCTTATTTTATTTTTCTAGATTTATTGATGTAGATTTTTTAATTTTCTTTCGCTTTAGATCAACCCTAAAGCAAGCTCGTGATTAGGGATTACACTCCTTCATTCTTGTAAATAAAATAAAATACGACGGCACAGCATAATCGAATTACTAAAGACAGAACGAAAAGTATTTGGGCGATAATTTTTGAGTTAAAATAATAAATAATAAAATAAGATAAATTTGAAAATGCTGAATTTTGTATAAATATATGTATTTGATAAGAATTTAAAGATATATGTATTTTGGCAAGTAAATATTTTATTAAGGATTGAGAATTTATTAGATAACAAATATGATTAGAATAATTATTTAGCAATTATAGGAAATAAGATCCGTTAATAATACTTGCTTGTCAAGTATGATAATTGTTAGGTAAAAGGCTAGATTTAAAGATTGCCAGAATATAATTAGAAAAATATTATTAATATTATTTCTTTCTAGTAAAGATTTAGTTCTGATTAAGAGCATAAAATAAATAAATTATTAAAATAAGATCCGAAGGAATACGAGTTTTATAAATTGTAAAACTACCCCCATTCGCATAGCTTATCATTCGAACAAGCTTATCAATATGCTTGAGGTGAACAAGAAAATCATGTTGATAGAATAAACTTTATAAATCACAAATTTTATAAAATATTTAGAAACCCATTAACTTTTAATATTATGGATTAAAAAATTAAAAATAATATCATTGTTAAGAATATCAAATTAGGAAAGTTTTGGGCACAATGTAAGAATGCATTTATTTCTTCCTTATTATTTAAGAAATATTTCATTGAGGTGAAATTCTGGATACTTTTCAAAGTTTTTCGAAGTACTCTCTGGCGTAGCTGATATTAACGCAGCATCTTTAAAAAGTTAAAATCGCTTGCTTTTACTTCATTCGGCGATTTAAAATTGTTTTAACCTAATTATATATAATCTGCTCGCAACGCTTTACTTTTTTATTTATTTACTATCCATGGATCAAAAAAGAGTTTCAGATTTATCAGACCAGATTTGTTTTGTTTACGTTAAAATGCAGAGATATTACTGCTTTAATTAACTTTCAATTAAATATTCGACTCTGCTACGGGTCACAACGGGAATAATAGTTGACACTATTTAGCCCTCACTAACTGATATAATACTGACCTTTACATTTTCAACGTAATTTGATTCAACCCAAGCCTCTAGTAGCTGGCTAGGGAATTACTAAGATTAAGACATGCTTGTTCCGTCCACCTTAAACGAACACTCATAAATAACCACCCATTCGAAGTTCCACACGACCGGAAGACCATTCGATATTCACGACTGTTAAAAATATATTCGAACAGATTTCGATTCACCTGATATTTAAAACAGTTAACTGGGCCGATATAAAATCGTTTGGATCACATTTGATATGAAACTCCGATTTGGAATTGGATGTAAAAGTGTTTTTAAAGTATATTTTGTTAATGTTCCAACTTACTTTGAACCCTCAAAAGTTTTGATGAAAAAACGTTCCTATTCATATATGATCGGGTAAATTTTTTGATCCATGAAAACGTATTAAGATTTCTTATTGAGCCTTGAAGTTCTCACTCTCATCTGCCAAATATTTTCGCACTTTAGCTTCCGCTGACGAAATGACTACAAAGCTGTGATCTGTCATCATTAGATTTGATTATAACTTATGTTAACATGTTGAACTAATAAGTTCATGTTTATGTGAAATGCTGAGTTTTAAAAGTTAATCGGCAGTGCCACTGACGATAACATCTGCTTATATTTGCAGGTACAAAGCTCGATTCATCCCAAATATCAAGAGTATTCTAATAAATTTTTATACTACATGACAATCGGTGATTCGATATTTGAAGAATTCATAAGTACGAAATTTCCACTGAGACTTACGACCCTTGTAGCCACAAGATTTATCAACATGCTAGTTTGTGACTCGATAAAAATCCAAGCATAAAGGCGCAAGGTTGCTTCACACTTCAAACCTTCTCGTGACGGGCGCCGCTGCAAATCGACACTATTACTGTAGCGCATTTAACGCGACAATAATAGATGGGTTTCTTCACCCATTGAGAATTACATGACTTAAATGATCTGGAAAGACCACATCTCAATACCCTCCCCTGTTTTCATTCAATGCTGAGGATTGAAACTTCTGCCCATTCAACCTCTACAAATGCCATAATCCAGTAAGCTTTTGCCTTTCATTTTGAACCAAAAAAAAATGTCATCATTTAACACATATTGCTTCCACTTTAATAATCCACACAAAGAAGCCCCAATCCAGCCATTGAAACAATCCAAGGTTAGAGGTGTAAGGGCTGTTTGAAGGCAGAAAGTTTGTTATATCCCAACCACAAAAGAGAGAGAGAGGAGAGAAAGCGAGCTAGAGTTTATAAATTATATAATGTGTCATTGCCTCCTAGGTATTCTCAGGCAAAATGCATTTTCTGGCTTTGAGGAGCACTCTCCTAAAATTTTGCAAGGTTTGATCAATGGAAATGAAGGAAAAAAGCAGCTCTTTTTCAAAAAAATCCAAGGAGTACTATCTAAGAAAATCCACAAACAAATCTACATCTGACAATGTAATCACCTGAACATATATTCAAGAAACTCACTTCTTGAAGTCTGAACTCTGAACTCATACCTGCACCCAGTTAGTTTTTTACCTGCAGAAGTAACCAACTTCCCTGCACATCTTACTAATAATATGTCATGCACTTGGTTAGAATCCCTGCTCAACCACCAGAAAGAACAAATATTCCTACTATTACAACTGATATACAGAATTCAACTACCTTTCTATTTCAGAAGAGAGAATCTGAAACTGCAGATATTATAAGATTTCCATGAGTAAGCAAGGATTCATGCATGGAAGCAGCCTTTTGAAGAAAAAACAGTGTCTGGAAGATCAGAAGTAGGCAGCATCTGGTGTCCCAGGAGATGAAACCTGCTTAATCAATCACAGCCCAAAGCAGGTGTCATCTCTCCTGGGACACCAGCCTTCACCTCTTAATTTCTCTCCTCCCTTTCTATCTCTTCCTGTTCATCATTTCAAGTGACTACCAATCCAGCCTTGAACAAACATTTTAAGTGGATGTTGATGTGAATCTTATGATAAAAACATCATAATTCTTTCTTTCTATCCATCTTTTTTTTTTTTTATTAATAGCGATTGTTCATGCTAGTGTGCATACACGATCAATCCTAATAAGGTCTTAAAGTTAATGACCAAATAAACTCTCAACAGGTATTTAAATCCAGGTGATTACTATCAATGGGAGCACTTTTGCTGCATAAGCTTTGAAAACAAATGAATTATGGCCTAGTAGTTCAATGTTCATAGTTTTCAATGGGGCAAACACAGCTTCTAGGTTCGAGCTTTCTCATAGTCAATGGGAAAATTGTTCCAAAAGAAATTTCAGGAGAGACCCATTAGCTGGCTCCGTCAGTGACATGGAGTAGTCCTAAGGGTACTCCGTAGTTATCTATCTCTCTTTATCTTTCTAGGAAAACAAATATTCACCAGTGATTTAGGCATCAGAAGAGGGACACACTCAATCATTTGCGCCATGGACTAATCTCATCCAACGCGGAATGTGAGGTTGGAACCCTGGCTGGGGTCAGGGTCACATCGTCCTTCAACCCCACTGCCCACTGCCTTTTGCTTTAAAAGATAGTCATGCATGCGTCTCTTTCAAAATTGAACAATACTTCCCCCTAAAATGTATAAATACAATGGAAAGAAGAGCTTCTGGTCTGCCCCCACAGGCGGTGGCTAAAGTTAGATTTCTTTTAATTTTCAAGCCGTGAGAACCACTTTGAAAAAAAACTGAATAATATCTCATAAATTAATAATCTCCTTGTGACTGTTGAATGTAATATGGCTAACATCACATTTAAAGTGATATCCGGACAGGGAGACACAAGAACACGTCCTGAAATGAAGATAGAAAGGAGTCAAGGTGCTGTTCAAAATGCGGCTTCCAAGTTCATAATTAGGCTTACTTACCACTTTTTTGGCTTCCTTCCCAATTAATATCTTAACCTTATTATGTTATTATTAAATTACCATCAAGAAGTCAATAAGGTTTGGCTCACGGGTTAAAGAATAAGGTAGGACAAAGGGAGGAACCACCCTGAGTTTTCACAGGAATATATATTACAACTTTATAATACAATGAATAGATATATAAAAATAAAAATAAAAAAAACTACCTCTAAGAAAATCTTAATGATAAATACCCTTTCACTTAAGTTATTCTCCCTTTTAATTTAGACAAATGTTTCTTCCTGTTGTCTCTAACTATAAAAATATAAAGAATTTCAGTTCGATTCCCAAGTCCATCTACATAAGTCGTCAAATCCATAAAGTACAAAAAGGACATTAATCGTATAACCTAATCAATCAAAAGAACCAAAAATAATAATAATTATATATATATATATATATATATATATATATATATATATATATATATATATATATATATATATGGGGACGGTCCTATATTTTATGGACGGTCCTTTTTCTTTGGACGCGCATCTAGTGTAGTGGTATCATAGTACCCTCCCACGGTACTGACCGGGGTTCGATTCCCCGGATGCGCATGTGGCTCTCACATGATTTTTATTTCTTTTTATTCATGGGTGTTTTTATATCACCTTGAACACACCTCAACTAATCACATGAGCAAGTAAATAGTTAATGGCTGAGAAATCCTATGATTCAATGAAGCAATTCATAAGACTAATCCTCGGGATTTTGAAGTTTTTTTTATAACGTTGGTATTCATGTTAAACATGAGATTATGAATTTCTTTTTTCCTTTGATGTCTATTCACTTGGTTTAATGGGTGACTTATGATTTTTTTTATCTTTTTCATAACCATGGGTGTTTATGTCACATTGAGTACACCTCGATTAATCTTATGAGCAAGTAAAAAGTTAACACTTGAAAAATGCTTTGATTTAATGAAGTCATTCATAAGACTAATCCCATGGGATTATGAACTTTTTTTTATAACGATCGATGTTCATGTCAAACGTAAGTGCACCTCAACTAATCTCATAACTAGAATTTTAAAGTCTTTTTTTTTTACATCTATTTACTTGGTATTACAATATTATACTATTTTATTCTCATAAATACTCAAATCTTGTTCTTTCAAATTCCTCGCCTAACCCTTAATCGATGAATCAAACCTCATTGGTCATAGGATCTTAAAGTTACTAGTGATCAATGGGAGTTAATTGTCACGCACTTTAAACACGATTAATCTCATGAGATCTTGAGGTTATTGGTGGTCATCGAGAGTTAATGGCTAAGTAAATCTTCTAATTTTCCTATGAGGAATAAATCATTAGATTAATGAAGCCACAAATAATAATGAAAACACAAAAAAAGGGAAGAAAAATCATGAAAATAATAATAATAAATGTTATGTCATTGGAGTTGTATTTGATAATGTGCATCATTTCTTCGTCCAACATTCTTTATATACAACAACTAAGAAATTTTAAGCATTCCACGTCCTTAGATGAAGGACTCGACAAATAAGGAGATTGTAACGTGCGAATTCGTGCCATTGAATATTAACGATATTCAAAAATATATATATTATTAACACTATAATGCAACTATATTACATCAACTCTATGTATATATATATAACAATTATAATAATGACGTTAATAAGATTTATTTTAAATGGTTAAGAGTTTAAATAAACATAGAAAAAAAAATGATCCAAGGTCTAAGTCTCGTAAGAACAAATTTATGAAAAATAGAATATTATAATATAAAATAAATAAATATAAAATAAAAAAAACAATATCATAATAATCATCCTATTCATATTAAACTAATAGTAGAAATCTAATTGGGAGAAGTATGTTTCGCGTCATGACTCAAAATAAATGTAGCTTTAGTATAAAGAATTCAAAATCAATTGCTCAAAAGACACGTAAAAATATTTACGTTTCAAGTAGTTAAACGATTGACGAGGATGAAGTTACAAAAATACCCCTGTGCTCATCCTCACATTAAACACTGATAAGGGTGAAGGTAGTCCACATTCCAAGAGATTTTTATCTTATAAAAATTTATTTATTTTAAAATTTCTAAAATTGTTTTTGTTAAAAGTTCTTATTACTTTTTAAAATATTAATTATTTTTATTATTTAGTGTTTATTTTAAAAATATTAAAAACTATTCGTTGGAATTAAAAAGTGTCTTATTACCTTTAAAAATATTAATTATTTTTAATATTTGGTGTCTAAATTTTTTTGAACTATTCACTTGAAATAACAACAATTTAGTAATATATTTTTAAGAAGTTTCTAACCCCGATCCCTTTAAATCAATTGAGTTAGGGTTTATTAGTTGGTGTCTAAAATTTTATTATTCATAAAATAACCTTTTTTATATTTACTTTAATTTATTTGAATAATTAAAATTATTAAAAAAATTATGTCAAACAATTTATATTATCAAAATAATTTTATTTTATATTTCAAAATAAAATTTATGTCTTTAATATTTTAAATAAAATATTCAAAATTAAACAAAATTGAAAGGATAAATATAAAATTAAATAAATACGTAATTATAATAATTTCTTAAGATAATATTAACAATAAAATTATAATTTAATTGAAGCTTTATTTGTTAAACACTAAGATTCACATCTAAATCAAATTAATTTAAACAAAAATCAAAATATCTCGCAAATAAAGAGTTTTGATTTCACATAAATATATAAAAATTGAAATATAAAAAAATATTAGAAATATCTCAATGGATATTTTAACAAAAAATATCAATAAAATAAATGGGTCTAAAATCAATTATAAAAATATTTTAAATATTTTTTTATTTAAAAGTATACAATCTTATCTTCGCTGGGACTCAAACTCTATCCTTCCCTCGTTATGTCTTCGGCTTATAACCCCTTAATCACTTAAGCTATGTGTCATTGACAAAAAATATTTTAAATACTTAAAACTTGATCAAATTAACAAAAAAAATACATATAAAAAATATTTTATAAAGGAATACAAATGATAATTGGCATTATAAATTATGATAGTACCTAGGACGATCAAGGTAGTATCAATAGTTCATTAACGTAGTACTTCAAGTATGTTAAACTGATACCTAAACTCAAATGAAGCTCAAATGAATCCCTGAAATTTCCCCTATGCATTTAATATGGTTTACCAATGTGAGCTATAATATAGTTTATACCTTTATTATCTAAAATTGAAATAAGAATTACTTAGTGGTCATGTATGTAAGAGCGAAAAAGGGCTATTGATACTATTCATTATGGTGGTACTTATGACTATTAAGATAATACTTACAATTTCAGAAGATAGTATTTCAAGTATGTTAAGGTTGTACCTGAGCTCCAATAAAGTTAACCAATAGGGTTCAATTATGTATTGAGCTACTAACACTCTCACTCACCAAACACATGCTTAAAGGTCACAAATTAATAATTTTAATTATTTAAACAAATTAAATGAAATATCGAAAATTTTATCGTATGAGTAAAAAATTATTGAAATCAAATATTAAAAATAATTAAAATTCTATTTAAAATATGATAAAACACTTTTAACAAAAAAAACGGTTTTTAAATTTTAAAATAAATAAATAAAAACATATTGAAAGAATTTGATATGTATATCATAATTACATTTAACATAATCATACCTACCTTAATTACATTTATAAAATATTTTTGATTTGTTTATTGTTCTTAATTTTATCAAATTAAGTGTTTAAAATATTTTTATGAATTTTAATTTTTTAACCATTTATATTATATGGATTTTTTTTTTTTTAAAATATTCATTAAGATCATTTCCGATATTTTTTTATATTTCTTTTAATACTTTTTCAAATTAAAATATATTTATTAATTTTTTGATCCTCAGCGATAATCGTATTTTCGGCTTAAGCCTTACGCTTCCCACTCAAAAGGTGAGACTCATTTTGTATTTTGAAAAACCATTTTTGAAAACGGTTTGGAGTCCTCACTTATTTTTATTTATTTTTTAAGGGAAAATAAAATAAGAAAGAAAACCATAAATGTGACTTCGTCTGTGAAAACCGAGTCTAGACTTGGGGGTTAAGTTACTTATCGGGAATGTACGGTGACAAGCCGTAGCATCCCTTTAAGCTCCTAAAGTTTGAATCTCTAATAATTAAATTAAGATAGGTATGACAACTAATTAATCAATCAAATGATATTGAGAAACAAGTAACAGTTATGACACTGGAGCACATTAAACGTGCACCAAAAGTGTTATCAATAGAAAATAAAGTCTGTGCAATAACATACATAGAAACATTTATACTTAAATTAGAAAATCGAGGTATATATCAAGTGCCAAATTATTTATTGAAAGCATATATGGGACGTTGGGCCCCCCACTAAGTCTCATTTAGATTTGGAGTCACTCAATAGTTACATTTTATTGAATTATAGAATATATTGTGTATTTGGAGTTTTGAAAATTAGCAAAATGAAAATTTGAAATTGAAAATAAATAAATAAATGTCATTTTTGTTAAGAAGTTTGGAAGTCTGGATATTTATGTTAATATTTTATTTCTAAAATTTAAAGGAAGTCAAGAATATTATTTAAAACTAATAAAAGTATAGCACAAAATGATATGTAGGTGGTATTTGTTTTTTTTACTTAATGCTGAATATAACTTTTTTTGAACTTAATGTTGAATAGTAGTTAATAACATTAAGTATTAAGTTGTTTGTTTTGCAACGAAGAGTGACGACAACATGACAAAGTTATTTCGGCCCCTGGTCCCACCCTTACCTGACGAGCCATGAATCAGAATCGTTTTTACCAAACCCGAGACAAGTTCTCGTAAGGGTAGTATCTCGCATTACATTAAGGCAAGACTTGAAATATATTATTAAAGTAGTACATGTGCACTTAGGTCATAAGGAAAATGGTTTGAGTTTATTTTTACCCAAACATTACTATAGATAACCTGGTTACAACTTTTTCCCCTAGCTAAGGACCGTATGCTCGCTCAAAGTGTAAATTCCCAAACATTTCACGTACATACTTACTTTGGTTCTCTATCGAGGAGTCCAAATATAATTCATGCATTTCATAAAATATTAATGGGATGAAAATTGAGTTTTTGGACAACAAAACGTGGTAAATAGGGGTTTAGGGACTTTCTATTAAGGTAGTACCTGATCTTGTAAGGTAAGATCTTCATTACATTAAAGAAGATTAAATATATTAAAGTAGTACATGTGCACCTGGGTCATAAGGAAAAGGGTTTGAGTTTATTTTTATCAAAACATTACTACGCATAACTGCCATAACTTTTCCCTACTAAGACAAAGATGCTCACTCAAGTGTGAATTCCCAAACATTTCAATGACATACTTACTTATTTCCATCAGGAAATCTAAATATAATTCACGATTTCATGAAATATCAATGGGATGAAAAACTGAAGCTTTTGACAAAGAAACGTGGGTAAATAAGGGTTTAGGGACTTTCTATTAAGGTAGTACTTGATACTTGTAAGGTAAGCACTACATTACATTAAAAAGAAGACTTTGAAATATACAAAGCAGAGTACTACGCGCACTCGAGCCATGTAATGTGGTTTGAATTTATTTTTACCTAAACATTACTACGTATAACCTCTGGTTAACTTTTTCGCCTAGCTAAGGACCTCATACTCACTGGTATGAATCTCAAATATTTCTACATACATACTATTTTTATTTCCATCAAGAGTCCAAATATAATTCACATTTCATTTAAAATATAACTGGATAAAAAATTGAGTTTTTGGACAGCAAAACGTGGTAAATAGGGGTTTAGGGACCCTTTCCACACAACACCCGAAAGTGATTATAGATAACAAATTTACCAATTTTCCTACAAGGACCTAATCTTAGCATAAAGTAAGATTCCCTAACTTTCATATATATGTTTCATTTCATTCTACATCCAGGGATGCAACTATAATTCATGTACTTTATGAAGTAAAAAAGGGGTGAGAACTCAGTATTGATAAGGAAATATGATAAGAAATGGGTTTAAAGACCCTTTCATTAAGGTAGTACTTGACACTATTAATGTAGTACCTAATGCATATTAATATAGTACCTACAAATTATTAGATTAGTACTTACGAATAAATGAGGTTATAGGGGATAAACATTACACAAACATGTTAACAAGTGGTACCTACTGTACTAACGAATAAATGAGGTTAATAGTTGGATTGTTTAGAGGGGTAGTTTTGGTATTATTTGACAAATTATTCTTTTGGTTCCTCAAAGATAATTATTTTTTGATCAAATATACTGAATGACCTAATTACAATTCTTTGTACCTATTTCCCTTTTATTTTCAAATAAACCTCCTTAAGCATACTTCTCCCAATCTAATTTCTATCCAACCAAGAAATCTTATTTAATATAAAAGACCTAACTAAATAATAATTTTTAATTAGACTTTTTCTAGATGACCCACCAATTGTGTTTGTGGAGGTGACATAGAAGTCCCCACACTACCATCATATCTTGGTTGGTCTGATTTTCAGTTCAGTAGTCTCTGATATTATGATTGGTTTTTGGCTTTTAGCTGCTTTTGTAGTTCCATAATATTGATTCCATTTTCATTGTTGGACTGTCTGATTTCTTAATCGAAAGCAATCTCTCGTCAATGCATTTTTCCATTTAATCATATCCTTTCCACCGTTTTGGAAAAGCTTAGAATTACGTGTAATTTAATAATAACAATAATTAACAATTAATGCTACCTCTTTAGGTTACCTTTTTAACTAAATGACAAAATATTATATAATTTCCCCTCTTATAATTATTTTAAAAGATTATTTTTTAGAAATTTTTTAAGGGTTCAATTAGTCAAGATTCATGTTTTTTTAAGGCTCAAAGCTTTAACTCATACCACTTCCAAATTATAGGGAGGCCTAAACCAAAATAAGACGAAACATGTGTCAAAAATCTAAATCAAGATACTTATTATATGTTTTGCATCTCCATTTTCATATATGAAGATTTTCATTAAAAAAAAAAAACCATTTCTATCATTCTTGATTCTTCATTTACATCTTCATATATGAAGAGGTGAAGACATTATTCACCATTTTTTATTATTTTTATAATAATAAAAAGTAAAAAGTGAACTAGTGGGTTTCTATTTTTATTTGATAGACTTTAGAGATGTGAAACTTGATAATTAGCATATAAGGAAAAGGTGTGTGGGCCATGAGGAGTCAAAATCACTTTTCAATGATCGCCAAAAACACTAATTGAAGCAACAAAAAGATGAGAGAAACTTTTAAAGATCGTCCAATTAGTCCTGGCTTGGGTGTAATCCCTAATAATCACTAGTATTTCAAGTCTCCTTAAGGCAATCAAGGGTACATTATATGCATCTTTCTACGTATGTTAGTATATACACAGAAATAATGGAAAATACACTGTCGATTCCATGTCACATCTCATAATTTAATGTTTAATAAAGCTTTGCACTATATAAATATAAGCCTTTAACCTAAAAGAAACACGCTTTAAACCGTTGCCTTTTTGAGATCAAAGCAAATAATATCACTAGCTTACTTCGTCATTATAAATGCAGGACAAAGTTTTATCCTTAACCCAAGTGAGTATTTGTTCCAATTTTAATTCTTAAATGTGTTTGTTCATTTGATTTTATAATCTCATGAGATACAATAAATATGTTAATGTGTCTGCAGAGAAAGATACTTGTCATATTCATATATGAGAGAAAAATTTTAGCACTATATAAATATAAACTCCTTTAAATCCATCAGACTGCTTTTAAAAGTTCCACGAAAATCCTTTGTACCATACAAATACACATCATTGACATTTAACCAATAATGAAGTATGACTACGAGGAAAGGGTGAAAAAAAAACCTACCGATTGATGAAATATAACATGAAACCGTAAACTCCCAAAGAGTGGGGCACTCGGAGCACGTGGGTGTTAGAAGAATGAGGTGGGGAGGGGAGGTGGAGGTTCTGTCGAAGGGAAATGAGAACCACTGCTAAATATAGAAAAGCACCACAGGTATCATTTCCAAGTGACAGAGCTCCCCACTTCCCCTCTTTTCATTTCCCTGCCTACAGAGATCAAACACAATTCATTTGAGCTATGACTAGGCGGCCTCTCCTATATCCCTCTCTCTCTCTCTCTATATATATATATAGCAAACTCCGATAAGTGCTTTTGAATTTCTCATTAGTGTCATGACTCATTGGTGAGTACTGTTGTCTTCTTGACTTCAAACATTATGTTAATTATGGACATATATTTCCCCATTTACTTTAGTCGTCCCAATGCGCCGCTTGTAAGTTCTTTTCTCCTCCTCCACTATATTACTACTCATTAATATTAATCATTTGATTGATTAAAGAATCCTTTGTTTTTTCATTTTCTTTTTTTGGAATTATGTTTTGGGATGAGATTGAACCGTTTTATTAATAAAAAACTCATATAATCATTTTAATTAAGGTTTGGTAGGATAAAAATACCTTTGATTTTACCTTCACTCCCCACCACAACCCCACCGACGCATGACGTGCCACGCATGACGTGCCACGCATGACGTGCCATGCGTGACGTACCCAATCTCCTTTTTTTTCTTTTTTCATTTCCCTTTTTGCCTTCATGTTTCATCTTTTAAATAAATTAATTTTATAAGATAATATATTATTTGTACTTATTTTAAAAATATATTTAATTAAAACTTTTTATTTTTAAAATTTTACTTGTTCATTTATTTATTTTCTTTACTAGATTATTGTTTTTGTAATAAACGTAATAAAGTAAATTAACTTTTAGTACATAAATAATTTCTTAAAATTTTATTTCATTTTATTTTTTTGTTTATCATGATTAGCTCATGTGGTAAAACATTCAACATTTAAAAAGCAAAGACATAGGGAAAATGATTTGGGTTTCGAGTCATATTAGAGACAATTTAATACATTGTACCTAAAGAGTTTAGCTTTCAAAAATTCTAATATTTTAAAATATAATTTAACATTTTATAAATTTGAAAATCTACTTAATAAAAATGCCATTATTTTCAAATTTACATTTATTCAATGTTACTACTTTTTAATTATTATTTTTTAATGATACTTTTAATTATATTTTTTGTGTGATTAAGGAATTAAAATAAATTGGATTTCAATATATAATTATATTCACTTATAACAATTAATAATTTAGCAAATATATAAACAAATATTAATATTTTCAATATAAAATGTTCGTACTATGATATATTTTTTTAATATTTTTACACTTATAAAACTAAAGTTTTAAGAAATATATATAAAAGCTCATTATGCTTAATTCAAGGGGAAAAGGTAAAGGGCATAAAAAAGGGGTTGTAGATTTACTACATTGAAACTAAAAAGTGTATTAAAAAAAATATATATATATATATATATATATATATATATATATATATATATATATATATATATATAATTATTTACACATGGGTTTTGGAAACTAATTTTCAAATAAAAGTAATATAAAGAATATTAATTATTTTCAATTTTCAATTAATTTTTAAAGTGTAAACTTATTTTAAAATAAAAATTTTTGAAAGCAAATCCTAAATATTAAAGATAAGAAACTAAGCAAATTACAAAAGGAAAAATTTGAATAAACAAAAATATATACAAATATATAATAAAACCAATAATAATGTAAACAAACATAATAGATAAAAATATATTTGTGTTCATTGCTTCTTCTTTCTTTTTTTTTTTTAAATCATAACAATGAACACATGCATATGCTACACGAAGCATAAGACTTATAAGATTTGTTACCACGTATACAGATTTTCACTAACTGCGAAGATATATGAACTAATTGTACAATGGATGTGCATGCTATTTTTTAAGGATTCCAATTGATTTTTAAAAACTAAATGATTATTTCAACGAATCGATTTGCTGCGCCTCACTTATGCTGTAGGTCGCCGTCTAGGACAGCCCCACTTTATAGTGGGCCCTTTTTGAAATAATAAAATATTATATATATTTATAATTTATAATTAATTAAATATAATAAAATTTACTGGCACAGCCTCAAAAAACTCACAAGAAATGCAATAAGCTCTCAAAAAGACTCCCACTTTAAATACAATAAAGGAAGTTCATAGCCCTAATTTCATTAAATAATGTCTTTTTCAGAAACTCCTTCAAATCAAGCCGATTACTCTACGCGACGACTTCTTTATTTTTGTTAAAAAAAGTTAAAACACTCTTTCAACATCCGAAGTTTCTCTCCGTTCAAAAATATTAGGTTTCTCTTTCCAGTGTAAATTGTAGCCTCCTCTTTTTTTGTCGATAAAAACAAACAGACAAAAATCTTCAAGAGACCGGGATTACAGTATGAAATAATTTATTATTTATTTTTTTACGTATTTTTATTTGATTATTTTATATTTTTATCAAATAATAATTTTGTTAGTTTTATATTTTTATTATGCAGTTCAATCTGAAGAAATAAGACATGTTCGTTTGATCAAATTTATCAAGATTCTCTCAATGCTCTATCATCATTATCGATCTAATTTAAAGTTCGATCTCAATTGATATCAATCAGCTATTAAGGCCTACTAGAAAGATTATTCTGATACGAAGTAAAGAAGAAGAAAACTATGAAGCTTTTTACAATCTCGTCGAGCTATGAACAAATTTCTTAAGAATACGCACGCTGACAGCGAAATATATGAGAAGGTTCAAGATGAAAAGATATTAATGAAGAGGGGGAGAATTATAACAAAGAAGATTTGGATGATTGTGAACAAGAAATTTTGAAGAAATGTGGAAAATAGGAATGAGTAACATGATAATCGGGAGTAAATACGAATTTAACAACAAGATATTTAGATACACATGTTGCCTTTGCTCTTGGGGACATTGGCGTAGATCCAGAAATTTTAAAATTATCGATCAAAATTTAATAGACATGTTGGTAGAAAAGAGGTCCTTCTAAAGTAAAAGTGGATAATTTCCTAAAGATCTTAAATGTATATTTCTTCACACATTACACTGCTATTTATCAAACGTTTGGTAATATCATCTTAAAATTGGGCTTATTAATTAATTCTTGACGATAAAGATTGCTTTTGTTGTAAGTTATTTAAGCAAGAGGAAAATACTTTTCAATTAGGGGCTAATGAAGGAACTAATGATTGAAAAATATCAATTATAGGCTCAAAAGTCATAAACTGGTAATGGGCACATGCAACATGAGAAGATGGATTGAACTAGAAAGGAGATTACAAAAAGAATTTGACAATTGATAAAGCATTACAAGATCAAATCAACAAAGATGTAAAACACGGCATAAGTTTTCATGGTATCAGCTTCGTTGTTAGCTTTTCGCAAGAATAATTTTGGCATTTCATGAGTACCGAGAAAATTTATGAAGAAAAATAATGGAAATTCGGGTATAAGTGAAATGATTACGAGTTTGATCCAATAATGAAAGAAATACCCACATTCAGAAAAGGAAATTCATTATCATTATCTTAAGTCACAAAATTCAAAATGAATTTATACTTATCTTTAGCGAGGTAAAATAAAGAAATGAGATTATTAAAAAGTTAGAGAAGCAAAATATTTTCAGTTATATGATTGTATACCAAATATAAGTCATGAAGAACAAATGTCTCTCTGTCCTACGATGTGTGGATGTCTCTGCGAAGTCGATTAAAGGTAGAAGAGTTCTTTTAGGATTACGAAGTGGAGGATACCTCGGGACAAGGATTATTTGATGAATTAATAAATGCTTTAAGAACACTTGAACTTAATCTTGAGGTGATTTAAGAGGTCGAGGTTATGATGTGATTCGAATATGAAAGGAAAGCATAAAAGATTATTGCAAAAAAGTATTGAAGTAAATCAAGAGCTTTCTACACACCATGTGGTTGTCATAGTCTTAATCTTGCACTTTGTAATATGGAAAATTCTTGTCTAAAGGCTAAATCTTTTTTTGGAATTGTACAATGCATATATATATTGTTTTCATCTTCTACAAAGCGATGGAAAATTTTGCAAGATAATGTAAAAGAGTTTGACCCATAGCAGCTATCACGAGACATGTTGGGAAAGTCAAGTTGAATGTGTTAAGGCAATAAGATTTTACCAGCTCCCGAAATTAAAATTTGCACTAACTCCTTGGTGGAAACAAGTGATGATCCTAAGACATTCAGGGATGCTAAAAGTTTATTGTCAGATATCATGGATTTTGAATTCTTATTTGGCATGGTTATTTGGTACAATATTTTATCTGCCATTAATAGAGTGAGCAAAATGTTGCAAAGTAAAGACATAGTTATTGATGCTGCTATTAGTCATTTGAAAGCACTTATTTCTTTCTTTGAGACCTATAGAGAAACTGGATTTGAATCGGATAAGATTATTGCTAAAGAAATTGCTGCTCAGATGAAAATTGAACCTACATTTTGTGAAAGCGTATTATTCTGAGAAAGAAGCAGTTGATGAAAATGCTAGTGAAAAGATTACACATTCAGCTGAAGAATCTTATAGAGTTGATTATTTCTTATATATAGTTGATCAAGCTATTTCTTCACTCAATAGTAGATTTGAACAATTTAAAAAATATGAAGATATTTTTGGATTTTTATTTGATTTACCTGAGATTTATAATCTGATTGATAATTGTTTGAAGTCTTGTTGTGATAAGCTTGAAAAATTTTTTGAGACATAACATGGACTCGATATTGATGGGGATGAGTTATTTTAAAGCTGGGTGTGAAAGTGCTTACCAAGGAGACCAAAGAGCAATTGAAGTGTTAGACTATTTGAAAATGATGGATTCTGTTTCGAATGTATGGATTAACCTGAGAATAATATTGACTATACCGATTACGATTGCACCAAAGAAAGTTTCTCAAAGTTGAAGTTAATCAAATCCTTACCTTCGATCAACAATGTCACAAAAGAAGGTGAATGGATTGGCTATACTGTCTATTGAAAAACATATGCTATAACAAATTGATTTTAATAGTTTAATTATTGATTTTTTATCTAAAAATGCTTGTAGAATAAACTTACAGTAAATTTTTATGTAATGTTGAATATATTTGTTCAATAAAAATTTTATTTTTAACTTATATATATATATATATATATATATATATATATATATATATATATATATATATATATATATATATCTCTCTCTGCTATATATATATATATATATATATATATATATATATTTATAATAGGGCCCAAAAAAATAGTCTAGGGCCCTATAAAGTAAGAGTCCGGCCACGGATGAAGGACATGTTTCATTTTCCTTTTTTTGAACTATAACAATGAAACATGTATATACTCACATTTAAGACTAAGACTTATAAAATTTGTTACAATGTACAAGATATTTACACTAATTGTACAAGGTATATGAACTAAGTGTACAAGCCTACTCTTGAACAAGAATTTCAATTGATTTTTAAAAATACAAATGATTATTTCCTTAACCTAAGGATGAAGAACATTCCCTATAAATGTATGTTTGATAATTTCATAATGACTTGAATACCTATGACTCCAGTTTTATAGCATAATGACTAGAATACATATGACTCCAGTTCTGTAACATAATGAAAACCATGATTTGATTTGATGTCTCTACTTGATCAAATATGCTTTGTTTGATTGAATCACCCACACACAAGAAAGTGTTTTACCATTCAAATCCTTTCACCTTGCAAGAAAAATACATGACAAGATAATGAAAACCAAACTATCGACTGAGCCACACGTCGCACAAGACAACCGACTCAATACCACGTCCACATAAGACAACAACACAAACACGATGCACAAGACGACAACAAAAACACAAATAAAAATGTCCAAAAAAAGTTATATTCACTTCTTTTCTGAAAAATCAAGCTAATATATTGAAGTTGATAATTTTATTTTAAATATTTTGGCTTAGAGGCCTTGAGGCTTGGCTTAATCGGTATAACTTCCCCAATTTGGAGTGCGAGGGAGTCCCAATTTTTCAAAATTCAAATATCCAATGGTTTAACCTGGTACATGAATTTGTTATAGTGTACAAGGTGATTACACTAAGATGGCATTTGTTTTTTTTACTTAATGCTGAATATAACTTTTTTTGAGCTTAATGCTGAATAGTACTTAATAACATTAAGTATTAACTTGTTTGTTTTTTAACATTGGGTAATAAGTAGGGATGTAACGCCCCAAAAATACCCTATAATTTTTTTATATATATATAATATTTTTTATTATATGTTTAGGATATAAAATAAATTAAATGAAAATTTTTCAGAATTTAAATCCTAAGAACGAAAAATATATACAACACGAAAATTTTATAGAAACCAATTAAATTTGGTAAAAATGTCAAATAGGGATCCAATGGTCCTAAATGAGAAGTATAAGTGCAAAAGTGTAAATGAAAGAAAATTGCAATGAAAGTGAAATAAAGTGTTAAAATGACAAAAATGAGAAAATGGGATTTTGTGAAAGCCAAATAGGGTCTTGTGAATAGGAGACATAAAGACCATATTTTGTCCTTTGAGAGACATTCCTCTCATTAAGGCATTTTCGTTTTTAAGAAATATGGAGAGAGCTAGGGTTTTTGAATGGGGAGATTTATGAATTGCTCAAAAAAAACGAAAATCAAAAGGCTAAAGTGATCCAAACAAGGAGGAACATTGGTATTAAAAAGTTTGAAGAGATTTGAGAGTAAGACTCAGAAGCCTAACCCCATTTATTTGTGTTTGAGTTAGAGGAAAACCCCAAATGTGGATAAAAAGAGTTTTGTTTTGGTTGTACATGAGTTTTGGGGTTGTGTTGGGTTGAGTTTTGAAGAATATTGTTGGTTAGTATTGGTTTGGATTGGTTTTGTATAATGTTTGTAAAAGAGAAATGTTTGGTTTTAAAAATCTTTGTCAAGAATTTGTCAAACTCGTGTTTTGTTTGGTATAGATTAAGTTATAATCATCCAAATGAAGTGATTCCAATTGGTAAAGAACAATAAGAGATAGAGCTACAAATGTATAGAAGGAACTAGGAGCAAATTGCAGCACTAAGGCTCCCGAAAATGAGCTTAAAGGTGAGTTTCAGGTAGCTCATGGGTATGCCCTGTTTTGAGAGTAGTTGTGGTGTTTTGGCCATAAAATGAGTTTCACTCATCCAATTTGAGTGATTCAAAATTCTAGGTAAATTAGACTTCTAGGTAAATAATTTACTTGAAGAAAGTGTATGCAAATTGTAACCCCAAAGTGCCCAGAAATTTGTCAAAGTGAAGTTATGTGCAGATTCTGTTGTGCAAATTAGAATAGTCTAGATGTAAAATGCAATAACTTGAGTTTTGGTGATCCAAATTGGGTGATTCCAATTGGAGAAGAAACCTTATAACCATAGCTTCAAATGGTGAATGAACAATTACCAATTTATAGAGTTAAGACCCCAAAAATCGAGAATAACAGTAGGTGATCCAGTGAGCTAACTAATTTGACATTAAAATGTCGTAACTTGAGTTGGGGCTGACTGCGATTGTAGTATGTCTTGGAATTATGAAAATGAATTGTTGGGATATTAAAGGTCTTGGAATGAATATATGGTCTTGGAAATGTCGCTTTTCAGCTGGACAAATTTATTTGGGAATTTATTTGATTTTAGAAAGTGTTTTGTTACAAGCTGTCAAAGTGAACAGGTTAGAGTTTTGGGATGTTAAAGTTAAAAACTAGATCAATGGGTTTATAATCTGATTTTGGGTGCTTGGGGGTTGGTTAGACCTTGGTTTAAGCTAATCAAATCAATGTTTGAAGTTAATTTTGGACAACATTAGGATTGGTTTTGGTGAGACGTTTTAAAGGTATTGTTGTCTGGAAAAAAAAACAGCATGTTTTGCCCTGTTTATGTTATGTGGTTGAGGGTCTTAGAGAAGGAATTTTAAATTGAAAATTTTCAGAAATGTCATTGGATATATAAAGGACTAAACTGGAGAGTTTCATAATTTTTGAAGACCGTTTGAATAATTTTTGGGTAATAAAGTCCAGAGAGTACAAAACTAAAAAATAACGGTCCTTGCATGTGGTGTTAGTGTATGTTTGAGGTTTTTGACTTAATCTTCCTTTGGGGATGATTTAATTGATCAAGATTACTTTTGGAAAAGGATTAGAAGGCAGGGCGAAATTTTAGTATTTTAGTTATGTGATGATTAAAGTTGGAAAACTAACAACCATACCGGGTTTGTATCTTCCCATTATTTGCTAATGAGATTAAGAATACGATATTAAGCTCCGAAAATCAACCATAACCAAAATCACTAGTACCTTTGAATAATATTGTTCTTTAATTGTATTGGAATAAAGGGGTTGGCGAGAAGGGAAAACCAAATTGGTCGAGATTCTGAAGTTAGTCGAAGTGCAAAGCTTTTGGGTTGTTCTACACATTTCTCTCATTATTTGAATCTTTATCTCCAAAATATTTGAATTGCATATTGAATTGTTTAAATTGATTGATGCAAATAAATTGTGAAATGAATTAAGTTGATTTAACTTAAAAATTTGAAATTGATTGGCTAGCGAAATGAATGACATGAAAATTGCATGAGTATTGAAATGGTTGTTGTATAAAAATACATACTATATTATATTTTCTATAAATGATTTGAATACCCTTAATAGAATATTAACGATTAAGTCGAGTTAAGGATAGATTGGTATACCAGCAGAGTCGAACAAGCGTACTATTGTGGTATACTAATCCCATCTTCGATGGGGCGATATCGATAGTGTACACCAACCGAATACACATTTTTATAAACCGTGTTTGCATCGGCCTACAGCCCAACGGGACCGTGCCGGTAATTCGTTATCCTATGCACCGAAAGCATAGGTTAAATTCGATAAGGGCTAAAATGAAAAATGAGAATGAGAATGAAAAAGTGCATGATTTATGATCTGAATGATTTGTTGCACATGAAAACGCATAGTTTGGAGATAACCAATGAATTGTAATTGATTAAATGGAAATATCTTTATGTATGTAATGTACTGTATCGGTCATTTAAGAAAGTACGAAAGCATTGTTTTATGGAATTTCATGATTTGATTTAAATTGAAATAAAGAGAGAATCATATAAAACCATTAAACATGAAAATGTTTAGCGTGTTGTTTTTATCCTTGTGCTTGATGCCAAAATAAGTAGTAGGGCGAAAGATGGTGGGCGTCTGGGTCAGCTGTGAATTATAAGTAAATGCTCCGTCCCATGCATATCATTTTATTCATGATATTTTGTAACTATTTTGCATTGAATTCAATGATGTAAACAAATGACATTGTTTTGTAAACAAAAGGAGTTCAACTCCGAAATTATTTTTGTACCTATATCTGAATAGGATTTTGGTTATTGTGTTGTAAACGGCATAAAATGCCATTTTTGGTTAAATGCATATTTTGTAAAGGAATTGCATTGAATTTGTAAATGTTTATGGGTTTACCCAAATTGAAATCGCTTCCGCAAAGATTTGAGAACGAGAACGTTTATATTAATGAAATGCATTAGATAAATGGATTTGATTAATGGCTTCGGCCGAGCATCCTCGGGTTTCGGTTCGGATCCACCAACCGAGTCGGGTCGGGCTTGGGGGTCGCTACAAGGGATGGCAACGGGACGGATTATTTCGGGTCTCACCCCGCCTCACCTCGCCCTTAATGGGATAGGTTTGGTTTAACTGTAATCGAATTTTTCGCAGGTTCGGGTTTATTTTCTCAAATCCGAGACGGGTTTGGGTTAAAAATTTTAATTTTAATATAAAAAAAATTAAAAAAAAAACAAATATAAAAATATAAAAAAATAAAAAGTAAAAACAAAAATCAAATGTAAACGGGGCGGGTTTGGGAATGTTTGAGAATTTTCCCATCCCCACCAACTCACCCCGTCCCGTCCTGTTTAATTTTTTAAATGAGAAATGCTTGATAATTAAAAAAAATAAACGAGCCGGGATGAGGCCACCCTGTCCCTCATCCCTAATAGTAAGTGTTACTAGTCCTCCTCTTTGTTGGGTAATAGTAGAGTTTTTCTTGTTTTTGTGGAAAATGACTTTTACGAATAAGAAAAAGCGAATATTTTAAATTTTTAAATATTCGTAACTTTTTTTAAAAAATTTTGAAAGTAATAAGTTGTAAAATTTTAAAAACAATATTGAATCTTGAAAATTTATTCATCTTCCATTGATAAAAAAACCTCTAAATGTACAAGACAAATGTACTAACTATACAAGGGGTGTACAAGCTTATACTTCTCATAAAATTTGAATATTTTTTAAATACCGGATCTCTTCCGAGTCGTACACCTCTACACCAACCTAGGATATTTTATACGCATTAGTGAAAGCCAAAGATTAAATGCCATAATAAATAACCATAGTACATGATTATATTATAAACTTCCTCAATTTAAACATTTGTAGACTAGTAATTAGTTTTTTTTTTTTTATCTTTTGTTTCATCAAAACAATGGAAATATGCATATATTATTACCATTGTTGTAGAAAGAGAAAAGGAAAAATATGAATTTGTTATAATATACAAGATGATTACACTAAAAGTACAAGAGCAAAATGTACTAAGGTATACAAACACACTTCTCATAAAGATTTGAATATTTTTCCATCCTAGAGCTCTTTCAAGTCGTATCTATACACCAACCTAGGATGTGCTATACGCATTGGTGGAAGCCAAAATTAGTTATTACATTATGAATAAAGTATATGTTTATGTTGTAAACTTCCTCAATTTAAAATAGACAAAATGTATCTTTATAAATTAGTATTGAAGTAATTTATAAAAAATAAATATATGGGCTTTCCTTTGCCTTTTCCACTTGAGTTAGGCATAATGAGCTTCATTCCTTTGCCTTTTCCACTTGAGTTAGGCATAATGAGCTTTTATATATATTTCTTAAAAACTTTAGTTTTATAAAATTTGAGTGTAAAAATATTAAAAAATAGATCATAATATGAACATTATAACTAAAAATTATTATAATAGGAAATGAAATATAATATTTTATAATAATAAGACATTTTATATTGAAAATATTAATATTTTTTTATATATTTGCTAAATTATCAATTGTTATAAGAGAATATAGTATATATTAAAATCCAATTTATTTTAATTCCTTAATCACTCCAACAAAAATATAATTAAAAGTATCATTAAAATAATAATAATTAAAAAGTAGTAATATTAAATAAATGTAAATTTGAAATAATGGTAGGTTTTTCAAGTTTAGAAATTATTAGTAAAAAATTAGTTAAATTAAAGAATTTAAAAATATTAATTTTTTAGAAAGCTAAACATTTTATGTATAATGTATGAACTGTCTCTCTCTTAAGACTTCGAGAGCCACGAATCCATATAACATGTTCTTTCACCTTTTGAAGGTTGAAGCGATCTAAATAAAATTTTAAGAAATTATTTATGTACTAAAGTTAATTTATTTTACTATATTTATTACAAAAACAATAATCTAGTAAAATAAATAAATGAATAAATAAAATTTTAAAAATAAAAAAGTTTTAGTTAAGTATATTTTTAAAATAAGTACAAATAAGATATTATCTTATAAAATTTATTTATTTAAAAGATGAAAATTTTCTATGAAAAAGAAAAACTGAACAGTAATTACAAGTAAAACAAAAGGAAAATATTGAAATGAAAAGAAAAAAAAAAAAAAAAAAAGGAGGCAATCATGCGTGGGTGTGGGTGGGTGGGGCGTGGGGGGAGAGGGTAGTATTGGCATTTAAAAAATTTTATATCACCTTGATCTTAATTTATTTGATGTAATAGGTTTTAAGGCTTAATTTGAATATATTTTTATGGTGTTTTGTTGTTAAATATGAAGCCCATCAAGCCCTAAACCAAAATTTCTCCCTTTTTTTTTTTTTTTTTTTCTATATTTTTTTTTCTTGTCCTGTCTTTCACATGCAACTTCAACATTGTAGCTTCAAGAAATTTTATCATGACGTAATTACATGACATATCTATGTATTTAGGCCCAATCCCACGAGTTTGAGACCGAAATAATATTTTTGAAAAAAAAAATTCATTAAATTAGTTTAAATCAGTAATTATCGAAATAAGTCGTTATCGTGGATGGCGTATGTGATTGGTATCGAATATTTAAAGAAAGCGGCCGATAATTTGAAAATTTTAAGTTTCCGATTCACGAGCGTCGTGAATGGCGTTTGTGATTCATTAATTAGTTGTCAGTGACGGCGACGTTCGAATATTTTAAGCGATTCTGTTTGTCGTAAGCGTTTTGACAATTCTGATCGTCGTTGTCGTGAAGCCAAACGGTCTGGCCTTCGCGACCAAATTATTTGGTTTATAAAGTAATTAATAATTTTTTGAATAATTATTTAGGTGCAAACTCGTCCTTGTATACATTTTACGTAGCCGAATGTTTTTTGTATAGAACTTTTTAAAAGAAATGTTGGAATAAAATACTTTCATTATAAAATTATTGAACTCTTCCAAAGAAGAAAAAGAAGGTTCAAACTTGTGGGTTCTCATTAAACGATGGTGTGAAATGCGAATTTTGCTACTCAACTGCGTTTATTAATAGATTGTGGCGACCGTCGTTACCAAAACCTCTTGCGAATTAGGGCGCGCAGGTTTAGTGCATACGGCGCCGGGTGGGGGCAGTATGTGATCCGTTGAGTCTTTCATTATGTAGTTCACTTTAAGAGTGTCATCATGGCTTATTTTTTTTAGTTATTGGCGTCGTCTTTATAGGAAGCCCAGTGGGGCCGCCGAGTTTTAAATACCCGATCAAGTTTATTAGAGTGTATGTGTGGTGGAGCACTTGATGTCTTTGTTTCGATCGTATCTCCCTTGTCCGAACTCAGAATCATTCTGTTTGTTTTGTTGGATTCCTTATTTAAGGAGGTTTCTGTTAAAAATTCATAATTTTTGTCAACCGTTTGACCAATCGGTTTGACTGGTTCATCAAGACAGTACGTATACAACCTTTTTTTTTTAGGTGATTTTGGTGAGTATATATCCTTGTTTTCGATCATATCTCTCATCAAACTTGGAATGAATTGCCTTAGATTTTTTGTTAGTCTCTAATTCTTCCAGGAAACATGTCAAAATTTATAATTTTACGCCGACTGGCTCGACTGATTGGCATCTGGTTCAACCGGTTAATCGGGCCAGCTTGTGTGGAGCGCTGTTTTTTGTGATTTTGGAGCCCAAATCCTATATGGTTTGGGCCCATAAGCTCCAGCTCGACCATGGGCAGTATTGTGGGTCCATTTTGGGCCTTGGATTAAGTCACATGCAGCCCACCATGAATCCATGTGGATACTTGGGAATTGAAACAGAGAAATTTTGAAAACTTAAGATATTCAGCTTGCATGGAAAATGAGGAGGGGAGTTAATAGGGAAGCTAATTCCGAGACTGATTGGGCTCTTTCCAAAGCTTGAAGGTGGAAAACACCAGGTAGGCTCAGAGGCTGAGGTGGGAATCGGTACAAAAAGAGAGAAAGATCAAAGTGGAAGTGACCTTTGGAGGGGCACTTTTCCGAGCTCAGACGCACATTTGATGATTTTTCTCGGATGCTTAAGCTTGATTTCTTTTGCGTTTGTGGAAGAGGTAAGAAATAGACCCTGGCTCCACTCTATTCTTTAAGGGACATTCTGACTAAATTTGAGGTTTTCCTCAACCATTTAAACCAGTTTTCACGCTCATACGTGAGAGCCGGTTCAACAGTTTCTACTGGGCAATCCCGGTTTTAGAAAACAACGGATTGTTTCGGTTGGTAACCACTCATCCGAGCTGAGAATCATACACCGTTTGTTTTATTAGTTTCCCTATTCTTTAAGGGATATTCTGACCAAATTTTATGGTTTTCCTCAACCATTTGAACCGGTTTTCACGCTCATACGTGAAGCTAGGTTCAACGATTTCTATAGGCAGTCGGTTTTAGAAAACAAGCAGTTGTTTGGTTGGTTCTCACTCATCGAGGCTGAGAATCAATCACCGTTCATTTTGTTAGATTGCCAAACTCCTTGAGGAAGGCTATGACCATTTTGAGAATTATTCCCAACCAGCTCAACTGGTTAGGAAACCGGATCATTTGGTTCATGAAGTTCAGTTTTTTAGAAAAGCAGTTTGGGTAGTTTGCTTTGTTTGTGTTGGTTCTTGGTCATTCGGAGTTGGAATTGCACTCTGTTTGTCTTGTTAGATTCCTGACTCTGTGAGAAAAGTTCTGACAAGTTTGAGATCTTTTCTCAATAGTCTAGACAGGTTGGGAAACCGAACGAACCGGTTCATTGGGTTAGATTTTTCAAAACGACGGTTTGGGTACTTTGCTTTGTTTATATTGGTTCTTGGTCATTCGTAGTCATAATTGCACTCCGTTTGTTTTGTTGGATTCCTTACTCTATGAGGAATTTTCTAACAAAGTTTCAGAATTTTTCTCAATCGTTTGGACTTGTTGAGAACCGATTCAACCGGTTGTGCAAGACAGCTCATGGGCAGCCCCCTATTTTAGCATGTTTCAGTCTCAAATCTATTATGGCGTGCTCTTAGTTGCCCCAAGGAACCTGTAGGCTGACTTTAGGGTCTGAGTTCAGTTTCGGTTTGAACAAAGTGGGAGTGATGGGCAATGTGGGATTAAGTATGTATGGTTTGGTGCATTAGGATTTTTAAAGGGAATGTGTGCTAAAGTAAGCAAACCACTTACCTTCTTTCAGCCTGCTTCCTTTCTTTTGGTATGGGATCCGATATTTGGTTTTAAATGCATGATGTATGATGTATTATTTGCCCTACCTATTCCTGTTGCGCATGGCTAGGGACCTCAAGTACATGCTTAGGCGTTGGTATTTGTATTCATATGCGTACATGGTGTTTGGATTTTGACATTTGTGATGCATTTGAGCCTTTTGACTAACCTCTTATACAGCGCTTGGCTAGGGACCACAGGTATGTGCTTTAATGTTGGGTAATGAATTTCACATGGATGCTTTGTGTTTGGGTGTCATGCATGCTTGCTATGTTTGTTGGCTAACGCTTTGATGGCGCTTGGCCGGGACCCTGGTGCACGCTATTTGCCCTTTTGGTTGAGTGTTTTTAAGCATCTTTGAATCTGAGTGGAGTTTTGGTACGTCCCAAGTTGTATGTTTAGCACAGGAACTGCTCGATGTGCTTGACCCATGTGCTCCTGTACCCGATTCACTAGTAGAGGCCAGGGTTAGGACTGGGGGGGTGCTACTTCATATAAATTACCTTCCCGATAAATGTCGACCCCCATACCCAAAAATCTGGTTTCGCGAGACCGCTTTTCCATCTTTGGAATCATTGGGGTTTTGTTGCTACTTGGTTTCCTTTTATAAAATAACAACAAAAAGTAGAGTGGCGACTCAAGGAAGCGTTCTCCTCGGGGACGGATTTTCTAAAATTCGAAAATCAACCCACATTTTCCTCCCATTTAAAAGCGAGTTGCGCCGGCCCATGGATCGGGTAGGGTCCACAGATGGATCATTTAAATGAAAACCATCCAAAGTTAAACATTTTAATTATAATTATAATGTAATAAATTATCTTGATTGAGACTTGAATCTACGATATTTTCCCTTCCTATAACATGTATTTTTTAGGCGTTAAATACTCTATCACATGATTTAGGCATAATGGGCAACCTTGATATTGATGTATTTAAAAATGTTGCAAGATAAGTCTTATCTAGCAATAATAATAATGAATGGATAACGATTAATATTTTCTTTACATTGTGAAAGAAAGAAGACATTTTGAGTATGATCTTGTTTTTAATTTTTTGAAGAAAAATAATTCGGTGGCCCAGGAGAATCATCGATAAGCTTATCAAAATCAAAATCATTAAAAACCATAAAAGATGAAATTGTTAGAATGGTCCATATCAATTTGAATTTTAAATTCAAATAGAATCTCTCATAACACTTTTTCTCAACCCTTGCAACTCTTGAAGGCCTTGTAATGAGTGCGGTCTCCCGCATATAGAAGGGGCAGCTCGCGTTTTGGGTCACTAAGCTACTTAGAAATCATATGATTCACCGTCGAGTTTGTTTAAGAAAGGGTTTAGAAAAACCAAAGTGATATGTTTACCCTGGTTTCTTAGTTTCAACAATTTGGTTTACGATTTTAGGTGTTTGATTCTACCATTTCTTACAATGGTACGGAGGTATATATGTGCGACATTTGCTTCCGCATATAATCTGATTGGATTGCCAGTTAAGTTTGTCGTTTAATTGTCGGGCGTCTACAAGAACACTACACATGATTTTTGTTTGCCAGTGTTTCGTACAAGTTTTGTACTGGATTTTTTCTAGAATTTTGGATATTTTAGTTTAAGTTTTGAATTGTTATAGGCGTTAAATCTCTCCTTTATATATGATTTAATGTGTATTTTTGTGTTCGTATGACGTGGCTACGTAAATAATGATGTTTTGGTTATTTTTATTGGTTCTGCAATGGAGGTCCTACGGAACTAATGAAGAAGGCGACCATTTAATAATATTAAAAAAAAAAAAAACTGGTTTTTCTAGGTAGAAAACCATTTTTTAAAGGTTGAAAATGACCTTAAGTGTGGGCTTGGGCCTTTTTGAGCCTTATTAATATTAAGCAAAATTAATATGGACTTGACCGGGTTGGGCTTGGCCTTATAAAGTTTAAACAAGAACTGGACCAAAAAAAAAAAAATTTGATAGATTGGATTCCATGGGTTTCGAACCCATGAGCGTCAAGTTTAAACAAAGGTTGTCAACCCCTAAGGCTTCTTTGTTGGTTGATGAGCGTACGTATATTCGAGACATGTTATCGGTTTGATTCAAGGGGCGTGCGCATTCGGCCTGTTGTGTTTGATTGCAGATGAAAATCCTATTTAAATAGCCAAAGGCCTTTTTGGCTATAGGAATAGTCTGGATCCTACCTGTTTGGCTGCAGGATAGTCAGTGCCATTATATGGATGTAGGAACATCCAAAAACTGTTTGGGATAGCCATTGAATTTAAATTTATAAAATTTTGTATCTAATAGGAATTGATCCAGGACCCTAGAGTATTAACATAAATGCTCTACCACTAGGCTAGGTGTGAAGCTATTACTCATTTTACATTGGTTTATTTTATAGAGATTTATGACGTTAGATGTGTATAGTTTTCGTCCTGAAATTGATAAATATAATGCTTATTGTTTAATTCTTAAAGTTTTTCTGAATGTCAGTGATTTATATAATTTTAATTAATTAAGGAATAAGCGCTAGCATTCTTAGTTGGTTAAAATTATATATTGGACCCCAAATCACATTTCTATCATTGATTGTAAATAATCATATGGAATGTGATAAATCTCATCCACATGGTACCATTACATTTTTGTATGCTTAATTATGATGAAATATCAAATCATATTTTCTAATTTACCTACATGGATTAGGAAAAGGAACATGATTTGGTAGTCTTATCATAAAACTAATTAAATCTAATTGAGTAAGACTTTAGCCCACATGCAAGTTTTATATCACTAGGTTTTTTTTTTTTTTAAAAGCATGATTTACATTGGTAAAACATAGCATTGTATCTTTGTCTCAATCTTTGATTATTGAACATGTATATTTAACATTTGGAGGTTATTGACTACGAATATTTCCTAATTTTTAAGTGTAATATTCCCCGAATTAAAGGAGTGTTAACTATAAGGTATGGAAGGAAAGAGTTCTTATTGCATTTGGGATGGATGGATATTGACTACGCTATAGGAAAGAGGAACGATCCATTACAGAAACGACCTTTGCATAAGGCATGCATCTTTATGATAAGTGGGAGGGAGATCGATGCGCCTCTCCATGATGTTCATAAAGACTAAGATATCGGCTGGTATTCGTGGTTCCGTCGAGCAAATAAACAAAGTCAAACCACTTCTAAAATTCATCGATAAGCAATTTGAAACTTTTGACAAAGCTCCTGTTAGTACCTTAATTATGCAATTTTCATCCACCAAGCTCCAGAGGCGAAGTGCGTGATTATATCATGCGCATTAGGGATATAAAGGCCCAACTTCAAACATTAGAAGTTACCATGTCAGACACTTTCCTTGTTCATTATATATTGAATACTATGCGCCAACAATATAGTCCCTTCAAAATCTCTTACAACACATGGGATAAATGGTCGATTAATAGAATTGTTGTATGTGTGTGTGCAGAAAAGGAAGGTTAATGATGAAGAAGCGACGAGTTAACTTGACCACCTTTGGAAAGAAAAGAAATGATCAAGTAAAAGAAAGGGAAAGATTCCTATTGTCCAGGCATAAAGAAGGAGTCAAAGTGTTTTCTAAAAGAAGAAGGGATACATGAAGAATTTGCTCGAAATTTAAGATCTGGCTTGATAAGAAAGGTACTCGATTTTATTTTTATATGTTATGAATCCTAATATGGTTAATGTGTCATGCTTACATGGTGGATTAATTACGGTTCCTGATATGTTTGAATCATAGATTATCACAAAAACCCTAAGGAAGTCGATGAGAAGTGGCTTGATGCATCTATTCAAGCGGCAAGATGAGTTCACGTGTGGAAATTTATTGGCGCTTCTGTGTAGTATTAGCGTGGTTCGTTTAAGTGGAAAAGACATTTTATGTTAAGTTTCTCTAGAGCAATTTGATTCAGGAACATGCACTTTAGGATTTTCCTTTAGCTTTTCAAATTATGGTTTCAGTTTATCCAATAAATCTAAAGTTATTGGTTATGGTACATTGTCTGATGGTCTTTTCCATATTCAGTTACAAAATTATATTACTTATAATTACATGCATGTTACTGCTTGATTAAAATGATGTGTTATGAATGAGGAATCCTCTATGTTATGGCATCAGAGATTGGGACACGTCTAGTTGAAAGAATAAAGAAATTGGTTAATGATAGGTACTTAGTACTTTGGATTTGTGATTTTGAGACTTGTGTGGTGCGTTAGGCGAGCAAACCACTTAGTATAAAAAGTGCCAAGAGAACCTGAAACAGTGAGATTATACATGCGGCATTTGTTGTCTTGACATGGATCTGAAATAATCAGAAATCTTTGTCGCTTTCATAGATGATTGATCGCGATATATGTATCTCTCTTTACTTCATTCGAAGAATGAAGCTTTAGAGCGCCTTTAAGTTTTTAAGGGTGAGTAGAGAATCAATGCGGAAAACATATTAAGATCGTGAGATCGGATAAGTGGGAAGTACTATGGTAAATACCGCGAAGATAGACCAGCTCTGGTACATTTGCGAAAGTTTCTTGAAAATGGGATTGTTACCCTGATACACTATGCACAGTTCTCCAGATTAGAATGGTGTGCGAGAAAGAAGAAGCAATTTTATGAACATGGTAGGAGTATGAGGAGTAATACAAAACTACCTCAATCTTTATTAATTTGAAACTCTAAAGGCAATTTGTGTATATATTAAATCGAGAGTTCCAACCCAGAATTGTCTCAAAGACACCTTTTGGAGTCATTCAAAGGTTGGAAGCAGTTTGCGACATATACGCGTTTGAGGATGCCGTCACGAAGTGAATTTATAACCCGAAAATAAGCTAGACCGAGGACCGTTAATTGGGTATTTCATTGGATATGTAGAAGGTCAGGGGTATTGATTTTATTGTCCCGTCTCACGACCTGTGAGGATTGTGGAATCAAAAATCACGAAATTTCTTGAGAATGACTTAATCGATGGGGTGACAAGTTTCGAGGACATTGTTTAAAGAAAATGATCGTTATGAAGGTCAATATACGGTTAGTGATAGATTGATTGTCATTCACACCCACCTCGAAATCTGTGAGTGTGGGAACTGACCAGATTCACTGAAGTTACATATTCTTTGGTATTAATCCTGATCAGTTGCTAATGAAGAAATTCATAAATTGTTGAACACAGCGATTGAAGCGCGGGTTGATCAGCCAAATTCCCAGAGGAGAATGATGAAGTAACATTAAGAAGATCTCACAGAGTTAGGAAATCAGCAATTCCTAATGATTATATAGTGTATTTACAGAATTGGACTATAACATTGGGTAGAAAATGATCGAAAGCGTTTCACAAGCCATGAGAGTTCTAAGGAATCTAACTCCTTAATTACGATTACCTGTGAAAAGAAGAAATGAATTATATGGCATCCCTAGCAGGGTTTGGGATCTCGTTGAGTTGCCTGATGGTATAAAAGCCATTGGATGTAAATGGGTCTTTAAAACAAAGAAGGACTCATTGGGCAACATTGAGAGACAAAAGGCTAGACTCGTTGTCAAAGGATTCACTCAAAGGGAAGGAATCGACTACACGGAGACCTTTTCTCCTGTATCTAAGAAAGATTCTCTTCGGATAATCATGGCATTAGTTGCCCATTTTGACTTTGATTTAAATCAAATGGATGTGAAAACGGCATTCCTTAATGGTAATCTAGAGGAAGAGGTTTACATGAAACAACCTGAAAGATTCTCCTCTAGTGAAGGTGAGCATTTAGTTTGCAAGCTTAAGAAATCCATATATGGATTAAATTAAGTGTCCCACCAATGGTATTTGAAATTCCATGAAGTCATTGCTTCATTCAACTTCGAAGAGAATATCATGGATCAATGTATATACCGGAAGGTTAGTGGGAGTAAGATTTGTTTTCTTGTGTTATATGTGGATGATAATCTGCTTGCAACCAATGATAAGGGTTTGTTATATGAGGTGGCTTGATTTCTCTCGAGAACTTTAATATAAAGGATATGGGTAGAGCATCTTCTATGTTGGCGTTAAGATCGCGAGGAAGATCTCGAGGCATTTTGGGTTTGTCTCGAGAAACCTATATCAATAAAGTTTTAGAGAGATTTAACATGAAAAATTGTTCACGAGTGTAGCACACCCCATTTAAAAGAGGGTAACGTGTCGATTTAGTCGGTGCCACACAAAAATGATTTGACGGGAACACATAGCTGAACATTCCATATACTTCATTTGTTGAAAGCCTAATGTAATGCTTAAAAGTGTGTACCGGACGACATTGCATTTCTTTGTTAGATGTCGGAAGATATTAAGAGTAATCAGAATTGGCCAGCTGGAGAGAACATGAAAGGTGATGAGATACCTTCAAGGAACAAAGGATTACATGCTTATGTAGAGACAAACATATAGTTTGAAGGTGATTGGCATTATTGATGCCTCACCCATAAGATGCCTCAAAACCTATATATTTGATAGTTGAGTTTACACATTTGATATTAGTATGCGTGGTTAGAATCACGCATAAGCTGGGTTACATGGCATATTGATGATGCGTTCATTTGACTTATTATCTCTTATCACTATATATCGCGCTCGTCCGGTCATTAGCGCGCAAAAATGTCGCTCCAGCCCAGTAAATCGTCGTATTGAGACGACACGACCACTCTTCATAAGATAACGGCAATGCACAAACGCGAGAGATAAAAAGACAATCCTACCTTTGGCGCCTGGCGACGACCCAAATCAAGAAAAAACAAATAAACCTAATGTGTATTGGAATAACCACTTTATTGAAAAAAAGAAGATGAAAAATATATGTATAAAGAGATGTACGGGGGTGATTTTAGGTCGAGGAATGATAAAATCGCCTCTTAGCACTAAAGAGAAGGAAATTTATGAGAAAAGTTTATGATCTTGACTTTGTAAAAGTCAAATTTCAATTATGCCGTATCCCACGTCAAGTACGGGAAGTTCTTGTCACTATATAAACATACACTTCTCTTAATTTAATAGATGCATTTTAAAACCCTATATAAGAGCTAGCTCCTTGTACTCATGGCAAATAACGTCTATATGATTTGGTGGAAGTGTTTGATTATTTCAGGAAGGAAAGTTCCTAACACAAGTATGAACTGCTCTTAATCTTATACATATGTCTTAACTTGACCATAAGCAAACAATATCTATATGTTTACGTGTAGTCGTTTTATAAAGAAGCATCTACAATCCAACCAATCAAACTAAAAATAAAGGTGTAGATAATAGAATTTTGGAAATGAGAAGTGATATTAATATTTAACGTATTTAGATTTATTGGCAGTATTCTGATATTGTGATACTATGTTCTTGTGAAGATGTTGGATATTTTAAACACACATGAATTAGTTATTTATTTCTAGAGACATATTGCCTTGCTAAATCAAACATGGCTAGCATGGAATTAATATTTTAAAGAAAGTAGCCAACAATCTCTTTTTAGTCCAACATGGTATTAGCAAATCACTCCGTCATGAAATGTTCATATTTCAAGCTTTTTTATTTTATTCATAATTTTCTTTCTTTCAATTTTTCCTCTTTATTTTCCTTTTTTAATACTTCCCGAATTAAAACCTATGTTATGTTTGGTTTCTATAAAATTTGAGGATAATATATCAAGAAAATAAAAGGAAACAAATTATTTACCATCTCAAACTCATTTTTTATTTATTTTAATTCATCGTTATAAAAAATAAATAATTTTAAAAATTATTTTTGCTTTATACCTGATTGATCTCTCTGACCCTCATCCTAATCCAGCAGTCGAACCTGATGGGCTTCATAGCTAGAGGGTTGGATCACTTTTCTTGAATGGCTGTGCCTATGGCCCATTGGTAAGGCCCACCAAGTATTCTAGGACCCACAAACAGCCTTTTACTTCTATTCTCTAATTCTTCTTTAATAATAATTGTTCCGAAAAATGAAAATTAAATTATTTATTTTATAATTTTGTAAGTAATTGATGAAGCTGCAATCATTATTATTATATATATATATATATATATATATATATATATATATATATATATATATATATATATATATATATATATAAGATTTTTTATTATATGTTTAGGGTATAAAATAAATTAAATGAAATTTTTTGGAATTCTAAATCTTAAGAACGAAAATATATACCACTTAAAATTTTACAGAAACCAATTAAATTTGGTAAAAATGTCAAATGGGACCCAATGGTCCTAAATGAGAAGTATAAGTGTAAATGAAATAAAATTGAAATGAAAGTGAAATGAAGTGTTAAAATGACAGAAATGAGAAAATGGGATTTAGTTTGAAAGCCAAACAGGGCCTTGTGAATAGGAGACATAAATACCATATTTTGGCCTTTGAGAGACATTCCTCTCATTAAGGCATTTTCATTTTTGAGAAAAAGGGAAAGAGCTAGGGTTTTTGAATGGGGAGATTTGTGAATTACTCCATGAAAATCAAAGGCTAAAGTGATCAAAAACAAGGAGTAACATTGGTATTGAAGTTTGAAAGAGATTTGAAGTAAGACTCAAACCCTAAACCCCTTTTATTTGTGTTTCAGTTGGGGAAAACCCCAAACGCTGACAGTTTTGTTTTATTGAAATAAGTTTGGTACATGGGCTGAGTTTTAAAGACATTGGTTGGTATTGATTTGGTTCTGCTGTAATAAGCCTGTGAAAAGATAAATGTCTGGGTTTTCTGCGCCGAATGGCCAAAATTCTCACAAACCTCTATTCTTGTTTCTGGCTTATGACAAGCTTATAATTATCCAAATGAAGTTATTCCAATTCGTAAAGAACCATAAGAGATAGAGCTACAAATGTATAGAGGGGACTAGGAGAAAATTGCAACACTAAGGCTCCCGAAAATAGGCTTAAAGGTGAGTTTCGAGTAGCTCATGGTACGCCCGTTTGGGAAAGTAGCTGCCGTGTTTTGGCTATAAAAATGAGTTTCACTCATCTAATTCAAAGAATCAAAATTCTGGGTAAACTAGACTTATAGGGAAATAATTTACTTGAAGGAAGTGTATGAAAATTGTAACCCCAAAGTGCCCAAAAATCTATCAAAGTGGAGCTATATGCAGATTCTATTGTGCAAATTATAGTAGTCTAGATGTAAAATGCAATAACTTGAGTTTTGGTGATCCAAATTGGGTGATTCCAATTGGAGAAGAAACCTTAGAACCATAGCTTCAAATAAGTGAAGGAACCATTACCAATTTATGGATTTAAGACCCCAGAAATCGAGAATAACAGTAGGTGATCCAGTGAGCTAACCAATTTGGCATTAAAATGTCGTAACTTGAGTTTGGGACTGTTTTGGAATTTATGAAAATAGATTGTTGGAATGATTAAAGGTTTTGGGAAGGAATATATGGTCTTGGAAATATTAACTTTTCAGCTGGACAAATTTATTTGGGAATTTATTTGATTTTAGAAAGTGTTTTGTTACAAGCTATCAAAGTGGACAGGTTAGGGCTTTGGGATGTTAAAGTTAAAAACTGGATCAATTGGTTTATAATCTGATTTTGGGTGCTTAGGGGTTGGTTAGACCTTGGTCTAAGCTAATCAAATCAATGTTTGAAGTTAATTTTGGACAACATTAGGATTGGTTTTGGTTAAACGTTTTAAAGGTACTGCTGCCTGGAAAAAAAAAAACAGCATGTTTTGCCCTATTTGTGTTATGTGGTTGAGGGTCTTAGAGAAGGAATTTTAAATTGAAAATTTTCAGAGATGTCATTGGATATATAAAGGACTAAACTGGAGAATTTCATAATTTTTGAAGACCATTTGAATAATTTGTGGGTAATAAAGTCCAGGTAGTACAAAACTGAAAAATAACGGTCCTTGCATGTGGTGTTAGAGTATGTTTGAGGTTTTTGACTTAATCTTCCTTTGAGGATAGTTTAATTGATCAAGATTACTATTGGAAAATAATTAAAAGGCATGGCGAAATTTTAGTATTTTGGTTATGTGATGGATTAAAGTTGGGAAACTAACAACCATACCGGGCTTATATCTTGCCATTATTTGCTAATGAGATTAAGAATACGATATTAAGCTCCGAAAATCAACCCTAACTAAAATCACTAGTACGCACGAACAATATTGTTATTTAATTGTATTAAAATAGGGGCTGACGAGGAGGAAAGCTCGAATTGAGATCGAGATTCCGAGGATTAGAATCAAAGTGCAAAGCTTTTTGGGTTTGTTCTACACATTTCTCTCATTATTTCAAATCTCTATCTCCAAAATGTTTGAATTGCATATTGAATTGTTTTAAATTGATTTGATGCAAATAAATTGTGAAATGAAATGCAAGTTGATTTAAGTTAAGAAATTTGAGAAATCGATTGATCATAAACACGATACGAAAAATCGTGATGAGTATTGAAATGATTTGTTTGTATAAAAAATACATATTATATTGTATTTTCCTATAAACGATTTAAATGCTCTTAATAGAATGTTAACCGTTAAATTTGAGTTAAGAATAGGTTGATATACCAATAAGAGTCGAGCAAACGTACTATTGTGGTATACCGATCCATAGCCTGGGAAGGGGGATCGTGTGACGTGACCCTTCCTAGCGCTGATGTGAAATCGCCGCAAGAACTCCACAAGAACCTCTCGGGAACTAAGCTCGCTGACCGATGTTACTACGGTCAGTTCGCAAAATCATTGAACCGTATTAAAACGCAAGTATAAAATTTTTTCACTTTTCTATCAAAATCACACCTTTAGATTTAACGGTAAAATCCGGCAAAGATAACGACCGCACAGAATCAAGCCCAAAATACAAAACACCGTATAAAAATATACACTCCTAATGTTTTCAAATGTCGAACTATAACAATAAAAGACCTTCGGGTCCTCATCAAAATATAAGATAAGGATCAATCCAACATAATTTTGTTCGCAACCTGCTTTTTCTCAAAACCACATGCATGCATATTTTATATACAAAAGATATTTACATATACAAAATGCCATACATTTTAACTTTTACTATTTTTAATTTACACCTTATCTTATATATAATCACAACACGTCTAGGACTAAGGATCCCGAAAGGCTCTCTTCGGCCTAACACCGCACCGAAAAATTATTTTAAAACAAAATCGCGGTACCAAACTGCCTGAGTACTATGTTCTAAAATGTCATTGTCACTGCTTGTACTCTCCCAATATGAAAATCAGCATGCAATGGTTGTAAACTCGTTTATGAGAAAGTCGAAGCTTTAAGTATGGAAACCATTTCGAAAACAAATACTTAAAAACTATTTCGGGCCGCGAAAAATCGCTTTGAAAACTATTTCGCCACAAAACCGCTCAAAACTATTTCATCACGAAACTGCTTCAAAACTATTCGCTAAAACCGTTTCGAAATCCATTGGCCGAAAATTGTTTCAGCGCGGCATATTCGTGCCGCGCACGGGAATCAAGTACCAAATCCACCGCGACCCATTTCGAAATACCCTGACGTTGATTTTGAAGTGGAACCCCAAACCTCGACATCTGCAGGAACCTCTAACACCATCATTAAGATGGTCCCAAGTGAACACCTGCTGATCTCTATAACATAATGCAATCCTGAACCAAACGCCCGCTGATTAACCTCGAACTAACACCTCATTGCCATGTACTGGGTCTACAACTACAGCGAATTCGAACGTGCAAGAGGGCGACTCATACTATATATTCTAGATCTAACCCAATCACGACCAAAAGAATATACTTACCATAATATCACATAACCTTGCCATGCACAATCCGAATACATCCGACCAAAACCGTAGCTACGCCATCTAAGGTTTTCATAAACCAGCAACCGTTTTTTAAATATCAAATCGAACTTTTCGCCGAGTATAACAAATGGGAGGTAAAAAATGCTTTATAAATTTATATTTTCAAAGACTTTACAAACTCAATTTAAACACTTCGCTTGTAGTGCGGATTTCGAGTGACTCACCTTTTTCTCGACTAATTTCTTTCAAATCTCGCAAGACTCTGTATTATCACCGTCTGACGCTCAAATCGCCACAACCATACAAAGCATTTAAAACGCCCCCGCTCAACGCTTTAACCATAAAACATACACAGTGACTGTGCTCGGGACTATATCGAATCCTAACTCTCGATTCTAACAAACTTTACGCGCTAATCCCATCTCGATAAGCATATTCATAATAATACGTGAAATCACCAAACGCGCATTCCTACACATTAAACGCCCCATAAAACTATCCGTTTTAGGTCAACTCAATTCGCGGACTCCATGTAGCCTAAAAATACCGAAACATTTAAAATTTTTGTCCGACGTCCTGACATAAATCCTAAAATTTCAACCCGAATCGTCGAAAACAACTCCGGTCTACCCCGACCGTCCGAACACAACCCCAAAATTCCTGTACCTTAAACCCGCCTAAAAATTTGGGACTCAAGTTTACGACCTTCACAAACTTTCTAGCAGTAAATTTCTGCCCATTATATAGCATTTAGTACCGGTAAATAACACAAGAGAAATTTTCTACCTTTAAAGTTTGACAAAATGTTAAGATATTGGTACTCTATGCCAGAAATCTTCGTTGCAGAAGCTCAACTTCTTTGGGCTTTCTCGCCTCCGACGAAGTTCTCTACTGGCCCAATTTTTCGTAACTGGTAGAAAGCAGAAACAAGAGTAAAATGTTAAAAATCGTTTTCTCTCCACCTGTCTCCACTGTCCGTCCCATGCCCTACATTTTTTTTATCCCTTTTTTTATTATTCTTATTATTATTATTATTCGATAAACGATTTATATTAATTCCCATTCGAATTACATTTCTATCCCAAAAATTTTATTTCTTTTCGCTCACTACTTAACGAACTTTACCATATATTTTTCGACTTCCGTATTAAAAATCTCACCTCGTTTCACTCCACGATTTATCATCTGTGAATTCGTGAAAAATATTCCGACTATCTCGTAATCTCGACGAAACTTTTTCTGGTCACTAGATTCTCGCGAGACGAATTTAACTAAGATACCGCTTTCACATCCGAGATCTAGAATTTTCAAGCTTCCCGAACCATTTTTAATTTATTATTATTATTATCCTTTAAAATTCCATAATTGAATTTCACTCCATCAACTTTCCTTAATTGCAAAAGTTAAGTTAATTCTTCAAAACTTTATAATTTCACCCATAAACAACTTTCAAAATTCTTATTATGACACTGTATCACTACGAAGCCTCGACGCACATATACCTACATACACATACCGCACAACTCTCTTACGCACGCTACACTACGACCCTTTTCCTACCCGAATCCGCTGGTCGATCCAAACCGAGTCCGGATGCTACTAAAATCACTCAACTTCACTCCAAAATCATACCTTACTAGTCGACATAAATCGTATGCCTCCCATAAACATTTACATTTAACAAAATACATTACAACAAAAGGCATCCAGTTCCTTCAAAACGACTACAAAAATGTATTTGTCAGAAATTAAATCGCTTTTACAAAATATCAACATCCAAAGAAAACACTTAAATGAATGCACATACCTGGAGCATACTCCTAAATTTCCTTCTTATGACTTGACGCTCTCGATCTTGATCCGCTCGATCACACTATCTATCACTTCACTACAGACGGTGAAACAACACGCCAAGATTTTCTACGCTTAGTGGTTATATACAAATTCATTCCTCAATTTCACAGAATCTGAATCGCGTAATTTAACAATTCAAAACTTTCAAATCTATGGATGGATCAATGCAAATACAATAATACATATACTTGTTTATATCTGATAGGTTGTGATTTCATTGATCATCCCAGTACCATATTAATATTCATCCGTCAATTCAATTATGCTCACAAATTCGGTCGAGTTCTGCCAGTCATTCGATTATGCAAATCCAATTGATTATACCCGATCAATTCGATTTATGCCCATGCGAATTTAACATGTCTTGATATCTGAGAATATCAAAGTCGCGACAGTCATTGGGGAAATTGCAAGCGGTATCAACGGTTTATAACGATCACCGGTCCCCGCTGAAGTCTTATTTGGTTATAAACAATCATTAGTGAACAACTAGATGCGGTCCAGCTAAATTTGTTGATCGTGTGACATGCGTCTGATGGTGCCAAATCGTACTGTTGACTATTGGTATACCAATCTATCATATCTGAACTAAGCGGTTAACATTCTGTAGAGGCGTTTCAAATCCTTTATAGCAAGTACGATTACAATATACCGTTTGTATAAATAGTTCACTTCGGTGGTCATGCAATTTTTCATAGTAAAACATTTTACAATCAATTTCTTCAAATCATTTAAAAACAATTCAATATGTTTTTAGCATGCATTTTAAGAACGGCATTTCAAATCATGATAGATAGGAAATATGAACAACAGCTTCTGGCTTGAAAGCGAGGAATGGAGTCGGTGGGACAAGCCAAATCTTTGCACTTTGATTCCAATCCTTGGAATCTAAATCTAATTTGGCACCATCTGTATTTATTCCAAAACCATTAAAGAACAATATTATTACGTGCGTACTAGTAGTTTTGGTTAGGATTGATTTCAGAGTTTAATATGAGTTCAATTTCAACAAGCTATATATAGATGGATTCTTGACTCAATGGAACTCCATAGAGTCCAAGAACACCCAAAGCAGTTAGGTGAAGGAGTTATGACCTTAAGTTGGAGGTCATACGTAGTCACACCAGTGGTGACTGTAGGCGACGAGTGACGACCTCGGTAAACTTGGTCTGATATCTGCTATCCTTCTTAGGCATATGAATGGATTCTTGACTTCGATGGGTTTTATAGAGTCACAGAACACAGAAGTTCGATTGAAGGAGGTTATGACCTTTTGAAGTTTGAGGTCATACGTAGTCACACCCAGCCGAGCTGACCTGACCTTGGTAAACTCGGTCTGACACCTTAGTCTGACACTTTATATCCTCCTCAGGCATATGAATGGATTCTTGACTCAATGAATCTTTCCATGGAGTCGAGAACACCCAGCCGGAGTTCGGACGAAGAGTTATGGCCTTAGAAGTTGGAGGTCATTTTCTTGAAAAGTCACACCCGACCAGGAGTTGACCTAAAATGGCGAGCTCAGGGTGGCCTGCAGGTGGTGACCTGCGTGAGGCTGACCTCCTTGACCTCTGCAAGCTGACCCCTGTTGACCTCTACAGGATGAAGTCTGCTAACCTCTCTTGACGCTACAGGGATGAGGTCTCTTGGCCTTCTACAGTGACGCCGATGCAAGGACCATAACGGTATCTGAGGAGGGTGAAGTGAACTAAAATCAAGTTCATTGATGAGGCTACAATTTACTAGAAGAACTCACTGCAAATTTCATACTTCATGCCCAAAAATCAGCTCTAGGTCCGGCTAACTAACACGAGCTGTGAACTAACTTGACATGGCCGGCGGGTGGCCTCGGTAAAGGACCATGGCAGTGCAGAGGTCGAGTGAAGAATTGAAAATCCAACATCGGTTCATTGATGTGACTCACGATTTACTGTGACACCCATTCGGGGTCGTTGACTACAGATTAACCGCGGAATACAAGTGGTGTCCCGGGTTACCCAGAAGCGCCGCCAGGAAAATCGAGCGAGTACCATTTATGCGAACTCTACCGAAATATAATGACGCGTATCTGCAATACCATGATTCTGATATAATCACGGCGTAGGTAAAGCTGACCATGGGCCCAATAATAATACTTATCATAATACAACAACTATATCGATAGTTTCAAAGAGTTAATCAATTCTCTTTTATACAACATATATTAAAATTCTAATATTATAATATGTGTATACATTACAAACAAAGCCCGCAATCCAGGCTTTCTTCTAAACTCGGCCTACAGAATGACCAGTCCTCGATGCATTTCCCGTGCTGAAAATATGACCACCGACAGGTGAGCTAATGCTTTCGATGGTGGAATCACCACCCCAAGTGAGAACACTCTCCACACCCTAAGTGCATATGCAAGTAACAGAAATAAACACGTTCAACGAATGCATGATCTGGTGAATGTCTAGCCAGTCGCCCTGAGTCCTCAACGACTCTTTCGCTGCCTAAGCCTGCCTTGTGAAGCCAATTTGAACAAAGTTATTTGTTTGTAGTCTACCACTCGATCTAAGTAGTGGACCGTCTCCGATGTTATATTTAATGGACTACCCTCCGATGTATATCAATTGGACCGACTCCGACGATTGATATTTTATATTTATTAGTCTACCCTCCGAAACAGTTCTCTTAAGAAACTACCTCATGCACTCATTCCGCATCACTTTAGAGATTGCGATCGCGTATAAATCGTTGTGATGTCATTTCAATAACTCATATAACACATCTGAATATATATCACCATCGTATATTCGCATAATTTAAATCGCATAATCGTGTTATGTAATTTGCGTTCCACACTCCAAAGTCAGCTCACTTGGGTACAATGATCGAGAAGCGAAACAATTCGCGAATGTTTCGATAGCCATATTTTCACAAAAATTGTTTTGTGATCTTTATTCGAGAACGGTAAAACCCTCGTTCGCATTCTGTCAAAACTATAATTTTTCGGTTCCTTTGTGAACCCGTATTTCGGCGATTCAGCCTCATACACATCAAACGCGCCACATTCGCCTTTATATTTCACCATGGCACTCCAAACAGCCCATGGGCGATCTGGATTTGTCCACATGGAGTTTCAAAATCTAACACCTCTACATTCCCGAGATTTGGAAACGGAAATCAACGGCCGCATGGCTCGATTCAGCTCAAACATTAACATAGCTCTTAAACAAAGAATAAAACCCAGTAGGGAGAAACCCCTACCTAGGAGTTTGAAACTCCTAAATCGCTGCAAGCCTCTCACGCGTCAAACGGAGTTCTCCTTCTTGTCCCGAAGGCGCAGACGGTCGGATCGTTGAAACTAGAAGAAGGAAGACATAAAAATGAATAAGGCTTCTGTGCGGCTGCACCTCCCCGCTCCTCACGTTTTCTCCCTTTTTGATTTTGGAGAAGACAAGTCACTATTCCTATTTTGTCTTCTAGTGACTTAAACCGTCGAAAATGCCTATTATGTCCATGTTTACCGTTTTGACATTATTATCTGGAAATTGGTAAATTTCCATCATTTCTCTACTCGTACCATATGGCACGTAGTCGTGTTATGTGACGTCATGTCGTTCTGACACGGCAGTGATGCCTTGAAAGCGTGTAAATTAAACTATTCCGAATTTGGCCGAAATTTGCGATGCTAGCTAGATTTCGTGAGCGATTCCAACGGTGAAATCTGTTTAGCCATCCGAGATCTAGAATAAATTCGAGATTTTCTAACCGAAATTACAATTTTGTAATCGAGTCGATTTGCCGCACCAGTGGAATTTCTCGGGGTCTTGTGCAGGAGGACTCACTACAAATTCATTTATTTCTTACCCAAAAAATCGCTCTAAGGTCAGCCTAATGCCCACTACCACAATGTGACTTCCACGTGATTTAAAATACAGCGAACATTCCCTAGACAAGATAACCACCACACAGCCCAGTTGGGGTAGAAAATAACCAAAGTAGTAGAAGACCTACCTCTTGGAGTTTATACCAGCTTCACGATTCCGATCTCTACTTGCGCTCTTGTCACGGAAGGACTCTCCCTCTTGCTTAGCCGGATACCTGTAATTACGATCGTCCGAAAATCTAGAGAGAAGGTTGAGCATCTCTCTCACAACTCTCACTTTTCTCTGTTTCACTAGCATGGATCGCTCTTGTCGTATTTTAAAGGAGGAAGGCCTCCCTATTTCCCTACATGCCACATGCCATTTCCTTGACTTTTTCTTCTTTTCTTTATTTCTTTTATATTTAGGTTCCTCCATTTCTCTATTATTCTTCATTTAAATCTCACTGACTATTTTTCGCTTTACTCATTTATTTCTAATTTCTTAGACATAAACTTACTTACAATTGACCTTAGGTCCACAGGCTACAATTTCCATATTTTCTCTTTTTCCTTGGGTTTATTTCTGGATTCAATAATCATTTAATCAGCTAAATCTAAAAAAATTCCCGAGAAAAAATACTGATTAGCCCAGTCTATACGGAATATATAATAAATTTTATTATAAAAATTCTAGAATATTTTGAAGCGATTCTGAGAACGATATCGGTAGTGTACACCAATCAAGTGCGTATTTTAAAACCGTTATTTACACCCATTTGTCTGGTAGTTTGTGCAGTGATTGTTATCCTATACGCAAGAAAGCATAGGTTAAATTCAATAAGGGCTAAAATGAAAATTGATAGTAAGAAAATGAAAAAGTGCATGATTTATATCCCCGAATGATTTGTTGCACATGAAAATGCATAGTTTGAGATGACCAATGGTGTAATTGATTAAATTGAAATATATCTTTATGTATGTATTATCTTGCATTGGTCATTTAAGAAAGTCACAAGCATTGTCTTATGAAATTGCATGATTTGATTCAAAAGCGAAATAAAGAGATAATCGTATGGGAACCGGCTAAAAACGTGAAAATGTTTGGCGTGTTGTTATCAGCGCGTACCAAGTGAAAGTAGCGGGACCGAAGATCGTCGGGTAGAGTTACCGATCAAACAATCGGGTATAAGTAAATACTCACAGCCAAGCCATATCATTCAATTTGCCGTCTTTTGTAATTATTTTGCATTGAATTCAATGAGTATAAATAATGATAATTGTTTGCTTAAACAAAAGAGTTCAACTCAAATTTATTTTGTACCTATATCGAATATGATTTTGGTTATTATATTTGTAAAGAGACATAAATACCATTTTGGTTAAATACATATTTTGTAAAGGTACATTAGTGTAATATTTATGGTTTACAAAATTGAAATTGTTTCATAAAGATTTGCAAAATGAAGCAGTTTATATTAATGAAATGCATTAGATAAATGGATTTGATTAATGGCTTTGGGCGGCGTCCACCGGGTTTGGTTGAGATCGCCCAGCCCCGAGGGGTCGGGTCGGGCTCGGGGGAGTCGCTACGAGAGGGATGCAGGGCCAGTTATTTCGGGTTCTCGCCGCCCACCTTTAATGGAATAGATTTGGTTTAACTGTAATTGAATTTTTCGCGAGTTCAGGTTTATTTTTTCAAATCCAAGACGAGTTTGGGTTAAAATTTTTAATTTTAATATAATAAAAAAAACAAATATAAAAAAATAAAAAAACAAAAATCAAATATAAGCAGGTGGGTTTGGAAGGTTTGAGAAATTTTCTCGTACGCTGACCCACCCACGCCCGATCTAATGAAATTTTAAATGGAGCATCTTGATAAGATGAAAAAATAAACGGTACAGAGTAGGCCATACATTGACCCAGTTGTCATCCACTAGTACCGTTGTCATCCTGTAGTAAGTGTTCTTCAGTCACTCCTCCTTGTTGGGTAATAGTAAGTTTTCTTTATTTTTATGGAAAATGGCACTACAAATAGAAAAAGCTAAATATTTACATTATAGCTTTTTTAAAAATTTGATAATAAGTTGTAAAAAATTTAAAAAACAAACGGTTGAATCTTTGGCTATTGACTTTAGTGTCTGATAAAAAAAGCAACCCACTAAATGTACAAAACAAATGTACTAACGATAGATTGTACAAACTTACACTTCTCATAAGATTTTAATATTTTTCTATCTCATATCTCTTTCCAAGGTGGTACACATATACACTAACCTAGGAAATTTTTATCTTTTATTAATTGAAGCCAAAAGGAAATTAAGCTTGCATAATAAATAACCGCGGTACATGTTTATATTGTAAACTTCCTCAATTTAAACATATGTAAAGTAGTAATTAGTTTCTTTTTTTATCATCTGTTTTATCAAAACAATGGAAATATGCATATATTAGTATTTAATAAGGGAAAAATATGAATTTATTATAGTGTACAAGATTATTACACTAAATGTACTAGGCAAATGTACTAAGGGGTGTACAAACTTACACTTCTCATAGGATTTGAATATTTTTCCATCTGAAATCTCTTTCCAAAGTCGTATACCTATACATCAACCTAGGATATTCTTTATACACATTGGTGGAAACCTAAATTAGTTCTTACATTATGAATAAAGTATATGTTTATATTGTAAACTTCCCCAATTTAAAAAAATGAACCAAAATTTATCTTTATAAATTAGTATTGAAGTAATTTATAAAATAAATATATAGACTTTTCCCTTTGCCTTTCCACTTGAGGTTAGGCATAATGAAGCTATATATATATTTCTTAAGAAACTTTAATAAAATTTGAGTGTAAAAATATTAAAAATAGATCATAATATGAACATTATAACTAAAAATTATTATAATAGGAAATGAAATATAATATTTTATATAATAAGACATTTTATATTGAAAATATTAATATTTATATATATATTTACTAAATTATTAATTGTTATAAGAGAATATAATTATATATTGAAATCCGATTTATTTTAATTCCTTAATCACTGCTTAAAATATAATTAAAAGTATCATTAAAAAAATAATTAAATATTAGGAATAAATGCTTAAATTTAGAAAATAATGAGTAGGTTTTCAAATTTAGAAATTATTTAATAAAATTAAGTTAAATTAAAATTTAAAAATATTAAATTTTTTGAAATGCAACATTTTATGTATAATGTCTTTAAGCGCTTTCTTAAGGTGAACTTCAATCCCTCTCCCTATGTTCTTACCTTTTGAAGGTTGGCAGAATCTACCAAATAAATTTGAAATTGTTATGTATTAAAAAAGTTAATTTATTTTACTATCATTTATCCCACCAAAAACAATAATCTGGTAAAAAAATAAATGAATAAATAAAAATTTAAAATAAAAAGTTTTAGTTAAGTATATTTTTTAAAATAAGTACAAATAAAAGATATTATCTTATAAAATTTATTTATTTAAAAAGATGAAAATTTTCTATGAAAAGAAAAACTTGAACATTAGTGCAAGTAAAACAAAAAAGGAAAAAAAATGAAATGA
>JAEQBH010007277.1:0-132700 GCA_016808115.1 Tetrastigma voinierianum | reverse complement strand
TAAGGATGGATGAGGCTGCGCGCAGCGAGTTCCGGCGTGGCTTAAAGTCCCCATCTCCGCCGATTTTTTTCGGATCTTTCTTTTTCAGCTCTTCCTCCCTCCGAGAAGGTGACCTAACATTCTTCGCTGGCGGATTCCAGACGGTAATGGCGCCAGCGGCGGCCCGATCAAGAGAAGCTCCACCCGAGAGACTTTTTGCCTTGTGGTGGACTAGAAACGAGTTGCGAGCCCAAGGCGTAGAAGCCTTGGCGGAGGCGACTAGCTGCCAACCGGCTTTCGGATAGGACCAGACGGAGAAGATGAAGGCGCCCCTAATTTCGGAACCTTAGCCAAAATCGGCCGACCTTTCTTAGAGGGCCGGGTTTCCTTTTCTTACTGGGGGCTTAGAGACCAGGCGTCTCAAGCGGGCCAAAAGCTCTCCCCTAGTGGGATTCGCTGCGGAAGGCCCAATGGGAGAGACTCTCATGGTGGAAGGAGGTGAGGACCTCAAAGCAGCAGAGCGAGTAGATTTCGAACTTGAAGGGCCAGGAATGTCCGATTTAATTAGCTTTGCGTAAGGACGAGGAGGACCTGCATGCGCTAAGCGCTATGGCATTCTCTTCGATCTTGAGATCAATTCGAGCACGGCTTATGAGGACAATGCGAATCGAAGTATTCGACTGACCTCACACAAATTATAACAAAAGCAGAACGAACACTCACGAAGATTCTCGAGGTGGTCGAACCACTTGGAACGCCCGAGTGTCGTCCTTGTCCAAGAGGAATTCGTACTCCCAATTCTGGCCATTAACAAAGTAGCGTCCCTTCCACTACCTGTGGGAAGAAGGAAGATCGGAAATCACCAGAGGAGCTCCAGAGCTGAAAAATAGAGGAAGCCCTCAGCGGTCTCCTTCGGGCTAAAAAGATAAAGGAGCAAAGCTCTGTTTGGGAACTCGAGCCCCTTGTCCTAAAAAGGCCAATAGGCCAACCAAAATACCCCAACCATTGAGCGCGACTTGGGAAGGACATACATTGAAATGTTGTAAAACCCCTTTTATGAAGGGATCACGAGGCTTGAATATTATCGAAGGCCACTTCAAAGAAGCATACCATCTTCGGCACGGAAACTACATAAAAGGTTAAAACGTCGGGGGACCACACCTGAACACCAAAAGGAGGTCTGTAACGTTTAGGAAAGGTAGCTCCGTACGAGGGACCAACCTTGCTAGGCCCCACGATTCTGACGTCTTCGGACGGCGGATTTGAGTGATACGATCCCTCGGGATGCTCGTCGATTTATTCTCCCCTTACCGCTTGTCGAGAAGCAGCGCCCGGGGGCGTTGGAGTTCAACGACCGGCGGTCGGAGGTACTCCTAGTCCGTCAGGCGACAGTAGAAGAATCACCTCGATGCGAAGAGGGGCTTGAGCCGGACCCGTGATGGAGCTTCGGTAATAAACCAGGCAGCCCAGCTAGCCCCAGCGCCTCGATGGGTGGCCAAGCTCGAAGGAGACCAAGAAGATAAAGGCGTGGTAGACCAAGAATACAATAGAAGAGCTATCCTAAGAAAGACACTGACTTAAGACTCTGCTTGAAAGGTCAGACGGGGGGACTAAAGAAGAGGCTGAATTCGCTAAAGGCAAGAAAGTCTCGGGATCGAGGCCTGTAAAGACGAGGAGGATGCTCGAAAACGAAGGCGAAAGAAGTGGAAGAAATGGCGAACCGAAGAGTCATCATTATCACAAGACATATGACGACAGTACAACTAGCTAGCCCCCAACGAGACACGTGGGGTATCGATGCGAAGCGTTGCAACCCTTGCCCGCGTACCGCATTCCTGGTGACGGCGATGGGGTTTGAAAATATTTGGCTGAGGCCCGCTCGCGAGGGTGAAAAACTGGCCCAACGATATACACAAGCCCACTCATTAAACCCAAAGGAGGAGAAGTTTGCCCATTGAAACCTTCCAGCCCTTTCGTCGGCATTCGGGCCTTTTTGGTGCCAGCCCCGGAATGAAGGTCGATCCGCTCGGCGAAGGTAATTATGGAAAAGTCTCCCAAAGATAAGGGGAAATAGAATATATTATCCTGCAAACCCAGCAAATCATCAATAAGGAAGAAAAAATAACAACGAGGTCATCATCAAGCCAAAGTCCCCTGATAAAGGAAGGAAGATTATCTCGAATAAGCGCTCTTTCATATCCATTACCATCGGATATCGGTAATAACAAAATATCGACCAATGAAGACAAATCTAGTCATCATCCAGTGGTAGGACATCCACTATAAAATACAAGACCACCACTATCGGTGAAAGATGCGCGAACTCATCGCTAACACATACAACATTATTCGCCCTCTAGCGATCTATCTTTTCTCTCGAAGAAAGCCGGCTTAGGCATTGGAAGCGTTTACGAGCGAAGCCGCAGCGTCTTCTACTTTCTTGTTCTTTTTGCGAGAGAAGAGCCACGCCGCAGAGTTTGCGGACCAGCTGCGGCGATCCTATGACCCAGCTTGATTCGGGGCACAGCGGACCATTGACATCAGTCCAGTCGGCCCAGCGGCCCCCACACGCTCGGCCAGTCCAGGTTGAAAAAGGCATCATCAATAATAAAAAAAAATCACAAATATGATAAAGATGCACGAGTTTTACCTTACTACTAGATCTTCCTTGCTCCACAGGGTTTTTATACAGGTACCACCAACCTTCTTTTACGAGTCTGAAAGTTACTCTCAAGAAAAATCTTGAAAGTTAGGAAATGAAGAGCAAGCCTTTAAGAATGGCTAGCACAATAAAATATTTGTGTTCATATTTGTAAAGCTATTTTTCGAGATCGGAGACCCTCAAGTTCTAAAACATTTCAAAAATATTCCTTAAAATCTATCTCGATTCAAAAAATAATCACAAGTTTTAAAACTTACTAAAAAATATTCAAAAGAATCATTTCAATTAAACTTAATTCTAAACTTGTCAAACAATTTTAGAAATTAAAATAATCGTAAATCAAAAGCTTTATCAACCGTAAATATACTTACCTTAATATCGCCGGAAAATTTTCCCCAGAAGTTGCTGGGTGGGCGTTTTACTCTCAAGAAAGCCAGTCTTCCAGCGGAGATAATGTTTTATTTTAAATTTCATTTAATTAATTGCTCAAAGTATCAAAATTATTATTATAAATTCTCTTAACGATTTAAAAAAAAAATCATACATATATCATCACTTATCAGTTAAATATATTTTTTTAAAATTACCATCACTTTAATTTTGCATTTTAGATTTATCCTTTTGATTTTATTTAAATTGAAATATTGAAAATAATAAAATTCCAATATTTAATAAGTTAGAAATAATTTAATTTTAAATTTCAGATATATCAAAATATTTTTTATTATCACGTGCAACTATAATTAAGTAAAATAAATGAATATAAATATATTAAATAATTTCCTTTAAATATACTTTGATTTCAAGGTAGCAAACTGTAAAACCCGGGAAAATTCGAATTTTCTTAAAAAGGGTAAAACGATAATTTCGATTAAAACCCGAAATTTTTCTAAATCTCGGATGACGAAACGGGTTTCATCGTTGAAATCGTCTCGCGAAATCTAGCTACCACGTCGAATTCCGAGACAGTCGAAATTTCATGTTTTTCAAGGCACCATGTGTCGGGTGTCGTAAAACGGGTTTGAGAGACATGTGATGTGACAAAAGTCACATACTACATATATCCATGTGACACATATTGCATGAGTAGGAGAGGATGAAATGGATGAGTGAGATTGTGCCAAGTGTCAATAATCAAGAAAGGACACATTGGGAATTATTAGATGTAAATGAGAATAAGATAAAAATCTGAATAGTGATCTTCTCCAAATGAAAGGAGACCAAAACATGCAGTGGCTGGAATTTTGTGCAGTAGGTTGATTTTTGAGGTTTTAGAGAGAGAAGAAGCTCATTCTCTCTAAATTTTAGTGCAGTTGGACCGCCGGTTCTCGGCGGAGCAGAAGCTCATAAGTCGATCATATGACGAGAGACTCTGGCGTGGACATCGATTTCGTGGAGTTCCGATAACTCCAAGAGGTAGGGATCTTTTCCTACTTGTGTTATTCTTTGGCTAAGAGCCATGTAAATGGTTGGTGATGTTCTGAGGCTTGGATTAGCCGTATTTTCAGTCTCAAAACATTTGACAGAAATTGGAGAAAATCCCCATTGTTGTGGTTTGTGAGCGGTGCCAACGGGGTTTCAGCATTCATGTGAATATAGTGACATGATTTTTTGGTGTGAATGTTTATGATGTTGAGGTAATTCAAAATGAATTGCTTATTAGCATTAATTAATGTATGCATGAGCTAATTTTGGTGTTATTATGTGAATTTAATAACATGATTTATGTGGATTAATTATGTTATTATATACATGTTTTATATATTAGCATGAGTTTATTTGGATTGGCATAATGCATTCCATATGCTGTGGACACCACGAAAATATTAGGAGTGAGTGCATGACATGAAGAAAATAAAAGGAAAATGTTTGTGAAGGAATTTCAAAGGAAGATTTTGAAGAGAATTGCCTTAGAGAGTCGATCCAACGGATCACTTCGAGTTAGGGACCGTGACTATGTTGGGCAGTATCCAGCAATTCGCCTCGAAGGTAGTCCGATATATTTCTGAGATTTCGGTAGTAGTTTTCGAGAACAAAAAGCTTTTGTTTTGAAAACTGTGATTTTACTCGCATTTGGCTTAGGCATGTGTGAGGGAGTCGGTGAGGACTCGGGACATGGGTTTGGGCATGTAGACATTCGAGTAGGTTCATGTAATTGCTTGGATGTAATTGTTTTCCATGACATGTGCACTTAGGTGGGGAGTAACCCACGTAGGAAATTATCACTACTGGGCTTTGCTCACCCTGTCGAGGGATCACTATTTCAGGTACAGGGAGTGTACAGGAGGACGGCGCTCACTAGAGGCCGCGTTTTAGAAGAAAGCCGGGTTGTGGCTTTGGTATTCGTTTTGTAGAACATGTATTAAAACTTTAAATTTTGATATATGTTTTGTTTAAGAGTATTGTAATAACTCTTGAACTATTGGTATATAGTTGATATATATTTTGTGAGTATTGATGCATGGGCCCAAGTGGCCCTTTTACTCGCATGTGGACCTGGTGTGGTCGTTGGAAAATGATTGAGACAGGTTTTTGTATTTCGGGTATAGCTCCCCGTACAAAGGAGACTTTGCCCGATTTTCATGAGTGATGTCGGGTTACCCGATATCCACGAATATTCCACGGGTTAACGGGTTGTCAATGAGACACCGCGGTTTTAGGGCGTCACAGCTTGGTATCAGAGCCTAGGTTTATAAATACCTAGAGCTTAGTGTCAATAAGTTAGGTATGCGATTACCTAGGACTTGATGGGCATGGGTTAGATCACGCATTCCTTGTGCACTCTGATGATTATTGTGTGATGTGTGATTGTGTGTTATGAATTGTGTGATTTGTGTGCTTGGTGAATAGCACATAAGAAAAAAAATTGTTGGACACTAGGGTTTATTATGAGAACAAGTTGTTTGAGGAATTTTGGGCAAATAGTCCAGAATTAAACGAAAAAAAATAATAATAATAATTTCTGGACAGTAACTCTAGTTTTGAACATGAACAGATTGTGGTTGTGAAATTTTGGAGAAAAATTCCAGTTTTTGCATAAGAAAAAGAGTTTGTAATTAAACTCATGAAAATTTTGAGTTTGTATGAATTGCAGTGTTCAGCTCATTTAGGAATGTAGAAATTTGTGGAGATGAAAAAACAAAAAGGTGTGTTGAGGAGAAAATTTTTTCTGTGTTTTACAATGTGTAAAACAGGAAAAAAAAAATATTAAAATAAATATTTTGGTTATCTTTAAGAAAAATAAATATATATATATATATATATATATATATATATAATAAAAAATTTTAAAAATAAAAATAAAATAAAGTAAAATTTTATGAAATAAAATTTTTTGTTGCATATGATTTAAAATATGAAATTATTGTCTTGCATTACCTATGAATGCATGGACACATTGTATAAAATTTTTCGGTATGAGAATAGTGTCTCGAGGCTGTGTTTACACCTTAGAGATGTGCATCAGTTGTGATAGAGTTGGGCTTAGAGGTTGAGGACTTGGAGGAGCCCTTGTATGTGAGTTCTCCCCTAGGGATTAGGGCGAGGATAGGGATGATATGTCGTGGTTGCAAGTTAGAGATCTCGGGGATTCTACTCGCGGGTGGACACGAGGAATTAAGTGGACATATCGAGATTCGACGATAAATCACAGGGGATGGATTGGTGTGACTTGCAGTCGTTATCGATTTGTGAGCGTGGGAGGGTTCTGCTACACGCGAGACCAGTACTCGCGTTGTATTTTAGGGGGACAAGCATGATATTTTGCCCCAGACAGTGTACGAGTCTAGGTGTCGGGACCGGTTGGCGGGTTGGTAGCAAGCCTTGCTCTAGGGACGAGGTGAGGCCCGGACTTAGATGCCTCGAGTAGTGCGAGTATGAGGATGTTTTACGGATGAGCTGCAGGTTGCCTCTGTGGGGGTTGTAGACCCGATTGTCGAGTTACACCACAGTACTTCGCCCATCTTTATAACCATAGGATGGCACAGTTGAGTTGCGGGAACTCGAGTCAAAGCTACGGAGCTCTTTGGACAAGGGGTTCATTAGTAGAGCACTTCACCATGGGGCGCTCGGTCTGTTGCAAAGAAAGAAGGACAAGACCCTTATTTGTGCATTGACGATTCACGAGGCGATTGAGCAGGGTTGAATCAAAAGAATCGGTACCCATTGTAGAGGATTGATGATTTGTTTGATCAGTTGAGAGGGCGCGAGTCTACTCGAATGAATCTTCGCGCGATTACCATCGGTGAGGTTAGAGACGAGATATCCTAAGACGGCGTTTAGGGCCTTGTTATGGGCACTTTGAGTTCTGATGATGCCCTTTGGATTGGCAGAATGCACTAAGCGGCATTCATGGACCTCATGCATAGGAGTATTCCCAGCCCTATCTAGATCGGTTTATGCGTAGTCTTCGTGGATGACATTTTGATGCACTCCCGATCGATGGGAGCATGAGTATCGCGAGTTGTTATAGTTCTTTGAGAGATCATCGGTTGTGCGCTAAGTTCATTAGAGATGCGAGTTTTGGATTTATTGAGGTGAGATTTTTTAGGACACGTGGTGTCGACATCGGGCGATGTCGGTGAGCTTAGAGAAGGTCGGGCCGTGATGAGTTAGGAGGGCCGGGGGTCGATCTTCGAGATACGTGGTTTCTTGGGATTGGTGGAATTTTCTGAGGAGATTCATTAAGGATTTCTCCAGATTAGCGGCACCTATGATGAGATTTAACCGGAAGGAGGTCAAGTTTGATTGGGATGACCGATGCGGTATTTCGGGAGTTGAAGAGGGAAGCTTCTTATTGTTCCTATCTTGATAGTCCCCGGACGGGACCGGGGTAGTGTATTGTGATGCCTCGAGGCGGACTAGGATATGTTTGATGCGGTCCCGGGAGGTAGTGGCTTATGGTTCGTCGGGTTGAAGAATCATGAGCAGAATTACCCCACACACGACATGGAGTTGGTGGCCGTAGTCTTCGCCTTGAAGATTTGGCGCCACTACTTATATGGCGAGGAGTTCTTGGTGTACTCAGACCACAAAAGTAAGAAGTATATCTTCACACAGTGGGACCTCAATATGAGGCAACGCAGATGGATGGAGTTTCTAGAGGATTATGACTTCACTTTGCATTACCATCTGGCAGGCAAATGTAGTGGTGATGTGCTTCGATCGGAAGTCACGGGAGTATTCGGTATATAGCTTCTCGAGAGTGGCGGATGCTCGAGATTGTGGTACAGTTTGGGCTACAGTGCCGCAAGTAAGCTCAGGGTATGTTAGGGAGTTTAGTAGCTACACTGTCTCTGTTGAGCAGAGTGATTGAGTCCCAGGCGTAGGACGCGGAGATAGTGTCCATCGGGGGATAGGGTGCAGTTAGGTACGGTGTCGAAATTTGGGCCGAATCCACAAATATAGTAGTCGCCGGTATAAGAGGGACGAGTAGCGGTTCCCGATTGGCCCGATTTGAGAGAGGAGATTCTCGGGGAGTTTGTTGCTCTCGATTTGCAGGTAAATCTAGGTGGCACGAAGATGTACGGGATCTTCGTAAGCGATGCTGGAGCGGGATGAAGAGACACGTTAGGGACTTCGGTGATGTCTCACGTGTTAGCGGGTTAAAGGCGAGCACGAAGGCGGCGGGGCTACTTCAGCCATTGAAGGTGGCTGAGTGGAAGTAGGAGCACGTCACGATGGATTTTGTGACCCACTTTCCACGAACACCATAGAGACATGATGCGGTATGGGTGATAGTGGACCGGCTCATGAAGTCGGCACATTTTCTAGCCATGCAGATGACCTACACATTGAAGATATTCTGTCGGTTGTACATTCGAGAGATAGTCTTGCTACATGGTGTACCAGTATCCATAGTGTCGGATAGAGACTCGAGGTTTACGACGCACTTTTGGAGGAGTTTCCAAAAGGCTATGGGCACACGGCTGACCATGAGTACAGCTTTCCACCCACAGATGGATGGTTGGTCGAGAGAGGGACTATCTGGTGTTGTTAGAGGGACATGCTGCGAGCATGTGTCTGGATCATAAGAATTAGTTTGGGAAGAGAATTGCCCTTAGTGGAATTCGCCTACAATAACAGTTATCAGGCGAGTATACAGATGGCACCATATGAGGCATTGTATGGGAGGCCATGCGGATCATCGCGATATGTTGGACGAGGTGGAGAGAGCTCCGTCATTGGTCACGGTTGATTAGAACACCTCAGGAAAGGTGGAGCTTGATCACGATCTGCGTCTTCTCATGGATCAGAGCCAATAGAAGAGCTATGCTGATGTATGATGTCGACCCTTAGAGTTTGAGGTTGGTGATCATGTCTTTTGAAGGTGATGCACAGGAGGTGGTCGGGTTCGCGACGAGGGAAGTTATCGCCCAGGAATTTTATTGGGCCCATGTCGAGGGATGCTCGAGAGGGGGTAGGCACTATAGCATATTGGTTGGCTTTACCGCCCAGCATGTCAGGTGTCCACGAGGTATTTCACGTCTCCGTGCTCCGGAGGTACACTCCATATCTAGCTCATGTAGTGGATTGGGGAGAGATTAAGGTTGACACAGATAAGTCGCCGGAGGAGTTGAGTGTGCATTATGGATACTTAGGGATCGGGTTTGCGATGCAAGACCGTGAGGCTAGTGGTGTGCTATGACAGCACTTGGGTGAATTGGAGGAGTCAACATGGGAGGCGGAAGGACACGATACAGGGCTACCTATCCACTTTTTGTTTAAAGGGATGAAGGTCGTGGTTTTAGTCGTTTAATACTTAAATGACTATTTTACATGCATGGTATAGTGCACGTTGCATATGCATGTGATTCGTTGTGATTGTACAGAATTTCGGGATGAAATTCCTTTTAAGGAGGGGAGAATGTAAAACCCGAGAAAATTCGAGTTTTTTTGAAAAAGGGTAAAACGGTAATTTCGGTCAAAACCTGATATTTTTCTAAATCTCGGATAACGAAATGGATTTCACCGTTGGAATCGTCTCACGACATCTAGCTACCACGTCGAATTTCATCGAATTCCGAGACAGTCAGAATTTCACGTTTTTCGAAGCACCGGGTGTCGGGTGCCGTAAAACGGGTTTGAGAGACATTTGATGTGACAAAAGTCACCTACTATATGTACCCATGTAACACATGTTTCATGAGTAGAGAGAGGATGAGATGGATGGTTGAGATTGTGCCAAGTGTTAATAATCAAGAAAAGGGACACATTGGGAATTTTTGGAAATGTAAATAAGAATAAGACAAAATGCAAATAGTGATCTTCTTCTCCAAATGAAGGAGACAAAGCGTGTAGTCTTTGGAATTTTTGTCTTGATGAGTTGATTTTTGAGGTTTTAGAGAGAGAAGAAGCTCCTTCTCTCTAGATTTTCGGCCGTTCGGACCGTCGGTTCTCAACGAAGCAAGAAGCAAAGTCGATCTACGCGGCCGAGAGATTCTGGCGTGGACACCGATTCGTGGAGTTCAGGCAACTCTATGAGGTAGGATCTTTTCCTGCTTGTGTTCTATTCTTTATTAAGAGCCATGTAAATGATTGGGGATGTTCTAAGGCTTGGATTAGCCGTGTTTTCGGTCTCGAAAACATTTGTGAGCAGGAGTGGAGAAAATTCCCGTTGTTGTGGTAGTGAAGCGATTGCCAACTTGGGGTTTCCGCATTCACATGAATGGTAGCGTGATTTTTGGTGTGAATTTTATGATGTTGGAGTAATTCAAAATATAGTGCTTGTGCTTGTTAATTAGCCCATGTAAGCTATTTTTGGTGTTATTTTCTCGGGTCTTACAATTTATGTGAATTTAATAACATGATTTATGTGAATTAATTATGTTAGTATATACATGTTTTATATATTAGAATGAGTTTTTTGGGATTGGCATCATGCATTCCATTTGCACTAGGGCACCCTAGAATATTAGGAGTGAGTGCATGACATGAAAGAAAATAAAAAGGAAAAATGTTTGTGAAAGGAATTTCGAAGGAAGATTTTCCGAAGAATTGCCTTGGAGAGTCGTCCAACAAATCACTTCGGATGAGGACCATGACTGTTTCGGAGCGTTATCCAGCAATTCACCTCGGAGGGTAGTCCAATATATTTACCGAATCTCGGTAGTAAGTTTTCAAGAACAAAAAGCTTTTGTTTTGAAAACTGTGATTTTACTCGCATTTGGCTTAGGCATGTGTGAGGGAATTGGTGAGGACTCGGGACATGGGTTTGGGCATGTAGACATTCGAGTAGGTTCATGTAATTGCTTGGATGTATTGTTTGCCATGACATGTGCACTTAGGTGGGGAGTAACCCACGTAGGAGTACCCAACTCTTGGGCTTTGCTCACCACTGTCGAGGATCATGGCCCCGGGTATAGGGAGTGTATAAGAGGACCGACGCTCACTAGAGGCCACGTTTTAGAAGAAAGCGGGTTGTGGCTTTGGTATTCGTTTTGTAGAACATGTATTAAAACTTTTAAATTTTGATATATGTTTTGTTTAAAATGTGTAATAACTCTTGAACTATTGGTATATAGTTGATATATATTTTGTGAGTATTGATGCATGGGCCCAATTGGCCATTTTACTCGCATGTGGACTCGGTGTGGTCGTTGGAAAATGATTGGGACAAGTTTTGTATTTGGTTATGGCTCACGCCTGAAAGGAGGCTGCCCGATTTTCATGAGTGGTGTCAGGTTGCAGCGTCCATGAATATTCCATTGAGTTGACGGGTTGTCAATGAGACACCCCGGTTTTGGGGCGTCACACAAACTTGTAACACCCCGTCCCGAGAGAGTGTACAGTACGTGTAACTGTAGGGGCGCATACAAGCACCAAGTGCCATTGTAATATTTTTGGGAGTTGTTGTTCAGGTTGAAATGGTGAAATGATACGTTTATTGAACCCGAAATGTAATGCTAGAAGAAGGGTAAAGTTGTAATTGATAAAATGGGACATGAAGGTCATAATCAAAGAAGAGAAGCGGCCATTATATAAATAACATAAATTGCTTTGCAATTTCTTGGGAGATGAGGACCAACTTGCAATTAAGGGAAAGATGAGAGTATAAATAGAGGTGAGACAAAACAAAATTCATTTTTTTGCTCTCATTTTGGCTAGGGCAACCGTGGAGAAGAATAGAGGAAGAAGAGGAAGAAGGAGAAGGAGAAGGAAGGGAAGAATTTCAGGTATGCAATTATGTGTCTTTTGGATGTCTAGGGTTTTTGGTATGAATTTTCCATGGAGATTAGTTGCTCCTTGTTCTAGGATTTTGTGGAGAGATCACATTAACCCTAGAAATCTTGAAGTTTTGTTGGGAAAAACCCTAGTTGGTATAAAATAAACATGGAATCCACCAAAATTCTATGGGTTGTACGAATTGGTGGACCTTGGGATGAATTCTTGGGATTTTTACCTAGGGTTTGAGTATATGAGGTTCCAAACCACCAATACAAGTGTTATGGAGTGGTTTTGGATGAATTCCATGTTAATTCTTGAGGTATTATGGAATAGAGAAGTTGTATGAAGAAAGATGGTACCAAAAGAGAGTAAAAGCAACATTTCCTGGCAAAACCACGAGGTGAATGCAGGTACCAAAACGAAGTGGTACCGAGTACCACCATCTGAGAACCATTTGAAGTGCAGAGTACCAATACAAATGTCTTAGGTATACCATACGAGAATGTGTTTGTGCGGTACCAAACATAGTGTGCAGTGCCCACGGTCCAAAAGCCCAGATTTTGGCAATTTCATATAGTTAAGCCCAAAATCATACACCAATAGTATAGGAACCTTACTAAATGATTAAAAGGGAGAGTTCGAAGAAGGTGGAACTTCGATGAAAAACATGGCGTACCTCGCGCTCGTGAGACGATTCATTAAGTGTGACTAAGTGCTATGAAGTACGTTAAGATTATGCGATTACGCAGGAGATTATTGTTTCGCCATATTCATTTGAGTGTGTAGGCTAAAAGCAAAGGCGGGAAAGTTGTGGAGTCGTGCTCAAGTGTTGGTAAACAAAAAGGTGAGTGTTCTAAACCTATTTTTCAAATACTAGTGTATTATTATAAACTGTTTTACCCTAGTATTTAAGGGTTTTGATTGTAAACCATATTTAAAGCAAGCAAACGATGGTTTTGATTTAAACCATATGTGAAAAGAAAACAAGTAATGGTTTTGATGTATTCAACCATACTTTTAAAAAAGCGAAACAATGGTTTGAGTTGGCAAACCGTATTTGAAAAGCAACTGACAAGTAAACAAAAGTATATTTTATTAAACAAGCCTAACGAAAATCTCTAGTTTTAAGCAAGCATACCGGTCAGAGGTATTCCGTACATGCACGGTGGTGTTAGGATATCATTCATGCATTTTAGATTTGCCTGGTCGACAAACTTAGTTCATGCATCATGGCATTTAAAGGAGACCGTGGCACGTACTGGAGTATATAGGGTTAACGCGTTAGCTAGATTATGGTGAGCCAAGGCCACCATATTTACTGGAAAAAGGGGAATTGAGCCAAGGCTCTTCCACCTAGGTGATGTGGACCCAGGTCCTTCCACCGGCACGGTCGATGCGAGCTCCAGTGTTTACTAAGTGCAATGACGGGGAAAGGCCTCAGGTGGTTGATGATTTATAAGCATGTTTTATACAATTTCAAATCCAGCCCGCTTTGGTGCACGGTTTGAGCTCGAGGCTCCGTGTTTTATTTTAAAGCAAACGGTTGAGCCTAGGCTCGTTTTTTGGCCGATAGCGGTTGAGCCAAGGCTCCCGTTTTATTTCTGAAACAAGCGGTTGACCAGGGCTCAGTTTTATTTTAAAGCAGCGGTTGATCCGGGCTCAGTGTTTATAAAAATTTTTATAAACTTTTAAAGCAAGAGATTTATGAAAAGTTTTCTAAACTTTTAAAGCAAAGCAAGGTAAAGCAAGTAAGCAAGAGATTTGAGAAAAATTTTAGAAACTTTTAAAGCAAAGCAAGGTAAAGAAAGCAAGCAAGAGATTTGAGAAAAGTTTTAGAAACTTTTAAAGTAAAGCAAAGCAAGCAAGCAAGGCTTCTGGAAAATATATTGTAAAAGAGAGTTTTACAGTTTTGAGATGTTTTCAGAAAAAGCAAACATTTTATAAAGCACACACTAACTGAGCTTGTTTAGCTCATTATTTTGCTGTTTTAAAAACTATTTTCCAGGTACGGGCCTGAGCATTTGGAGCATAGTAGGATTCTCGACTTTATATGATCTTGTATTAATAATCTTTTGTAAGAAAATACTTTGAATTTGTATAGTGGAAGTATATGTATGTACATAGTGTAGTTGTGAAAATGTGTTGAGCCCGAGGCTCTTTTGAAGAAACGTTCTTGAATTTGTGTATTTAGGAGAGTGTAAATTATTGTAAAGCGAGTTTTGGGAATATGTCCTTTATGCAGCTGATATGCTGCCGAGATTTTACAAAATCCTAGGTGGAGAAAAGGAAAAAAAATTTTATCTGAGTTTCAACAAACAACACGAAGCCGCTTCCTTAGGATTTTCTAATTAGTTGGGAGTTACGGTGGGGATTTCTGTGGAGTGGCCGGCACACCTGCCGCTAGTAGGGGGTGGGGGTGTGTCAAAACTGTTCCTACTAGGACTTAAACCTATGACCCCTTCCTATGTCCTTTTGCCTGTTTTAACCATGAGTATATTAAAGAAATTTAACATTATCTTTTTCTAAAAATTTGATAAATATTATAAGAACTTACACATATTGCTGGAAATTTTAAGATTTGCACATTATAATTATTTGATCATTTTCTAAAGTTTTTTTTCCTAGTATTTCTATTAATTTGAAAGTTTCCATTTCATTTATATTTCTACCAAAATATCCGCTAATTTTACCGATTTTTTTTTTCTGATAAATGCATAAAATCGAAATATCAATATATCCTTATTCTTGATATTTTCCATTCCATCTTAATCCTAATTTTTTAAAACATTAAAAGTGAAAAGTTATAGTTAATTTTACAGCTAATTTTCTAACATAAGATCTAATTAGTTGTTATTAGCAGCCAGATTTTCAATCTTGAATAGACTTTAACAATTGGAGGTCTTAGTCGAGCAATCTTTTGGGGCCTGTTGATATTAAACAACATCAATTCTTATTGGATAACTTAAAATTCAAATATTAATAATATCTTGAATTTCAACAATTATCAACAAAATGAAAAAGAAAGTTAAAAAAAAAACTATTTATTTTAGAGCTGGTAAAAGGGCCAGCCCAACTCATTTTGGGCCAGCCTATTCGGGCTGTGAGCCAAAATGAGCTGGGCTAATCTAGCTCATTTTTATTCCGACTAATTTTCGACCAGCCCAGTCCAACCCATGCGGGTTGCGGGCCAAAACGGCATACAACAGTCTAAAACCTTAAAAATGATAAAAAAATTGTTTTTTTTTTTTTTACAAATTCATCATTCTTGAAATAAAAATAAATAATATAAAAGTATATAATAATAATTAATATATAAAATGATTGAGTCTAAACAGTATAATAATAGTAAACAAACTTAAATAAATAAATAATGCTATCTAAATAGTACCCAGAAACAATAAAGTAATAATTTAATAAAATATCCCTTTAAAGAGTAACTCCAAAGTATCAAGTGAAATCTCATATGGCTCTAATCTTCATCTTCATCTTCATCTTTATCCTCATTACATTCAATAATAACATGTGACTCTATATTATAAATGATTCCACATTAAAAAGATGTACATCTTCGATGGTAGTTGCGTTATCATCATCTATTAATTATTTTAGAATATTAACAACATAAATTTTATTTATGTTTGGAATAAAAAAAATATTTTTTCCAAAAATGCATCTCAACCGCTATAATGAAATATCCTAGTTGTTTGAAAATCCATCTTGTTAGAAGATGTAATCATATTAGGAAAGAGATTAGTGTATAATTCTTGTTAATTATTTTTTAAATAACATTATTTTGTTATTAACACTAGTTTAAGTAATAAAATTATTTAAAATATACTGATAATTTAGTTATTAAATTTAATTTAATTTATAAACTAGTACAACTTCATTTTATAAAAAAAACATTTATGATTGAATAAAATTTAAAGGATAAATAAAAAAAATGAAATTGTAACTATTTAAATAGGATTAATACGATAAATAAATATATTCAATATTATCTGTAATTTATTTAATTCAAATGCATTTTAGTAAGTATCATATAAGATTTTAAAATATTAAATTATCATATAAATTATATAAAAATATGCAAAAGTTTAATATATTAATCGTATATTATAATAATTATTATTTTTAAAACCCCTATGTTTAAGTTACAAAAGAGATGACCAAAATATCAAATTTTATAAATAAATCTTTGAAAATCTCAGTTATTAAGTTAGTTACTTAAAAAAATTAAATAAAAATTTATGGCCAATTGGGCTAACCCGGGCCAAACCTAAATGGGCCATGGGCCAAAACGGGTTGGGCCTTAAATTTTACAACACAACCTTCAAAAAATTCGGGATAAAATGGGTTGGCCCATCGGGCTCAACCCTTATTGTCAACTCTAATTTATTTACACAAAAATATCAACTAGCTTTAACTTCCACAAATTCCACATGCTTAAGATCGATACTCCAAATTCTTGCAAAAAATTAAAAAAAATGATGGATACTCCAAACTTTCGTAGCCATTCGATTGCTCACAGCCATGGCTACAGCAGAGCCTTGAGTTAACTTGATCAGCAGGCCCAGCCCAATGTTTTGGCCAATTTGGGCACTACATTTTGTAATTTGGGTAGGGTTTGAGTTCAATTTTATCAACTCAATTCAAATTTGGGTTAGACTTGGACCAATGATTTATGCAACCCGACCCGAAACTGGATATATATATATATATATATATATATATATATATATATATATATATATATATATATATATATATATATATATATATATATACCTTTACACTTTACCAAAGTAAAACTTCCAAGAAGCACAATTCAAAACTTATTCAAATCCTTTGTAATGATTTCCTCTACATTCTCTTTCCAATTTCTAGGTCTACGGTTTCGGTCTGATGTTCAGTGCGCCATCGATTACTTCCATTGCATTGTTTTATCGAATTGCTTTTTTTATTTAGTTTCTAGAGAATGATAGTTTTTCTCTTTTCATCGGTTTTATGTATTCTATTTATGATTTTAAGTTTATTTTGATGAAAAAGTGATGAGAATTTGGGTTTTTGAAAGGTTCAGAGTTTTTTCTTCGAAGTCTAAACAAAAGCTAAGACAAGTATTAAATTTAAAATCAAAATAAAATATCTAAAAATTTAAGTAAGTTTAAAATTACCATTGACAATTACTAGTTCAAAAATAAAAATATCTAAAGAATTTAAGTAAGTTTAGGCTACCGACGGCCATTACTAGTATTCAAAATAAAGAATCATAATCTCTAATCCTACAAATTTGTTAGTTGAAGAAGTTCATGTATATACTTAGTTTTGAGAGAGATGCATCGTATTGCCTGATATACATGAATGCCAGTAAGTAGGATAATTCCCAGAGATCATGAATGGAAAATTTCTTATGTAAATGAGCAATGTCTGAGAAATACAAGTGTAGAACTACACCTAGATTTACTAGAATATCGTAGGCATTAACCAAAACAATAACAATGTCAATAGCCGTGTGAGTAGAATAAAGAGTATAAGTTCTTGAAGATTGAAATCCAACATCCAATAGGGCAAGTCTGAGCTTATGAAACCAAGCCCTAGGGGCCTGTTTTAGGCCATAGAGGACCTTATTCAACCGAAAAACATATTGAGGATGTTGAGGATTCATGAATCCTGGAGGTTGAACCTTGTAGACTTCTTCTTGAAGATCACCATTAAGAAAAGCGTTTTCTACCAATTTTTGAATAAATAATGAAATAATCGACCAAAGCCAATAAGTAGTATAGTACATGATTTAACCCTTTGGACTATAAGTGTCAAAGTAATCCACACCGGGTGTTTGAGTAAATCCTAAGCCACCATGCGGCTTCTGCGATCAACAAAAAACATCTTGTTTTATATTTCATTTTTATATTTGAATATTTTCAAAAATGGGTTTTATTTTGGGGTTTTCGAAAAATTTCTTACAGCTAGCAAGAAAGCTAGCTCTTGTCCCACATGTGTGAGAAAAATTTTAGTGGCTTTATAAGTCATTAGTTTTGACTTATGGGTTAGGCCCCAAGGGGTACCAAAGTTTTGTGAGGAGGAAGGACACAAGCAAGGTTGGGTTATTAGATCCAGTGGACCCTATTCTTTTTGGGTAAAATCAGAATGGGTTGGGTTTGGGCTTGAAGTAGGTGTGGATGTGTCTGGTACGAATGGGTGTAATGGATCAATGGTTGTGATCGTTGATGGTGCCTGTTCACCGAATAGGTACATCCAAAGGGCACAGTTCGTCTATAAATAGGGGTCCCATCCAACATTTATTTAACCCCATTTTTTTTTCAGAATTGACTTGTCTTTCTGATATCTCTCTCTCCCTCTCTCCCTCTCTACTGTTTTTCTTATTTGTGAGATTTCCCAGCTTTTCGTTATGCGTTCCAGTGCTAGCGAGGAATTGAGCGTAGTGTCTTAGTTTATTTGAATTATATCACAAGAGGTGTTTTGCTCTATTTTTCTTGGTGCATACGCAGATAGAAGATCATCAGATCAGCCTCATTTTATCCTAAGGCAAATTTGCAGTTAACCCCGTGCACACTTTTGGTGGGGGCAAATATTGTCTTTAGGAAAGCGACGCAGTAACGTGACTTGAGGTGTACATTTATGTTTTGGAGTTTGGCAGGTGATACGAGCTTCTTCAACATTCTAAAGACAATATTTATGTCGTGACCAGCCAGACGAATATCAACTCCAATTGCTAGAATATTATGTCGGGCAAGAAGACTTACTGAAAGAAGAAGACATGAAATACAGGCAGAGTTATTATAAGTGTGGTTTGAGCGAGTCAAAGGAGATATTTTGAGAACGAAACGAAGAAGAATTTTCTAAACATTCAACCTATTTTTCAGATTGTGAAACTCATAATCGGGCGGTTGAACATTTATTTCTGATTTGTTAATTGAGTTTCAGATTTGAGATTGAATATTGATTTGTAATTATGTAATTTCTTGATTTATTAATTTCGATTATAATTAATAATACAAAAATACAATAGCTCAATCACTTCAACGAAATGACTCGAGAATTTTATGATAAAAGCGAGTTTGATGGAGGAAATTTTAGGCGTTAGCCGAAGAAGATGCATTTCCTACTCACACATGAATGTGGCCTGTGCAGCACCATATCGGAGGAGCAAGAAAGAGAGCATTAGCTCGGACTGGGAAAGAAGAACAAAGTGGGAGAATGATGACTACATTTGCAGGACACATTACAGATGCTTTAGCCCAGACTCTGCGTTTGACATCTACCGGCTTGTGGGCGCCAAGGGCGTAGGATACTTTGGAAGCTAAGTATCCCTAACAGAGGATGCAACAAGCAAGAAATTTCTGGTTAGTCATTTTTATGAAATATAGTATAGTAGATAATAAACACATTATGGATCAATTTCATGAGATAAAACATATTCTTAGTCAATTTAAGCAACAAAAGATGAATATGGATGATTCCATAGTTGTGTCTTCTATTATTGAAAAATTGCCACCTTCCTGGAAAGAGTTTAAGAAAAGTCTTAAACACAAAAAGGAAGATCTTACTCTCGAGGAACTAGCCAAACACCTTCGATTGGAGGAAGAGACTAGACACCAAGAAAGTAAGGATGAGATTGGAGCTCATGTGTCCAAAGTCCATGTGGTGGAGGACAAAGGAAATGGAAAAGGGGAGAATTCCTATAATAAGAAGCACAATAACAAATATTAACATAACTCAGACTCAAAGAAAAGGAAAGGTGCATGTTGGGTTTGCGGCAAGCCAGGACATTTCAAAAGTGAGTGTCGATCATTCAATAATAAGAAAATCAGACATGGAGTCAAGAATAAATTTGTGAGTACATTATTTAAAGTTAAATATACTCGAGGATGCTAACGATTGGTGGATCGATTCTAGAGCTACAAGGCATGTTTGCAATGATAAGAGCTTTTTCAACACCTATGAACCAGTGGATGATGGAACAGTTCACTACATGGGCAACTCTTGACAACTACTATTAAAGAGACAAGGCAGTGGATTTAGAATTCACTTATGGAAAAATTGTGTCTTTAACTATTAATGTCATGTACTGAAGTTAGGAAAAACAACCTTGAGAAGCTTGTAATAAGCATGGTTTTCAAGCTAGTCTTTAGTGAGATAAGTTTATCTTATCTATGTGGAATTTTTTTGTTGGGGAAAGGATATTTGTATCAAGGAATGTTTAAACAATATTAATAAAATAAATAATTCTATTTATATGCTTGATTCTTTTTATTTATGGCATGCTAGATTAGGACATGTTAATACTAGGAATATGAATGATATGGTTAAATTAGATTTAATTCCTAAGTATGATAATAACATAGGAGATAGATGTAAAATATGCATGCAGACTAAAATAACTAGAATGGCATTTCCTAAAGTGGAAAGAACCACATTTTTGCTAGAACTTGTTCATAGTGATGTATGTGACATGCATAGCAACCCCACTAGGAAGGCCCAAAAAAGTATTTTGTGACATTCATAGATGATTTTCTAGAAATTCTGTTATATTTATCTTTTGCATTCTAAAGATGAGGTATATATGAATTTATGGTTTATAAAGAACGAGAAGTTGAAAATCAATGTAATCTCAAAATAAAACGGCTAAGGTCTGATAGAGGAGGAGAATATCATTTTCCTGAATATTGTGAAAATGTGGGTATTATACATGAAACTTCTACACCTTATACACCTCAATAAAATGGTGTTGCTGAAAGAAAGAATAGGACCTTAACTGAAATGATAAATGCTATGCTTTCTAATTCAGGCTTAACCACCAGTTATTGGGGTGAAGCTTTTCTTACTGCATGTTATATACTTAATAGAATTCCTATTAAAAAGAATAACATTACTCATATGAGCTGCGGAAAAACAAGAAACTGGCAGGTTATTTTAGAACTTGGGGTTGTAGGGCAATTGTAAGATTGCACGATCACAAAAGGAAAAGTTAGGAGAAAAGGGATTGAATGTATATTCCTTGGCTATGCTTTACATAATGGCATATAGGTTTTGGTAATTAGACGATAGTTTAATAGGAGTAAATACAATCATAGAATCATGTGATGCAGTATTTTATGAAAATAGATTTATTACTATACCAAGATTAGAATCTAATCAAGAAAAGGAATTTATTCTTTTACCTTCTGAGAAAAGTAGTGAACTACCTAGTGAATCTATTGTACCTAGAAGGAGTAAAAGAGCGGCGATTACCAAAATCTTTTGTTGGTCCTGATTTTGTTGTTTATCTTGTAGAAGGAACTAGGAATTCTCTTAATAGGAAGATAATGGTTTCATCTGTCATGGAACCGGATCCATTAACCTTTGAGGAGGCCATGAAATCTAATGATTCTGCTTTTTGGAAAGAAGTAGTTAATGATGAGATGGATTCTATTGTGGGAAACAAAACATGGAAGCTTGTTGACCTGCCTCCTGGATCTAAACCAATTGGTTGTAAATGGATTTTCAAACGAAAATGAAGGTTGATGGGACTATTGATAAGTTCAAAGCAAGATTGGTTGTTAAGGGCTTTATTTAAAATGAAGGATTGATTATTTTGATACTTATGCTCTTATGTAAAATCTCTACCGTGAAGTATATTGATTACCCTAGCTTCTATAACCTTCAAATTCATCAAATGGATGTTAAATGACTTTCTAAATGGAGTTAGAAGAAGAAATATATATGAAACAACCATAAGGGTTTGTAGTACAAGGTCAAGAGCAGAAACTTCGTAAACTAATTAAATCACTCTATGGACTTAAACAAGCACCTAAACAGTGGTATAAGAAATTTGATAAGTTTATAATATCAAATGGTTATAGGATACATGAATCAAATAAATGTGTTTATATTAAGTTTTCTGGTAAAAGAGGTGTAGTTATATGCTTATCTATAGATGACATGTTAATTTTTGGTACTGATCTTGAAATTATAGAAAGTACTAAACATTTTTTATCATCAAACTTCCAAATGAAGGATATAGGTGATGTTGGATGTTATTTTGGGAATAAATTAGAGAAAATGATAAGTTAATTCTTACTGCAGTCATTATATTGAAAATTCTTAAGAAATTTAATCAATATGATAACAGTCCTGACCATATGAACACCTTTTGATCCGCATTTTTAAATTGTATCCTAATCTTTGGTAGGGTTGTTGATCAATTATTATATTCAAGAGGGTGGTTGGTAGCTTGATGTATCTCTGATGACTTGCACTAGACTGATATTGCCTTTGCGTGAGAAACTTAGTTGATATACCGGTGGCGAGCTACATTGCATTGGCACCTGATTGTCAGTATTGAAACACTTAAGGAAAACTATAGATTATGGAATAGTCTATCACGGGTATCCTTCGGTTCTAGAGAAGGATACGGATGTCGGAGTTGGATGGCGATAGTGAAGATTATTCTTCTACTAGTGGTTGGATCTTTACACTTGGAGGTAGTGCGATCTCAGGATCAAAAGAAAGCGACGTGCATCTCGAGATTCAACCATGTTCTTGAATTTGTGGCATTGGCTTCAGCGGCAAAGAGCGAATGGCTAGAAATTTGCTACTAGAAATATTTGTGTGGCTAACCGGTGCACCGGTATGCTGCGATTGTGATGTGACGACTCTTTCACGAGCTTATAGTCAAATTTATAATGGTAAGTCCGGGCATAGGACTTAGACATAGCTATGTGAAGACCCCGGTTGATAAAGCGATGGTGTACTAACCATAAGGTATATGAAATCAGTGAGAATTTGGCTGATCCTTTAACAAAAGGACTTGAGGGATTTGTGTGGAAAACATCAAAAGGGATGGGACTTAAGCCCATAATTTTAATCACTCTTGAGTGAAACTTATTTCGACACTTGAAACATCAAGTTCTTGGTTCAATGAGCAATACCATATGTTGTGGTTGCAAGCACTTAAGATTGTAATCGATATTGAAATCCTAAATATGAATTCATCCCAGGTTGAAGTGCTTGGTACTTGTAATGTGAGAAAGGAATGAGGATGAGTTATTTAACTCTTAATAGACGTCTGCGATTGTAGTTGGAATCTTGTAGTTACGAGAAATTACTTTATAAGTCTACCTATATGAGTGTGGAGGTGGTGTCGCTTCCTATGAAGACATCAAGGGCTTTGATTACAGAGCACTCATGAAATAGGATAAAGACCAAAGGCCAATCCACGGAGTCGTTTTGAATCCCTCTAGGTATTTTTGTCTTGTGTATGAGATATGCAGTTAATCATATAAGATCTGCTAGTTCAAAGATCGTCTACTATGCCATCTTTGATAGGTTTCACTAAAGTGAAAGGTTTAAATCAATATGATACCTTCGTATGCATAAGGCTGTCGAAGTAAACGAGAATCATCATCTTGTATTTTTGAAAATGGTGGGGATTGTTGAACATTTCAAAATGGGTTTTATTTAGGGTTTTGAAAATTTATTTTGTACTTAAGAAAGCTAGCTCTTGTCCCACATCGAAAAAACGAAGAATTTAGTGGCTACCAAAGTCATTAATTTTGACTTATGGGTTGGGCCCCAAGGGGTACCAAAGTTTTGTGAGGAGGGAGGACACAAGCAAGGTTGGGTCATTAGATCCTAGTGGACCCTATTCTTTTTGGGTAAAATCAGAATGGGCTGGGTTTGGGCCCGAAGTAGGTGCGGATGTGTCTGGTACGAATGGGTGTAATGGATCAACGGTTGTGACTGTTGATGGTGCCTGTTCGCTGAACAGGTACATCCAAAAGGCATAGTTCGTCTATAAATAGGGGTCCCATCCAACATTTATTTGATCCCATTTTTTTTTTAGAATTGACTTGTCTTTCTAAAATCTCTCTCTCTCTCTCTCTCTCTCTCTCTCTCTCTCTCTCTCTCTCTCTCTCTCTCTCTCTCTCTACTGTTTTTCTTATTTATGAGATTTTTAGCTTTTGTTAGCGTTCTAGTGCTGCGAGAATTGAGCGTAGTGTCTTAGTTTGTTGAGATTATATCACAAGGGTATTTTGCTCTATTTTGTTGGTGCATAGCGGATAAAGATCATCGGTCTGACCTCATTTATCTTAAAGCGAATTCTGATTAACCACGTGCACACTTTTGGTGAGTGAATATTGTCTTTAGAAAGCGGCAACGATGCGTGACTTGAGGCGTACGACTACGTTTTGGAGTTTGACGGGCGACACGAGGCTTCTTCAACACTTTATATATCCATCAACACCTGAATCAACGCACCCAAGGGGTGATGCAACAAGAGTCCAAGTATGATTTGAGTAGAGAGCATCGTACTCCATTTCCTTGGCAATGACCAGTGTGTGTCTTTTAAAGCTTGAAGATAAGTTCGAGATTTAGGCAGTGTGTGGGCAAGAAAGGTTCGTTTCTTAGATATACTAGATTTGGCCCTGGTAATCATAGAATGTGTAGGAGGAGAGGGAGATGAAGGCGAGGCTGTGTGAGAAGCAGGAGGGGAAATCTGAGGCAGGTGGGAGTACATTGACTCGAATGATGAGAATTTAGACTAGGAGAAGGAGATGTGATGGATTGTGTGTTTGTGGAAGAGGAATGCGTGTAGAGGAGACATTAGGGGCGGGATGAAGGAGTAGACAACAAGGGGACCTAAATGGAAGAAAAGGAGTTTTCATGAAAAACAACATGACGGGAAATGTAAAACGATTGGAGTTTGATTCAAAACAAAAGAGTAACCTTTGTAAAGGTGCATAACTTGAAAAACACAAAGGAGATTTATGGGAAATTTGTTTGACATATAAGGCCGTACGGAAGGGAAGCAAAGACATCCAAAAATGCGAAGATGAGCATAATTTGGTGACTTGTTAAAAAGAAGCTGAGTTGGAGACTAATTAAGTAGAACTTTGGAAGGAAGGAGATTAATAAGATAGGTGGCATTGTGGAATGCTTGCATCAAGAATTTAGAAGGTAAGGAGGCTTGAGTAGAAAGTGCTAACCCAATTTCAATAATATGGCGAATTTTTCTCTCAGCACGACCATTTTGTTGTGGGGTATGAGGATAAGAAAATCTATGTACAATACCATGATTTTCAAAGTAAGACCGAAAAGAAATGAACTCCCCCCCATTGTCAGATTGTAAACATTTGATAGGGGTGTTTAGTTGATTTTTAATCATCTTATGAAAACTCACAGCATAGAGATAATGCTTGATCTTTAGTAATAAGAAAGTACAACATGTGTAACAAGAAAAAATCATCCATAATAATAAAAAATACCTACTTTATGGTTGAAGAACAAGAGTGCGAGGAGCCTAAAGGTCGTATGAAGTAATTGTAATTGATGAGTTGCTTGAGAAGGAGATAAAGGGAATGGAAGTTTATGAGACTTAGCAAGTGGACATAAAATACAAGAATATGAAATTTTATTACTATTAGAAAGATGTACAAAGGGAGAACAAGTTTAAGAACTTGATGTAAAAGCAGTTGCTAGGTGTCAGTACGGATTGCGAAGCGTATTTATTACGTAGAGCGGAGGTGACCTTGTGGGGATGAAAGCATATGAATTCTTGATTTTTGTAGTAGGTGAAAGGGTGTACAAACCACCTTTAAGGGAACCTTGAAAGAGAATCCTCTTGGAATGTTGATCCTTAACCAAAAATGAGAAGGATAGAATTCAAAGAAAGCATGATTATTAGTGTGAGAATTTAGACACACCTACTTGAGATTAGTAGCAAGATTAGGAACATGAAGTGACATAAACGAGGAGTGGTTGGATGAAGCAGTGAAACATTTGTTACGTGTTCCTAAATAGGAAGTGATTGATGTGCCAGCGTTACTTGATTAGACCCCGAGATAGGGTTGTACATTGAAATAGTGAAAGTTGTTTGTAAGATGATGTGTCGCTCCGAGTATCAAGAAATATTCTTCTTCTTGCATAATGGCCAGTACCAGTGGTGATCATGGCTTGCATAGGAGGAAATGGCCTTGAAGTGGGACGAAAACTAGTTAGGGACAGATGTGAGTTGGAACCTTGGAAAGATATATCAAATCAGTGATAGCATTTAATAGTAGTGTGGCCAAATTTTCCACACAATTGACACTGAGGACGGGTTAGAAGTTATGGATGCCATAATTGAGGAGAAACTAATGGTCAAGGAGGTATTGAAACAGAAGGGCGTTGGCCAAATTTTTTGTGCATTAAAATTTTTTTTTTTTTATGACTTTAGTACTGATATTTTTATAAATATTTTTAACATGTATTAAGATATAATAATAATAATAATAATAATAATAATAATAATAATAATAATAATAATAATAATAATAATAATATGTATTTTTTAACATGCGATTGTGCTTTTTCAAGCAAATATTTTCTCTTTTTGTATTTCATTATATTAATCATTTATAATTCATATCGTATCAAATAGTTTTGTGTTTGATAAATTTCTTAACTATTTCGATCCATCCTAACCTAACCCTAATCAACCTTATTAACTTGAACTTAACTCGAGTTTCATAATTTCAATTCAGGTTGAGCTCAATGGATTGAAAGTTGGGTTGTGTTGTATTTGAATTCATGTATTTCATATTTGAGTTTGGCTTAGGTTGACTCTCAACCCGATCCAACCCGCTTGAATTGTAGCCCTAGTCACAACCATTAACTTCAAATCATTGTTCCTAACTACGGATTGCTGTGATCCTAGCTAGAAGCAAATACTAATGCAAATTACTAATCAATTATATTTTTTTTCTTCTTGCTTTTTGAAATATAAAATTATTTACTACCAAATCTTGTTTAATAGCTATTTAAATGAACGAAACTTTAGTAAAGATGCAACAAAAACACCAACTTTCTAAATAACACTTCCAAAACCAAACTACTTATAACAAATATGATTCTAATACCTATGAGCATTATAATAAGCCGTTTACCTTTGAAACGATATAAATTAGCTTCATTAACATGTTATGATCTAAAATTATTATTTTAAATATGGACATGTATAGTATATATAACATGAAGAAATCAATTATTTTTGTTTTATTTAGTTGTAATTTCCACCTGTATAAGTTAAAAGCCATTCTAATTCTTGAGATTTTAATTGTTATTGAAAAATTGTCATTTAATGTCCTTATTCTGGTCAACCTACAAAAACAATGAACCTTCCTCTATGGCCAAAGCAGAAATTCAGAATACTCGAGATATCATACTATTCTTATAATATTTTACAAGAGTTTGATGTATAACTCTTTTACATGCCAAAATATATTAATACTAGATTGTTCTAATATATTTTACAAAAATACTTCTCAAGGCCACAACCCGGCCTTCTTCGTACTCACGGCCTCAAAGGAGCGTCGTCTTCTCATGTACCTGAAAGGGTGGTCCCACGACGGGATGAGCAAAGCCCAGTAGATATATCTCCTACCAAGGCTACTCCCCACCTAAAAGTAACATGCAATGTCAATACATACAATCCCAATCACACGCATTCAAGTACCTATACTCTGTTGTACCTGAATGTCTACATGTCATGAATGCAGTATGCCCCTCATGACTCAAATCCTGAGTCCTCACTGACTCCCTCACACCTGCATATGTCAAGTGTGAAAAACCGTCAAGGGCATCCCTTCCCTAACCCTTTTTCCAAAACAAAAGTTTTTTGTTTTGTAATTCTAGACACATTGGATACCCCCAACGCCTACTTATTTCCTTATCTAGTACTGTGTGTTATGCATTTGTGGGCCACGGATTTTCGGGTTCTCACCTTAAGACCTTTGCTGCCTTGATACAACATTTTTACGGGCTTTCGCCGGCGGTTCATGTCTAAACCATATACCGGGTTTTCACCTGAGGTGTATCATCCTACTTGCTTCACTCATTTACACACGTAATTTTCATGCCATGCAACCGTGAGCCTCAATTTGGACGTTGTCCCATTTTACTGAGCTCACCAAACACGGTCGATTAACCATGTCTTCACGACATACATCGAACACCAACACAGTGTCGATTTACCATGTCCTCTTGACATACATCGAACACTAAACACAGTGTCAATTTACCGCTGGTCGAACACGAGCACGGTGTCTCGACCCGACCATGCCTCACACACGACTTGACGTGATGTCCGTGCATAAATGCCTTGCCAAATGTCATTGCATGCCATTTCATGCCTACATGTACGCTACGTGTCACATGCAACATATCTATTACACTACATGTCAAGTGTCATGGATAAATTATATTTAATACATATAATTATTTCCATTCTTATCACACATGTTTCACATAATTTCACACATTCAACATGTTATTCAATTCACAGCAAAAACACACATTAGTCATTCCTGACCATAAATCCGACCATGCTTGGCCTCGGAAATAATCTGGACTTAGTCCAAAAAGTCCAGCTTTTGTAAATACCACAGAAAACGTCCAACATACAATTCCACCTTTCGAGGCCATACGGCTCTAAGCATTTTAAGATAATAGGTTAAAGCGAAGTTAGAAAGCGAGCGAGACCATTCCTCAGCGTAAAGTGACCCAGGACCGGTCATTTAGCTCAAAGTTTGGCTGAGGACTTAATCTTATAAAATTTTAGACTCAGTGAGATTTCCGTAGAGTTCAAGAACGCGCGAATCGGAGTTGACGAGAGAAAGTTATGTACGTCCGAAGTTAGTGTGACCGATTCGCAGGGTGTGTGGAAATTGGGCACACCCCATTGCCGATACCTTTCGGGATTTTGATCTCGAACATAGTGTTCGGTCTCAAACGATCCGAAACCTTGAAACAGTCTTTGACCGTCACCTGAAAACAACCCAAACCACTGATTAGTGCCCAAAAAGTGCTATTTTGAACCCTATTTTTAATAGGTTTTGAGCGCTTTTTGTGTACTAATTATTATAATTAACCCAATTGACATGTTCGGGTTCCTATGGTACTAATGATCACATTTTGCTTTGTAGTTTTGCAGGAATTTGGAAAGCAAATTATCGTGTCAATCCAATCATAACCAAAAGTCAGTTGATTTCCATCAATTTCATATGGTCTTCCATCAATTTCAGCAAGCCGGGAATGAAAAATATCAAAGCTTGAAGAAATGGAACAAGTGCGAGGAGTAGACGGAGGGGGTGGAGCGATGGCCGCGGGATGGGTGAATTTAAGCTATGCATAGTTTTTCGCTATCATAGCGAAAATTACTGTGCATAGCGAAAATTTGAAATTTCGGCTATGCAAATTTTAAGCTAAGCTAGCGAAATTTAGTAACAGCGAAACTCTTTGTTCATAAGCGAAATTTTTGGTTTTCGCTGCTATTTCTTCCATTTTCTCTATATAGAGAATTTTAAATATAGCGAAAATCTATGCATAATGAAATTTATGCCTGTGTTTTGATGTTTGTGATTAAAAGCGACCTCGTTTGTTTTATTTACATGTTGTCCACATTGTAATTACATATTTGAAGCGTTTTTGGTATTTCACACATCTTGTATGGCTATATCAGCTTGACTTATAATTACATAACCCTAGCTTTTAATCTTTCGAGTTCACAGCTGACTTTGTTCAGTTTTCTCTCTTCTCTCTCCTCTTTCTCTCGCTTTCTTGGGTGCGGAAACACCCTCGAAGGATGACAACTTGGAGGATGAAGCGGCTAAAACCCTTCCTCAGTGAGTGGAAGGTTCTTTGGGGTTAGATCGAAGAGATTCTTGGTGGTTCCCTGTTTTCACGCAGCGGGTTTTGACTATTCCCCAGTTCCCTAATTTCGACTCTAGGTTTAAAGCTTTTGATGTACTTTCTTTGGCCAATACTTGGCAAGCTTTTAGAGTTTAGTGTATTCTTGGCTTTGAATACACTAATATCCATTGAATTGCCATTCTACGAGCCACTAAGGTAGGTTAAGGGGTTAGATTTCCTTTGTAGGAACCCTGAATGCTAAATAATGTTTTCTATCAAAGAAAATTAGGGTTTAGTTTTTAAAAAGTTAAATGAAGATCCAGGTTAGGGGAGATGACTATATGTCATCCTCCCCAGCCTTGAGGAAATAAACAGGACCTCTTAGTTAACTGGGATCTTAAACCCGGTGTGATGCTTCAAGGAGTTCTATTTTACATTTTATTTTATTTATTTTCAGTTTGCAACCAACCACCCCCTGTTTTTACGAACCTTTAAAAATCAAATTTAATTCACCAATTTTGACTTCCTTTCGAATCATTTGTACGAAGAGAAAACTCATCCCTAGTGTTCGGCCACACAGGCCGCATTATCTTTGCCGGTGGCTTGACTACGGTGGGAGGAACATAGGAATATAAATTTTGTTGATTCCGCATCATCCTACTGTGGCACGAATCACACACATCTTAAATTCACCTTGAAATTGGGTGAAACCGTTAGGCCATTACATGGCCCTTAGGCTTAAAATAACCGAAGTAGGAGGAAACCTACCTCTCGTAGAGCAGTTTCGGGTCCTTTGCCGTCCGGTTCAGCTCCCCACGCTACGTTGGTTCCGATTCCCCTCCTCCTTTCCTTTCTTCCGTCTTTCCTTTATCTTTTCTTCTTCTCTCTTTTCTTCCTCATTTTCTTTTCTTCCTTTTCTTTCTTTCCTTCATTTCTCTCCTTCCTTTCCCTTTTCTTCTTGCTGCACTTCCATGCACCTCCTCTCCCACCTGCCTCCCATGCAACCTGCCACATGGCAGGCTAGGTGCCCTATCACTTGGTGCCACATGGTCACTCGTACCCCGATTCTACAATTTTTTAGAAAAACGTTAAATTCCGATAGTCTCGGAATTCAACGAAATTCGACTAGGGTGCTAGATTTCGCGAGGCGATTTCAATTGTGAGATCCGTTTCATCATCTAAGATCTAAAAAAAATCTCAGCTTTTCCTCTAGGACTATTTAACCATTACCGTTTACCCACATGAAAAAATTAAATTTAAAATTTTCACCATTTTAACATCCTCTATTTTGCCTTCTTCTCATTTCAAACCACTATGATGCTTAGGACGACAGGCCTACCCCTAAACAAATAGGTAAACCCTCGTTTTGCTTACTCTAATATCTTGAAAAATAAAATTTATTCTTTTTAAATTTCATAACCTTAATCTGATTGGCGACCCAAAAAATATAATCAAGAGGGAGGGACATATAAATCTTCAGGGAGACATTATTGTAGGATGGTCAAGTAATTTACGGTTCAAGGTTCAAACCTCTTTATAAACACTTCCCCCAAATTTTATCCAATGGCTTACCATTATTATGATTGCTAGCCACAACATCTACAACTAAGGATCAACTAGTATTTTACCTAACGCTCGAGTCAATGAAAGTATGTTTTACTAAAATGATTTTATTTTTTTGTTTCATTCAACTCTTTTTTTTTTCCCTTTTTTTTTTTTTTGAAAAGTTCATTCAACTCTTATTCATCAGAAAATGTAAACTTTTATGAAGAGAAGGATTCAAACTTCACTTCCAAATAAAAAATAGATAACTTCCAAAAACAAATTACTTTCATTATCTAATTTTCTCATAATTTTCTCACACTATTCACTTTCGGAACTTCTCTATATTATTTTATTTCTTATAAATGTCAAAATGCATCCTATTAACAAATCTAAGCAATCAGCCATCTTTAATCTTATATCACAACATTATACAAAACAAATTGCTTTGACTTTCCTTAAAGATATCTATTATCATATTTTTATTCTCCCTAAGAACCATACATGCATAAGCACAATAATTAAGAAAATAAAGCAAAATCGATTATTACCACCCATGTCCCATTTTCTCAAAGTTTGAGAATTGAAATCATAATTCTAGGGCTGCAACTTGGGCAGGTCAACCCAATCCAACATGATCCCAAGTCGATGTTTGGACAGGTTTGAACACTACTTTTTTATGATTTGGATTGGGTTTGGATTCTGTTTTATCAATCTAATTTAAATTTGGGCTGGGTTTAGGCCAATGGTTAGAATAACCTGATATATATATTACTTGGCCAAAGTAAAGCTTCCAAAAACAAAAGCAGAATTAAAACAATTAAAGTAAATTTCCAAATTCTCCATATATGTCATATAGAAAGCAATCTTCATGTTGTGTAATGTTATTCTACGTTCTTAACCCGAGTTACATAATTTCAGTTCAAGTTAAGCTCATCAAGTTGAAAGTCAGGTTGGGTTGTATTTAGGTTCATTTATTTCATGTTTGGGTTTGACTTGGGTTGGCTCTCAACCCAACCTAACCCGTTTGAGTTGTAGCCCTACATAGTTCAGTACAAATAAACCCTAAATGAATTAAAATATAAAATAATATAAAATACCAATGGAAAATAAACATATATGAATAACAGAATAAGCAATGTAATCAAGTTTTTAAATCATAAAAATATGAGTCAATAAGACATAGATCAAGTGGTTAAGAGCTTAGGTTGGTATAGGTAGGTGAGGGGTCCAAGGTTCGAGTCTTAATGAGAAACAAAATTTATAAACATGGTATTATAATGAAATGCATCTTAAGTCTCAAATAATGAAAATTTAAAACCAACATAAATAAAAAAATAATTTTTCTTATAGAATTTGATAAATGACATATATCACCAAAAAAAAAAAACCATCAAAGGCAACTACAATTTAGAAGGAAACTAAAAGGAGGAATCAGTTGTCAAAAAAAAAAAAAAAAAGGAAGCAAAGAAAGAAATAGCTTTTGTGAAAATGAGTTCCACTTTGTAGGACCAAGTTTATTTGGGAGTTTAGTACTTTGGATGATTGTTTGGTGGGGGAATAAGAGATCACCTTCATAGGTAAGGAAGAGAAGGAAAATATATAGGCATCATATATGGAGATTGGTTTAGGGTTGATGGATTGTGGCCAAATGAGGGGATAACGCATTTTTTGAAGGGTTAATTGACGGGGGTGTGGTTATGAACCAAGGAGAAAGTAAAATGGGTTTTTGGAGTTAGGGTTAGGGTTTGCTTGGAGAAATTAAGAAAGAGAAACAAGAATGGAAAATGAAACTAATTAATTTTGCCTCCATGGTAAGACTATGAAGAAGAAGAACGTAAAATCTATATATGGAGTAAGGTTTATCACATTTAAATAAAGGAATAAATTTTAGATAAGCCATTTTTTTTTCTTTCATTCAAACGTACACGGATTTTCATACATCAGCTATCTAATCTAACATAAGTGGCAAAGGTATTTTTGGAAGTCTTTCAATAAAAACTATTACAGTATAGATTCAACCCCAAATGACATCGGGATGAAAAAGTAAAAAGTAATTAAAACTCCAAAACAAACAAAATTTTCCTCCCTAAGGTATACATACCTTCTTAGATTTCCCTAAAGGCAGTTCTAATGTTTTCTCCAAACAGCTACAGAAAGAAGTACAATGTGAGACGAGAATGTCATATTCTCTTTGTTTTGTTTTTTTGCTTTGACTTCATGTCATTCTCTTTGTTAAGATCTATGACTGCTATTCTGAATTGTTCTGTCAGTAAATCTGCTCAAGTTCATGTGGGTGCATGCTTGAGGTTATCCTGTTTATCTTGATTGATTGCGCCCATGTCCTTGACCTTTGCCTCCATGAGATATCTTGTAGTCAGGAGATGGTTGAACTCGACATAAATCAGAGTTTACTCATCATGCTGGGTATTCATCTCAAAGGTCGGCTGCCGTTCCCTTGAGAGGTCGACACGTCAATCCTAAGCCTATTCCCTGAGTAGCCTGATCGACTGTGTTACCGTCTTTCTCATCCTTTCATCGACCACCATGTGTGCATTTTCAGGATAATGCATTCTAATCCATTCTATGAATTCTTCTTCTCCCCACTCAAACTCTTCTGCGGCCTCTTGTTTGTTACCATTTCCATCACCAATATCCCAAACTTGTAAATCTCTGAAATACCAAAAGATTACAGTAGAGAAACCCTTAGGCTGTGTTTGGTTCCAAGGAAAAAAAATTAAAAAGATAAATAGAAGGAAAGAAAAAGATCAGGAAAGTAATATAAGAATTTTCTTTTATTTGGTTGTGCATGAACATTTAAATGAAAAAAAAATAAGGAATATATTTTTTATGTTTTTCTTATGTCCCCAAACTTAATAATTTTTTTCTTATGATCGGGAATCAAATATAATAAACATATCGTACATATTAACTTTTCCTTTTCTTTTCTCTCTTATTTTCCTCATTAATTTTTAAGAAAAATAATTAGAAAAATATTACAATATTTTCCTTTATATTTTCTTTTCTTTATATTTTTTTTCATCTCATTCAAACATAGAAAAATGATTTTCTTTCCACAGTATTTTTTACCCCTCTCCCTTTCTAGGAAAGAAACATAATCTTAGACTTAAAACCAAAGAAGAAAAAAAAAGGAGCAGAAGAAATCATTACTTCTTGTGTTGCTGATTTGATCTCCAATTCTAAACCTTGAAATCAATGGCTGTCGGTTATTGGACACCAATACTACAGGTCTGAATTATACCCAACATGAGACCATTGTTCATGGAGATAACATAGCTTCAAGAACTCCCATCAAAATCTTCACCCTCTGCTTCCATGGCGGCGCTGACCCTACTACCCACATTTCAACATTCTCTCCGTCCGTCCATTCAGTCACAATAGCTCTCAATCTCCTGTTATCACACCACCCCACTACTTTAACTATGTTCTTGTGGCGTAATTGAACCAGAATCTCACACTCTCCTGTAAACCTCCTCCGCCCTTCACCTGATACCTCGTCCCTGTATATCTCAATCCTCACTTGACTGCCGTCTCTCACACTTCCTCTATAAATGTCAACCCCTTCACTTTTCCCCACCAAATTGTTCGCTGAGAAACCTCCCGTTGCCGCCTTCAGCATTGCCGGCGTGAACTTGTATTTTCGCCGGAGCACTGCCGGTAGAAAATCTCTGGACAGTGGAACTCACCCCAAACGGCCCACCATCAAAATCACAACGAAATCGAACAAAGAACACAATTGCTTTGATCATCCCCGCCTATCCGGGACGAGGCCGGAATGAAGAAAACTAGAGGAGTTGAAACGTCGGAAGAAATGGGAATCGGAGATTTTACTCTCTGAGAAGTGATTGTATGATAAATTAAGAAGACTGATGTTGGTCAGCTGAGACAAACTTTGTACTGGGACATCACCGGAGAGTTTATTGTGGCTCAAATCAAGAGATTGGATTTGAGAACAATGAGATGGGACGAGAAACCGCCATTGGGGGAGCTGTTGGAGATATTGATGGGTAAATTGTTAGAGGACAGTACTTCCAGAAGAAGGTGAAGGATAAGTAAAGAAGGGCGATCTTGGGACGGCTATGAAGGTCTATTTTCGGGAAGGTTTCGACACAGTTGGGATTCCTGGATTCATTACAGAGGTGACTGGCAACAATGGTGGACTTGAAGATCTCGATGAGGTCAAAGGAGAGAATAATTACAGTACCTGAGAGAAGAGATGTTGAGACAGTTTTGATGATGGTGGGTTGGCAAAGTCTAGCAGAGGGTGTAAGTGTGAGATCTTCAACAACAGAAGCGGAGAGGATTAGGGATGGTGAGATCGAAACAAGATAGAAGAAGAAAAGGGGGAGAAGGAAGGTTGAAGAAGAAATGGAATTGGAAATGGAAGAAGGCATTTTGAGAAATATTGTGGGCATGGAAGAGGTGAGGATGGATGAAAAGTGATGTTGTAGGGTGGTTGGTGGTCTCATAACCCACGTTCACACGTTGCAACCCAAGTTGGTAACAGACTAACAGTTGGCGGTTGGGAATATATATTTATAAAATGCAAATTCCAAGCAATTTTTTTTTAAAAATAAGAGGAATTATCAAGAAGGGTGGGGCCAACTTAGAGATCTATGGGTCACTAACATAGATAATGCCTCATAAGGATGAGTATAAAAAATAATAATAACAGAGAAGTACAATTTTTATAATAATATCTAAATTACCATTAACAACTAAAAAACAGTAAACAAAAAAAAAAAAGTCAAAAAATATATTCCAACACGAACTAGAAGAGGGAATCAAAAAGCTTACAACTCTAAATTTACATAAAATATATTTTTGTTTGTAACTACCTTATTTGTATATTAAACAAATCATATTCAAGTCTATCATCAAAAAAATTGAAATCACAACTTATGAGAACACTTAATTTTTTATTCTTTCATTTGTTATGAATTTGTGTAATTGTTATTTTTTTACAAGTTTTATTATGACATGATAATGCTTAATATATGGATGGTTTTGTATAAAAATAATGATTTCAGTTAGAAAGTACAAGTATCATAGAAATGCAATATAATTACAATATAAAAACTATTAACATTATGGTATATTATAATACAGTCGGAAAATAGAACATTAAATATGTGTATATAAATATGTTTTTGGGTGATTGTTATATATATATATATATATATTTTTTTATGACTATAATTATAAATTGATACATTGAATACTTATATATTAAAGGTTTTGTATAAAAATCATGTTCATAGATAGAATGTAGAAGTATAATATAAATGTAGTGTAATTACAACATAGAAACATTAACATTACAATACAGTATAATGTAGTCAAATGACAAATAAATATGTATGTATAAATATAATTTTGTGTAATTGTTTTTTTTGTACCAGTAGTACTATAAAATGATATGTGTTGAATGCTTAATACAGTTTTGTACAAAATTATAAACTTATATATATATATATATATATATATATATATATATATATATATATATATATATATATATAATTGTTATGTTTTTTTACAAGTATTATAAATTGATATGTTAAACGCTTTATATATTATAAATTAATATGTTAAACGCTTTATATATTGAATGTTTTGTATAAAAATCATGTCTTTAGTTAGAAAGTACATATATAATACAAATGCAACATAATTACAACATAGAAATACTAATATTACATGCTCTATTTTGATTTATTGGATGTATGTAAAAATATAGAAAATATAATATATAGAGTATTGTCGTTCTCTATTGTGCTTCTAGTTTAATTTTATTGTAAACATACATTATTTGTGTTGTACTCTATTAATTTCAATATAATTTATTTCTATTTATTTAAAATTTCAAAATCTTTTATATAGAATCAAATTCAAAACCCTAATTATGCTTTTTCTTTTCAAAAGATACAACCTTTTCACCAAAAAATAGAAAAAACCAATAACAAACTCCTAACATCATGTTTTTTCCTACTTTGTTTTTTTTTTTTTTCATTTCCACAGAAAAAGAACAACAATGAACTAACCAAAATTATCTGTAATTTTTTTTTCACACAAAAATTTACTTCATCTTAACCGAAATCATAAACCTCTTGAATAAATTGTAAAAACTAGATACAAAAACCTCATACAAACCCTAAAAACTAAAATCGCAACTAACAAATTCTCCAAAATAAAAATAATATAATAATATTATGTTTTATTTTTAGAGGAAGATGAGATTTAGAAGCTCTACAAATTTGCAGAAAGTGAGTTGGCTGCACTAGGGGAGAAGAAGGAGGCTGCACTGAAGGGGGAAGAAGGTGTAATTAATGGTGGTGGGTTTACCAATCTTTCTCCCTTTATCTCTCTTTAAAAGTAGACTTTAGTCGAAAAAAACATTTTTGTCCTTATCAACAAATAGGTATTATGAGGCGTTATCTATCTTACTTATCCTTGGGAGTAAATCTCATAGTTGGCTCATCCTTTTTGGTAATTCCTCTTAAAATAATTGGAATATAAATAATATAGTAAAATGTTAAATGTAATTTTAAATAATGGAGTCTTGTTTTATATGATTAGGTTTGGTTCAATGGTTAAGGGTTAAGGAAAAAATCAGGTTCGAGTTCCCATGTGGACAAAGAATAAAAAAAAAATTACTTATAAAAAATGGAGTCTCGTTTTAAATGAAAATTCAAAAAGTTGAAAATAAGGCTATGCTTTGTTCCCCATAAAATTTGAGGGAAAATGTTTTAGAAAAAAAAAAAAAGTAAAAGGAAATAAAAAATTAAAATTATAGTTATATCTTACTTATTACTTTTATTTTACTTCAAACTTATCTTATTCATTTTTACCTATCTTATTCATTTTTACTCATTGATATGAAGAATAATTTAACTGCATCAAATGTAAATTTTTAACTGCTTGATTGAACTAATTAGGGAATTGATAGCTTATTCACATCAATCAGCTTTTATAGATTGCTTGATAAAGACTTCTAATTAGCTACTAATAGCTTATGAGGGCAAAACAACTCCCGGTAGAAAAAACACAATAGATAATAGCTTTTTTTAAACACACTTATTAAAATATCAAAATTCTCTTTTTATCCTATCTCCATATTTATGTAAAGGCAATTCATTGTCTTGAAAAATTCAAGAAAAAATATTTTAATTATTTTAAATAGCTCTCATTACTTTTTTTTTAAAGGAGAATAATATTACTGATTCAAAGTATCAATACATTCAATGGAAACACAATCAAATTCGCTAAGTATCCAAGTTAATAGCACAATAAATCAGTTTAAAGCCTATACATTTGATAATTCTATGATGATTAGAATATATATGACTCTAGTTCTCAACATATTAGCGACCATGATTTGATTTAATGTATATTCCTGATCGAATTTGTGATGCCCCAATTCCCGAGGGTCATATCATTTTTTTTTAAACAATGCTCATGAACAATGTTTGTGAACAGTGTCCATGAAATGTGACCCAAACAGTGCACAACACGGTGCACTATCACATGTCTGTCGCATGCACAACTGCGCGGTTGTGCACTCATCCACGGCATGAGAGCACTCTATCATTGCGTGCCTCGGCCGCCACTAATCAAGCCTGTCGGCAGCCTGTGGCGGGCTCTGTAGCGGCCAATCTACTGTCATAATAGAAAGCCTTAAGAAGTGCATGCGTGACGAGAAAAATCTCTATCGGGGATAAGCACTAGGAAGTGCAGTAAGCGACAAAATATTACGTACGCATCTTTGCTTGTGTGCCTATCGCGCCACCTGTCACCCAACACAATTGTTGTGTGTCGCGACGCCTGAACCTCACGGCGCTGACCACATGTTGATGGACGCGAGTCAGGGACTTTGGCCAGCGTAGGCCCTTTGTGTGGGCTGACCACTGGTCTGCATTTCAACCACAGCCGCCAACACGAAAGTTACATCACGACACGGGGTGAGAGTCTACACCATACGCTCACGCTGCGATGTTACCCAGCCAGTTCAATCGTGGCCCTTGAACTGTAGCGTGCGTCAGTAGGGTCGTGCACTTAATGTAGCGTTGTCGTGACATGGAAGCCCTTGACGCTACACATGGCCAAAGGGACCCTGTCGCGACAGAGGACTCAAAATGGGAAGTAGCCCTCTGGTCCTCCTACACCTCCAATTTTCCCATTTTCCTTTCCTTTCCAAAGCACCCTAAAATTCAATATAAATTAGCCTTTTCATTACAAAGGCTTGGGAAACCCGGAAAACTTGCCAAAAGTATTTATCATGCAAAACGAGTTTAATTATAACTCTGTGTTCTTTACACAATACAAAAATTGGGTTTTCTACCCAAAATTTACACAATACAAAAACAAGGCCATATCTGGCCTTTTCTTCGCCACTAGGGTCTCGGATGAGCTTCAACGCCTGAAGTACCTTCGGCACTTGAAATTATTTTCCCACGATGGGGTGAGCAATGCCTAGTAGTTGAATTTTCCTACAAGGGTTACTCCCCACCTAAATGTGCATGCAATGGCACACAACGATCATTCACAGTCCATACAATGCAATTTAGTAATGGAATAAATTTATGTCATGCATGAGATGAGACTCTTCATGTCATGCCCCGAGTCCCGACTGATAACCTCACACATGCAAAGTCAGGTGTGAAAACCAGTCATTAGTGTTTCACCTAGTGACTCACTCATTAGACCGACCTCCAATACTCATTTGAATTATCATCAAATTTCGTGTATTTATTTATGGGCTACATCATTTTTCGGGGTCTCATTGCAAGATCGTCGTACGCCTTCCGACATTTTTACGGACTTTCACCGCTGATAATCATGTCTAACCACATATAAATTTGGGTCTTTCACCTTGGGGGGGAATCTGCCCCAACTTGCTATGCCCAACACACGCATATTTTCTTTTTCGTTTTCATTTTTATACACGCCCATGAGTCTTAAATTGGGCTGTCCGTTTGAATCACCACATCCACCAAGAATGGTGAATTAACCGTTTCTATGCACCCACACCCGACTCAACGCAATGCTATAGTACATATGAATGCAATTGTAAGACCCGAGAAATTCCAATTTCTGGAAAAAGGGCAAAATCGTAATTTTGATTACAAAATGGTAATTTCGGTTAAAAATCCGTAATTAATTCTCTAGATCTCGGATGGCAAAACGGATCATACCGTTGGAATCGTCTCGTGAAATCTAGTTGGCACGTAAAATTTCATAATTTAGGGAGACGGTCGAGTCGAAGCACGTTTTTCTGGGCGGCGCGTTTGAGTCTTAGTAAATGAACCCCCGAGGAGCAGAAAGTCACATATAGTATGATACTCATGTACCATAAGTGGTATGAGTAGAGAAATGATGAAAATGGACGGCCGAGATAGTACCGAATATCAAATATGGGTAATGAAGGGACATAGTGGTCATTTAGAGATTTGATTTTAAGTCACAAAGTGACAAAATAGGAAATAGTGCATCTTCTCCACTTAAACCCAAAAAGACCCGAAAACGTGGAAGGGATTTTGAGATGCGATGGCCTTCGTTTGAGAGGATTTTAGAGGAAACGACCTGCCACAGATTTGCCTGATCGCCGTCGGCGGTCTTCGGGGCGAGAGGGAAAAAGGTTCACAGCGGGGCGGGCTGCGCGTGGACTCACGAGATCGGGTTTCTTCGAACTCCAGCGAGGTAGGATTTTCTCCTACTTGGGTTTACTCCCATTTTTAGTACTTTTCAAATGTTTGAGTTGATGGAGGCCATTAGGAAATTTGTTGATCGGTCCCGAACGTGGGATCAATTAATATAAAGTTGAGCCCAAATGGAGCAGCCCGTGGTACTCCACGGCAGATGTGGGTATGAACATGTGTTCTTGGTGTTAATCATGTGTTGAATGGATTTGAGGCCGGAAGTGGCCGTGAAATCACGGGTTCTTAATATGAACCGATGTTTTATTTGAGTGTTGGAACAGTAAACCTTAGGGTTTTACTGTTCCTAGAATCTTGACGAAAATATATTTTGGGAAAATAATGTAAATTAAGTAATTCGAATCGAAGATTGCTAGTGTTTGTATGTTAGCCCAAGTGAGCTAATTTTGATGTTGAATGGATAAATACATAACATGTTGTGTGATTTAATTTTTATGTGAATATATTGTGTTATATATTTGCATGTGATTAGACTGTATTGGAAGTGGCATACATGCATTCCATATGCACTGCAACATCCTAGGACTGTAGGAGTTAGTGCATGGTATAAAATCTGAAAGATGGTTCGGAGGGTAGTCTAAAAACATTAAGTGTCGGAGGGTAGTCCAAACTAAAATATCAATCGTCGGAGCGGCCCAATTGATATTCATCGGATGGTAGTCCACAAACAATTTATATATCAATGTCAGATGACCCGATTGATATATATACATCGGAGGGTTGTCCACTAATAAAATAATAATTCTCATACAAGGCTTAGGCGAGTGTGAGAGAGTCGGTGAGGACTCGGGATCTGAGTTGGTCATATAGACATTCAAGTAGGATCATGCATTTGCTTGAATGCTTGTTTAAATTGGAACATTGCACTGCACTTAGGTGGTGATGACCCTTAGAGCGATTCTCCCTCTTGAGCTTTAGCTCGCCGTCGTCGGACCCCTTTTATTTTTTAGTCACTAGGGGCGCGTGCGGAATGGCTCATCCTAGGGCTAGTGTTTTGGGAAGCGGGTGTGGCTTTGATGGTTTTTCCACATGTATTTAAATTCTCTATTTTGATATATGTTGTATAGTAATTTACTAACTCTTAGAACTATGGGTTACATAGTTGGATCATAGTTAGTATGTATATTACGTCTTTGTTTATGGGCCCGAGTTGCGTGTGGATATATGTGCATATATTGGATTGTTTGGGACGGTATACGTATCTTGTTTTTAGGTAGAGCTCCGTACAAAGGAGACTGCGCGATTTTACGAAGTGGCGTCAGGTAACGACCTCCACTTGTATTCAGCGAGTTGTGGGTAGTCAACGGACCCCACACGGAAATGGGGCGTCACGTGATCATCTTGGAATTCATATATCTGACTTTCATGGTTCATAATCAATTATATTTTTCTCTGATATAATTTCATGTCATTCAAACAATCCATGTTAACATCAATTGAGCATGCATTAACAAAATAATTTTCCATGAACACATATTTATTCATTTCAACAATACCACACCAAAGCGCGCATGAAACTCTAAAGGATACATTTCATAATCAGGACTGTCAACTTGATCACGGAATTTCGATTTTCGAGCTGTCTGAAACAACCCAGAAATCCACTTCATGCACTATCCAAAGACAGTCAAAATCCAGCATTTAGTCCCAAATCTTTGGGACTGAAATGCATGGCCATTTCCTGCCCCAAAACCCAAAAACCATTTGTATGGCTTTTAAATGAGAACTAAACCAAGTAGGAGAAAACCCCTACCTCTTAGAGTTTGTCAAAACTCTCAGTTTCTAGTCTCATCTTGAAGCTCTCGCTGCGAGGAAGCACTTTGTCTCTTGCTTCGCCGAAAACCGACGGTTCAATCGTAGGGAAATTTAGAGAGAAGGTAGAGCTTATGTCTCTAAATTTCTTCTTCTCCCCCTCCTTTTCTCTTCCTTTCCTCTCTCCCGTCTCAGGTTTGAGTGAGATAGATTAGTGAAGTGTACTCTTGCCATGTGTCATCCCCCTATTGGCTCTCTTGGATTCCCCTTATCCATTTATCCATCTATTTTGGATTTCCATCCAATCATGTGGTGACACATGTCTCATCAGTTACTTGAGCTCTTGTTTGACTTGGTTCTCCACTTGACACATGGCTCAGTGTGAGCCACTCTCTGCGTCTTAAGTGTCATATCACTACGCCGGTCGCGCAGAAAAACATGAAATTCGATTGTTTGTTTTTTGTATATAACACTGCCTTGCTTTGCCGACAGTCGACGTAGTAGCTAGATTTCGCGAGACGATTCCCACGGTGAAGTCCGTTTCATCATCAAAGATCTAGAAAAATTTTGGATTTTTGACCGAAATTACCGTTTTACCCTTTCTCAGAAAATTAAATTTTTCTCGGGTTTTACAGAATTTGCTTTATCATTCAAACTACCCACACACAAAAAAGCGTTGCAATAAGGCAATGAAAACCAAGCGTCGTACTAAGGCCTGAAACCACATCTTGTAGAAGATAATGACCAAAACACGAAAAGACAAATTAAAAATCTAGATTTTTGCAGAATAACCATTTTATTAAGAAAGAAAAATGGTAGAAAGAGATGTAGAGAGGTGAATTCAGGCCAAGAAACCAAAAAATCACTCATCCTTGCTTAAAATAAATGGGCTAGAAATAACAAGATGAGAGAAAGGGAGAGGTGGCTAGGGTTTTTTTTTTTTCACGAGACCTTTGACTCTCATTGCTTATTAAACTATAAATGTAAATTTTACATCCTCGATTTTATTAAAAAATCATTTATCATGATAATTTTATTTAAAAATTTGAATTTAAGAAATATTAAAGATTATGAGATATTTTAAATAATGAATTATGAGATATTTTAGGCTTTATTATAGTAATTAAAATTTGTTAATTTTATTATTAATTAAAATTCTAAGGCAAGTATTTTATTTTATCATAGGATGAAATAAAATATATATATTATTTAATAAATTACAATATGTCCAAATATTTATTCATGTAATAAATATTTCTTCATTTACAATCATGTTGCTATTATGATATTCATTTATAAGAACCAAATGATTGCTAAATTGATAAAAAAAAAAAAAAAAGATATTATTACAACATTTTATAAAATATATTCAAAATATATCAAATAAATCAGTAACTTCAAATTCCTTTAAAAAAATCAATCATAAATAAAATTTTAGAATCTAAGTAACATTTGTTTATCAACTACTATCACCAGCTATCAGACCCCAAATTTTGAGGTCTTGGGAAGTTTTTTCTTTGTTGGGGGGGGGGGGGGAGGTGAATCCCACATAAATGGCGTTTGTAAGACCATGGATCTCTCTCACTAAAGTGAGGCCACTGAGAGTTGGAAATTTTGGAGACATGGGTCTTTGAAGACCTACTTAATCTCTTAAGTTTTTTTAATGAGACCATGGGCCTCTCCCATTAGTAGGAGACACAACATTTCAAAGTTTATATTTTTAATAAGATGCCCTTAGAGGCAATCTTAGTTTGGGGGCAATCTTGAGAGGCGATCCCAACTTTGAAGGCAACTTGGCCTAGGGAGTTTCCTGTCTATCAAGTGACTTTCTTTTTAGTTATAAATTCTAAATGTATTATTATTATTTTATTTTTCCTTTTAATTAATTTAATTAGATTGATTGTTGATGATTTTAGTAGTATATTGTTATTGTTTAATAATTCAATTTATTTTCCTCAACTCATTAACCATCCACCCTGCTAATTATTCAAATCCTCAAAATTTCAAAATTCAACTTTCCAATTTTAAAATTCAGTTCCCAATCCCTACTTTCAAATTTTCAAATTCCAATTTAGTACAAATTCTAATTTCAAAATTCAGGTATCTTAATTTCAAGATTCAAGTCTCCAAATCCACAATTTCAAAATTTCAAGTTTTCAAGTTTTCAATTCCAAAATTATAAATTCTCAATTTCAAAATTCAAGTGCCTAATTTCAAAACCCAAGACTCAAGTCCTCCAATTTCAAAATTTCAAGTTTCCAATTTCAAAATTCAAGGGCCTTAATTTCAAAACTCGTGTCCTCAAATTTCCAATTTCAAATTTTAGTTTCAATTTCAAAATTAAAAATTCACAATTTCAAATTCAAGTGCTCTAATTTCAAAATCCAAGCCCCAATTTCCAATTTCTGTTTAAATCTCAATTTCTAAAATTCAAGGTCATAAATTTTAAGTTCCTAATTTCAAATTTCCAATTTAAAATTTGCAATTACAAAAATCTCAATTCAAAAATCCCAAATTTCAAATTTTATTTCAAAATCTCGAATTTATGAAATTTCAATTTCAAACATTCAACTTTCAAAATTTCAATTTAAAAAAATTTCAATCGCATGATTAATTATACAATTCTAATAAAATAGAATCGTATAGAGTTAATTTGTGTACCACATAAATGGTTTGGGTGGGGGCTGACATCTCATATATCATTTTAATAAATAATTCAGTATTGGATTTGTAACATGTCCCCTAATTTGATTATGAAATATTATATATTTGTGATTAAGCTAACATGGTTCAATTGATAGCGCTCTTGAGTAGTTGTTAAGGTACGTGTTTTCCTCTATTCGAATTTATTTATATCTTCATTTATTTATTTATTTTGCTTTGAATATGTTATCATGTTATTATTGTTGCATGCGTCCTCGGTATTTATTAGTCGATTATAAAAATCCAAATTTTCCTTAGTTTGTTTAGTAGAGACCCGACTTTAGAGACTTAGAAAAGTGAAACAACTTGCCATAACCTGACCCTTGGACCTATACTTGGTTTTTCTCAAACATTTTTTTTCCTTTTTAGGAGTCACATTTAAGGTTTTATTTCTTATTTTGTTTTCCCTTTTAAAATAAAACAAAAATAAGTGATGACTCCAAACCGTTTTAAAATTGTTTTTCAAAATATAAAAACGAGTTTCTCCTTTTAAATGGAAAAAGCATAATAGCCAAAAATGCAAGGTACATAATATCATGAGTTTTTTTTCCTATTATGCTTAACATCCTTAGATTTTCAAAGGCTGGTTTTCATAATAATTATGAAAACTATATTTATTATTAAACATTTATTAAATTCTTTATATTATTATTCATGTCGGTTTAAAACGAAGTTTATGTTGGATTTATCTTGTTAAAATGAAATTAAATTTGGTGAAATATTTTGTTTATGCGTATTCATTCCTTTTCATCCGTTTGGACATGTTACAGTAAAACTTTTGTGTTCATCCCTTTTGATAGTCTATATATAGCGTCAGAATCTTCAAAAGAAACATGCGAGACCGGTTTGGAGTTGTCAAAGTGGTTGCAAAGCGATGATCGTTTATCTTGGAATAGGCGACATGAATCTTCAAGGCACCAATGGAGAAGGGAAATTTTTGTTTTTAGGAGATTGTGGACTCACACAAGACTCGACTCGTTTTTGTTGTCGTCTCTTCTAGTTTCTTTCGATTGATAGTGTACTTTGACTTACTGGGTGTTGATTTTACAAGTATACAACTATGTTTAACCAAGAAGTTTTTTTGAGACTTTTGTTGTTCACTTATAATCTTAAAACAAAAATTCGAGTAAAAGGAGAAGGAAAAAAATAGACCGTAAAAAGAGGAAGCCTTAGACAAGATCAGTTTGCTCGAGAATAAGGCGGAATATCGAAAAAAAATTGGCCGATAAAAGAAGGAAGAAGGAAAAGGAAAAAAAACCATTCATTTTCCAAGGAAAAGGAAAAAATTTAGTTCCAGACGTTTAGGAAAAAAATATTTGGGAAAGGAAAATCCACAAAATTCTTCTTTGGAAAGAGAATCCTCTAGTTTTTTTTTTTTTAAATGAAGGATATTTAATTTTCCTTGTTTATTCGTTAAAAAAAAGTTCTTTCCTTTTTTTTTTTTGAGAAACAAGTTCCACGTGGTTTTTTAGTTTAAAAAATAATAAATAATAAAAAATCTAAGGAATCTTTTTCTGAAAATCAACTTTTGATCAAAGTTTTTTTAAAGGAAAAAAGGTTTTTTTTTTAAAGGAAAAGAAAAAGACTTTTTTTTTCTTCTTGAAAAAAAAAAGTTGTTTCTTTATTCCCTTCATGTAGAACAAGAAAAAAAAAACTCCTCTTGTTATAAAAGTATAAGGAATGATATTGAACCCATGACTTAGCATTCAAGAGGTAAATGCTCTATTACTAGGCTACATGCTTAGTTATGTATTTCTTTCCGATAAATATATGATAAGGACACTACAAAAAACAGCCGATTTAGCGACGGATTTTAACGGCGGATTTTATCCGTTACAATTTAACGACGGATTAGCGACGGCAACCAACTTAGCGACCCGTTCTGGCGGATAATATTCGTCGCCAAAATAAAGGCGGGAAGTTGGCCGGGAGCTATTAGATAGCGGCCAGTTATCGATTCGTCGTTATATTAGCGACGGATTATCAGTTCCGTCGCTATAAAACTTTCAGTATTTTAGCTAAAAAATTATGTTGGGAACTTTCAGTAATTTAGCGACGGATTCTTAGTGTAAATCGCTAATTTATGACGGTCTTATTCTGAGTCGCTAATTTAGCGACAGTTCTTGAATGCGATCACTAATTTAGCGACGATTCTTAGTGCGTCGCTAATTTAAGCGACGAATATCGATTAAAATTAGCTATGGAACTTTCGATATTTTAGCTAAAAAAGAATTATGTTTAGGAACTTTCAGTAATTTAGCGACCAGTTCTTAGTGTAGGTAAGCTAATTTAGCGACAGTTCTTATTCATAATTAAGCTAATTTAACGACGATTCTTGGTGCGAAATGCAAGCTAATTCAAGCCAGTTATCGGTTAAAGTCGCTATGCCAACTTCATTATTTTAGCTATGGAACCCCCTTAATCTTGTCCCACATCGGATAGAGATAAAAAATTGAGGGTCTTTATATACCACTACAAAAAACAGCCGATTTAGCGATGGATTTTAGCGACGGATTATATTCGTTAGAAATTAGCGACGGAAACCAACTTAGCGACCGATTTACCGACGGATAATATTCCGTCGCCAAAATAAGAGCGGGAAGTTGGCGGAATATTAGATAGCGACGGATTATGAGTTCAACCGTTATATTAGCGCCAGTTCTGGAAGCGAATAATATTTCGTCGGCAAATTAAGGCGGGAAGTTGGCTGACTATTAGGTAGCGACGGATTATCAGTTCCGTCGTTATATTAGCATGTAGTTATCGATTCAGTCGCTATAAAGACTTTACTAGAGTATTTTAGGCAAAAATGAATCACGTCGCTACGTTAGCAAATGTTTAACTATTTATATTATTATGAATATTGCTTTGATTCAAGAATAGCATGATAAAATGTTCAGATAATTAATATTTTAAAACTATTTTAGTTTATATATTAATATTATTTTTCTCATATGGTTATAATTATTTTTCCTTACAGTCACTGGAACTTTAATAAAAAAGAATTTAAAAATATTATTTATTGAATTAATCATTTAAAATTTGGTTGCTAACTTTGTTTTTGTTACAACGGAAGCAAATTTATGCTAACTTTTTGTGTAATGTATTATAATAGTTAGTAGTTTTTTTTTGTGAAACAATTATTTATAAAATAATTATTATATAATATAATAAATATGAAAATAATAACAATAAAAACATATATAAAATAAATAGAAAAGTATTACTAAAAATAAAATCTTTATTACAAAATGTAAAATTTTTTCTATAGACCATATTATTTCTATTTACAAAATATAAATAGAAATAATTATACAACATGCCATAGACCATATTTATATTTTTAATATAACTTTGATATCATTACTTTTACCAAAACAATGCCCTGTTTATTTTAGACGCACAACTACGTCGTTTTGAGCTTCCCTAAGTCACTTTATTTTATTTTTTTGCGAAATCCCCTAAGTCACTTTAACCTAAACCTAAAACCTTATTCTCTTCAGTTTTTTTTAGACAGTAGCCTAAATTCCCCAAGCCGTTCCAATCCAATGTAATTGCCGCCCATCACTGCCGGCGGCCATCATCGCCCCACCGCTATCCATCACCGTCATCTTCAGTCACCGCCGTCAGCAGCACCACCATCATTTTCTTACATTTTTTTCTCAAAGAATCTCGTGTTTGCTTGCAAAACTCATGCGCTAATCGCGGCCTGATTTGGGTTATTCTTTGGGTCGTGGATGTCGACTGCGACACGGTTGATGATTTTTATTTTGTTGGTATGTTGTTCTTCTTCTTTTGATATAATCTCGAGTTTGATCTGTTTGTATTTATGGGCAGAAATTCCAATTTCTGGAATAAGGGCAAAATCGTAATTTTGATTACAAAATGGTAATTCCGGTTAAAAAAATTCGTAATTAATTATCTAGATCTCGGATGATGAAACGGATTGCACCGTTGGAATTGTCTCGCGAAATCTAGTTAGCCGCGTAAAATTCGTTATTTTAAAGAGACGAGTTGGAGTCGAAGGCACGTTTTTTGAGGCATCGCGTTTAGGATCCCGATAAAAGATTTCAGCCTTGACGAAAGTCACTGTAACACGTACTCATGTGCCATAAGTTGTATGAGTAGAGAAATGATAATGAGCTAGAGTAGTCACTAGAATATCAAATCACATTAAGGGACCGTAATGGTCATTTAGGGTGATTAAGTCTGAAGGGCCCGAAATAGGGAATAGTCTTCTTCCCCCTCATTAAGTCAAATGAGAAAAACGCGCGTGAGAGGCTTTTCATTTTTGGGAGATGTAGTGGCGCCATTTCTTTGAGAGCTTTTTAGAGAGAGAGGGGTGCTTACTCTCACAAGATCTCGGGCGTCGGGCTGGTAGTTTCAACGGGCAAGAGGAAAACGTTCTACGCGGGCGGAGCTGTGTGGACCCCAGTTTGTGAGTTTTAACAAACTCAAGAGGTAGGATTTTCTCCCTACTTGAGTTTTTACTCCCATTTAAGTGTTTTACTAATGTTTCGGTTGAATGAGGCCGTGAGGGGCCGTTGGATCGGTCCCAAAACATGGGACCGAATTATTGGAAATTTTTTTAGAAACTTGGAGAGGTCGTTTCTGTACAGTCCCACGTAGGGGCTGTTTGGGTTGATATTGTGTTGATTTATGTATAAATTTGTGCTTTGGTATGTATAAGTAGGAAATGGCCAGAAATCGGGTTCACTAAGTGAGCGGAGTGTTTTCAATGATTTTAGGGAATAGTAGACGAGGGTTTCACTATTCCCGGAATAGTGTTCTAAAAATATATATTTTTGTGAAAATACGTGTTGGTCGAGTGATTTAAATTAAATTACTGGGTAATATGATTATTAGCCCAGTGAGCTAATTTTGATGTGTGAATTAATTAATTTACATGACATGATTGTGTGAATTGGTTGTTTGTAAATATATGCATGTTTATATATTTACATGTGAATTAGACTGTAGTGGGATTGGCACACATGCATTCCATATGCACTGGAACATCCTAGGACTTTAGGAGTTAGTGCATGAGATGAGTCTAGAGGAAAAATGGTTCGGAGGGTAGTCTAAAATTATTAAGTGATCGGAGGGTAGTCCAAACTTAAAAATATCAATCGTCGGAGTGGCCCAATTGATATTCATCGGAGGGTAGTCCACAAACAATTTATATATCAATCGTCGGAGCGACCTAATTGATATATATACATCGGAGGGTTGTCCACTATTAAAACTAATATTCTCATAGGAGCTGGCGAGGGTGTGAGAAGTCGATGAGGACTCCGGGATGCGAGTTAGTCATGTAGACATTCAAGTAGGATCATGCATTTGCTTGAATGTGTGTTTAATTGGAACATTGCCTTGGGTGGTGGTAGCCCATAGGGCGATTCATCGAGTTTAGCTCACCGAGTCGTGGGATCCCCCTTTTCACAATTAGGAGTGCGAGAGGCAAGGCTGATCCTAGGGTGAGCGCTAGAAGAAACTTGAATGTGGCTTGTTGATGTTCCATGTATTAGAACTCCTTAAGTTTATATATGTATTGTATAAAGTGGTTATTAACTCTTGAAACTATTGGATATAGTTTGGATATGCATATTGAGTCTTATTATAGCCCCAGTGGCCATATTGGATATATATTGCATATATTGGTACATTTAGAGACGGAGTTTATGCGGAGTGATGTATTTGGGTAGAGCTCCCGTACAAAGGAGACTGGCAATTTTCTGAGTGGCGTCCGGGTAACCCGACCTCCACTTGTATTCCGCGGGTTGACGGGTAGTCAACTGACCCCCGGGTTTTGGGGCGTCACAGCTTGGTATCAGAGCCTAGGTATACGTCTACCTAGGGCTTGAGGGGATTTGGGCTTAGGCCATAGTCTTAAGGTGTAAGGACATCACCACTAGGTGTGGTTCGATGTCGAGTTTAGGTATGAGATTATCTAGGAAATCCACGGGACAAAACTAGGACACTACATGCACGTGTTTGGTGTTTTGTGTGATTTGAGTGAAATGTTAATATGAATGTTTAATGAATGGTATGTACCATGTTATGAGTTGTGAAACTTTGTGTGTAGTGATTAGCACATAGGAAACTTTTGGGAGTTTCACAGTGAGGAAAAGCTGGGAAGAATAAAATAAAATAAATAAATAAATTTTAGAAATTTATTTGGTTTGATGAATGTGAAATGAAAGCTGTAATAAATTTTACTTAGTTAGTGTTAGATCGGGAAGTTTTGAGAAAATTTTAGGACAACATGGTCGGAAAAACAAATTAAAAAAAATAAAATAAATTTTATAAATTTATTTGGTCATGAGATGAAGAAAATAATTTTCTAAGGTTTCACGGTGTAAGCGAAGAAGATTGAATAAAATAATTTTTATAAATATATTGGAAGTTGTATGTATCGCGTTAAGGTTAGGCGCTCACGCATCAAAGGAGTAGCAGAAAAGAAAAAAAAAAAAAATTTGCAAGGCAGAAACTGGACTGGAGGAGTTGGTGTCGCGACATCGCTTGGTGTCGCGACACGGCTGGTAGGGCTGAGTTTGCGGTTGGGCGTGGAGTTCGCGACCGGAAGTGGTCATCGCGACACAGTGCTGGTTAGGAGGAAGCGGCGTCGCGACATAGATTGGCGGTGGGTGAGGCGGGCTTGATGTCGCGACATCATTGCGGATCGCGGCGACATGGGTGGCAGTGGTTAGGCTAGGCGGGATGTCGCGGCATCATTTGGATGTCGCGACATGGAACAGCGATGTGAAGCGGAGAAGGGTGTCGCGACCCGCTGGAGGTCAGCGACTTGGATTGTCCTGGTGGTGTCAGCGACGCAATTTGTTCTCGCGACATGGGGCTAGCTTCAGGAGAACCGTGACCTGGAGCGATGTCGCGACACGGCAGAGTAGGCTGCAGGCGTGCCGCAGCGGTGGTAATGATGCCGTGACATCTTGACTTCTTGTGTTGCAGTAGCGACATGCTGCGACAAGCTTTCTTTGTGCGAGCAGCGAGCGCCCGACATGACACTTCTGCGGCGGCGTAGTGTCTTGCACGACACAGGGTTTATGGGTGTGCGCCTTTGTGCCTAACCCGGTTTGTGACGGTGCATTGTTTAAATTATTGTTTGAATGACTGTTGAAGCGTTCGTAGGGTAAAAAAAAAAAAAAAAAAAAAAAAAAAAGTACAAAAATTTTAAAAATTTTCTTGAGGGTGATTTAGTATATGAAATATTCATATTGCATTTACTATAAATGCATTGACGTAGTGTGTTAATTTTTTTTTTCGGTGTGTGAATAGTATCTCGAGGCTGTGTTTATGTCTCAGAGATACTTCATGGAATTCTAAACTTGCAATTAGATAAAATTTTCAAGAAAATATACTTTTCAAAAATGAAATTTGAAAATAAATTTTTGTTAGCAATATTTAAAAAAATTTATTTAAAAAAAAGGAGTGCGGATCTGGAGTTTTCAACGTCGATTTAGATGGAAAACAATAATGTGGGGTTTGTGTGTTTTGAGTGTGACATTCTAAGTTTATAAATGGGTTGGGTTAGGAGGTTGGGAAGTGGGTAAATGGCTGATCACCTAAGACCCAACCATTTCTAGATTCTTCCTGTAGACAACTTGGCATTTTTTTTTTTTTTTTAAGTAAATATTTGACAACTTGACATTTGATTAATTGAATAAATTGTGGGGTACATAGTGTAATGATGACTACCAGACTACTTTTAATGTGATCCTATCTTTATGGATTGGATTATTAACAGGGATTGGGTGCCAGATTCAAAAAAAAAGTGTCTCTAGTAATGTGCTTGAAATTAAAGAGACCGGTTTAAAAGGGAATGTCACCGTTTCAAACAACAATGTCTCCGTTTGGATTAAATTCTTTTTTTTTTTTTTGGATTAAATTTTGATTTTCTTTTAGATTATGGATTGATTCATCTATACCCAGATTTTGATTTTCTTTTTAAATTATAAGATTTATCCATGTTTAGAAAATGAGACAGATAAACAGTGGATTGATTATCGGATGAAAGATGGTGCTTTAACTATGGAGTTCGAGTTGGCATTGAGGGATTCGTGTTTTCACTGGGTCATAAATTGATGGATGATGGATTGGTGTCATGCGATCATCGTAAGTGTCGAAATGAAGAATTTTCAGGAGGCGGATCTGCGAGATATCATCTAGTAGTATGGACTGTCATTGACTATTATACTTGGTATTATCTACATGGTGAGCTTTATCGGAGAATCTTGGGGAACTTCGATGTCAATTCGATGAAGTCATAGGCGTGGGGATTTGTCAATCCTCGACCCATCCTGATACTTTTGATGTGCTAATTGATGTTGTCAGCCCTTCCTTTAATCTAATGACATTGAAGAGGACCTGAACCATAGTGCAAATTATTTGAAATCTTGAAAGCGACCCGATCGGAGATCTGGCACGGCAATAGAATATCATTGAAAGTTATCTCTTTGTTCTTGAGATTGTTGAACATTAAATCTGAACACCATTTATCTGAACGTGCTTATGATGATATTTGTCAATTGATGTCCGAGTTACTACCATCGGACAATGTGATGATTGATAGCTTATACAGCACCAAAAAATTAGTTCAGGGTTTGGGTCTACACGTTGAAAAGATTGATTGTTGCATTAATGGTTGCGTGATGGGGTGAAGATAGTGAACTTGCGAGTTGCAAGGGTTTGTCACCATCCGTTTCGAGAGACCATGCGTGGATCTCATAAAGAAAACAAATGTTCCTTATAAAAATGTACTACTTTCCCTTGGCTCCTCGATTCTGAGGAGATTGTTTGCATCTAATGCCTGACGAAGATATGAGGTGGCATGCGGGCATGAGTGCGAAGATGGTGTTATCGTCATTGTTCAAAGTACGAGAAGCGACATTTCAATCAAACTCATCCTGATTTGCAGGCGAAAGTCGAAATGTTCGTGGGTCTTTCAACCGATGGCTTTAATCCATTTGGTCAATCAGGACAACTGATATTCTTCATGGCCGGTTATATTGGCCGCCATCTGATTTGCCCCCATGGATGTGTGAAAAGATGAATATATGTTTTTATCTATAATTGTGCCAGGGCCAAAGAATCCAAAGGGAAAATTGGATGTTTTCTTACAACCTTTAATTGCAGAGTTGAAAACATTGTGGGAGGTGGGTGTATGTACATATGACATTTCGAGGAAGCAGAATTTTCAAATGAAGGCTGCTCTAATGTGGACAAATTAGTGATTTTCCATACTCAATGTTGTCGGGATGGAGTGCTGCGGGGAAGCTTTAGCGTCCTCATTGCATGGAAGATTCGGATGCATTTACATTGAGTAAAGGGGCAAGACATGCGTGGTTTTGACAATCATCGTAAGTTCTTACCAAGACATCATCAATTTGAAGGAATAAAAATTCTTTCTTGAAGGGTAAAGCGGTGAGAAAAGTTGCACCACATGTCGATCGGGAGGAAATATTAGAAAATTGGCGATTAGGGTTGAAGAAGTGCTTCGAGCGATGCCGAGTCCACTAATGCTCGTATTTTCAAGAGTTGCGAATGTGGATGGAAGAAAAGAAGCATCTTTTGTGATTTACCTTATTGGAGCACAAACCTCATTCGACATAATCTAGATGTCATGCATATTGAAAAAAATGTCTTTGATAATGTCTTAAATACGTATGAATGTTGAAGGAAAAACAAAGACAATGCAAAGTCTAGAGTGACTTAAAATAGTTTTGTCGGCAGTGGAGTTGCACCAAAATGAGAGCACAAACAAATATCCAAAAGCTACTTATGCTTTGGATAAGTCGAGGAAAAAATTTTGTGCGAATGGTTGAAGAACGATTTCTGGCGGGTATGCCTCGAACATGGCAAGATGTGTTGATATGAATAAGCTCAGGTATTTGGCATGAAAAGCCATGATTGCCATGTGTTTATGCAAGAGCTAATTCCAATAGCATTTAAGTGAACTATTTCAGAGAATGTGTGGTCCATCTTTGTGAGCTGAGTAACTTTTTAAAGATCTTACATCTCTGATAATATGAGGAAGACATGAGCGACTTGAAGATGGGGAATTCTGTTATTATGCGTAGGCTTGGCATATACCTCGAGTTTTTGATTGTATGGAGCATCCTCCCCATCCTTGCCGTATAAAGCAAGGATAGCGAGGTCCTGTTCAATACCGATGGATGTAATACCCTTTGAGAGTTAGCACCAAATAAATCATGAATTTGATATGTCAATCAGCCAAAATGACTACTTATTTTATGTAGCTTGACAAAGATTATCTTTAAGGTACCTTCGAAGGTTGAGAAAATAATGTACGCAATAAGCAAAAGTTGAAGGTTCTATATGCAGTATATTTGGTTGAGAGACATCTTCATTTGTGCTCATTATTTTTGAGCCATATGTCAATACAAGACATTGAAGAGTGCCACGAAATCTAATTGTCGTTGATAGAGATGAAACTCAAGAACATGAGGGGATGCTTTCCATTTTTAAGCATGGGGGTAGAGCATTTGGCAAGGAAAAATTTCGATATCTTACTCCGGATGAATATCATGCAGCTCGCACGTATATTCTATTGGTGTGAAGAAGTAAAATACATGTTGAGTAAGTATCTGAATTTCTTAAAGAAATGATTGAAAACTAATTTATATATGCAAAAATGTTTATGTAATTGCTGAAACTAATGGTCATTTGCTATAGACTATTTGTGGCTAGATTAAGAGAACATCAACCATATGTTGAAGAAGCCGAAGTTGATGCTAAACTTGATAAAGGAGCTTTGCATCTTGGTTTAGCACATGTGAGTAATAAAAAATTCAACTATATATATATATATATATATATATATATATATATATATATATATATATATATTGTTAGTTTAGTTACCATAATTCTTATAACTTTCCAATTTTTCTAGGCTCATGACCCAGTTCGAGATATCTCAGCCAATTCATAAAGGACTTGCAAAAGGACCTTTAGAGGAATGTTAAGGCATTTCCACAGATATTATGTGAATGGATATAAGTTTCACACTTTGGGACATGGATCAAATAAAGCATAACCATGAATAGTAAGGTGTGCATAAAGGGTTCTAATTTTAATTACATAGAGTGGACTTTTATGGTCAGCAATGGAGGTTTGCGAGTTGGAATACCTGCATTACCAACGAAGAAAGTCATATTATTCAATTGTCAGGTGGTTTGATCAGGCTACCAAGCATAGGTACAAGAAGTCACCACAGTATAAACGATGTGAACCACACGAGAAAGATTCAATAGATATGAACCATTTATTCTCGCGGAGCAAGCAATGCAGTCTATTAATACCATCTTATCGAAACCTGAGGAAAAACATGTGTATTAGTGGGCTGTTTGCAAGATAAAAAGCTCGGGGGTCGATGGAAGTAATGAGACGTCGAAAATTTTTGCTATCAAATCAGGAGCATTTCCAAAGAGGATGTCATCGAAAACCATTATATTGATATTCTGATGGACAAGAACCTCGATCATTAGTTGATCACAGTTGTCCTTTTGTAGACATTGATGATGATATAGAACTTGAAGAAAATGAGAAGGAGAATTAAGGAACTAGAAATAGAGTCGGATGAAGAATATGAAGGAATTAGATGATGATGATAATAAATATGACCAATATTGAAGATTGATGCCTTTATATTATTGTGATCTTATGAATATTTATAATATTGTTTTCAACTACTAGTATTTTTTTCTTGCATATGTATGTGCTATAAGTAGTCATTTTCATTAAAATGTGTTGTTTTGAAAATTTATGTTCATTGAAGGTATGAGAGGTGGCCATCTCGAAGAAGCGAGCATCTAATTCTCGCAGTCGGGGCAACTGAACTATCTCACTCGTGCCGTCCTACTCTTCAAGCACCGGCCTCACTAGCTATAAGTTCGAAGCACTCACCTTCAATGTGGAGAACTTATCACCACTCCTCTCCCCACAGATCGACTGAGTCTCTACCGGCATCAGCACCAAAGCTTCCTAAGTCATCAAATCACATGTGGTACCACACGAGAAAGAATATAGAAACAGCTTGATGTGTGGAGTACCACGTATGCTAAAAATGTTTATTATGCAACTTATTGTTTATTGGTTGCTTGCTTTATTACAAGATAATTTATTTTCATATGAGATTTAACATTCAATATTCTTTTGTAATTTTTGGAATAGATTTCTTCCAAGTGCTTCAACGGACATTACTAAGATTCCTTTTCAAGCATAGACTATAAAAAGGAGGGTGCAACATGGAGTTGGTGCCTGCCAACACCAAGGAGTTCTATCGGGACGAATTTAAGGTATTTTATATACTTGTTCTCTTGTTATAAACTTATAACTATTATAATGGTGGCATTTTGAATCCTTCAACTACATTACTGTTTGAGATAGTACAAGACAAATTTTGTGTATTTGTATACGTACATCTAAATCTAGATGATGACTAGGAACTTTAAAAAAAAATTCTAATACCAATCTAAATTATCTTTTCTTCTAGTGAGGTTTTGGAGACTGAATCTCTAGGATGCATTATCTTCAGATATATATCTTTTCTTCTTTTTCTTTTTTCTCAGAGTGCTCCTTTTTCTCTTATATAGTAGAACTTAATCTTTTTCCTGCTTATTTATTTCTTTTATCTGCTTTTGTTGCTCAAAAACTTGTTGCCTTAAAAAAGATTTGGTTTGTGATTTCCAGCCATGGCAAAGGTTTTCTGTAAAAAAGAAAAGAAAAAAGAAAAAGATATCGGTATGGTTTCGGTTTGACCGATTGTGGAATGCATGGAGGAAAAGCTAGTTGTTGGTAATGAATACAGGTTTTTTTTTTTGTGTGCAGATCGTTTTTGGTGAAGTTTTCTCTTTGTTTTTGTTGTTTGTCTACCTGGAAAATCGACCATATATATTATTATCAGGTTATGGAAGGGGAAAAGCTTGAGAATGTGAAATTGGGGCTGTGATGAGATGTCGGTGGAAATTATACCATCGGACGTGGGATGTGGATGTTTAGTGCATATAAACCTAGATGGAATGGCTAGGAGGACTGTCAAAAGCTGAGTCTCCTTAAGGTCAGTGGAGGATTTAATGATTTACTCGGTTATTAACTTTAGGATCCTATGAGATAAATATAGGTTTTTTTTACTTAGATACGCTTGTATGTAGAACTTTAAATTAATTCTAATTTGAATCTACATCTAGTCAAATTTGATGGCTAATGTGGAAACTCTGAATATAAAAATTGTATTCAAATTAGAAAAAGAATTCAACTAATACCAATCTGGGTCAATACTAAATCAAACTACTTGATTATTTTAAATTTAGGATCGTGTTACTCTAAAATTGATCTTGATGATTAAGTAGTATTTTTTAAAGAAAATAAATTATATAATTATATCAAAATTTAAATAATAAATTAGATTGAAGGTTTATTGCACCCGCAAAAATAGTTTTAAAAAATTTTGTTTGAGAACTGTTTTTTAGAGGAAAGAAAAAAATTGTTTAAGAACCTAAAATGTTTTTATAAAATGGAGCAAAAGAGACATATCTTGTCTAGAGGTCGGGATATTCATGTCGATATCGCATATGATGGATGCCCTTCATTCACATTAGACAAGAAGGGATATTTCATGCCCTTCTGTCTAGAGTGTTGCAAAGATTCAAGGTATGTATTGTCTTCTCGCTTTTGTTTCATTAAGAATTTGCAAAAGATTCTGATGTGCAACTAACACACGTATGTGGTTTAAGATCATTCAAACTTGTTAATATTGTGTTATTTCAAAATCACATTGTGCAACTACTACCAGATGGTTATGCATTTTTATTTGATGAAATATATTTTTTTTCTTCAGAAAGCATGTACCTGGGATGATTCAAATGATGCATTAGTCAAGAGAACGTTTTATAGGGTGGCAGGAAAGCGATATGGGGATTGGTTGTGCAAGATGCGAATCGTGGCGGAAAAAAAGAAGCAACATATACCGAAGATAATGTGGAAAGTCGTAGCAAAGATTGAGTACTCTCAATATAAAAAGAAACGCGGAATAAGCTGCTAAAAATCGCCGTACGTAAAATGGAGGACTGGGGTAATCGGCCTTTCCACATACTGTGGCTCTAGATCCACAATTCAACATTGTATTGCTTGGTAAGAATTTAAGAATATTTTTTTAAATAACATTTCACTTTATTCGAACTAATTAATTTTTGATAATTAATTTTGTAGGAAAAGGCGATCTGAAACGCCCCCCACGCCATTTGAAGTGTTCAAGAAGATGCACACCAAAAAGATGGTGCTTTCGTTGACAAAAAGATCTTAAGGACATCAATGTAAGATTTCACTTTGCTTTATTAAAAATAACTCAATAACAATTATTCTAAATAATTATTAATTTTATAATGAATTAAATATAGGATGCCGGGTGGGAACCATGGTTGCCTCTCGCTTCGGCCTCAGGAGGATTCAACGGAGCCCGTGGAGGTTAACATGAGCCGCTTATATCTACAAGCGGCTCAGGTGAGAAAAAGAGGCGAGCGATGGCCTCGTCGTGCGCCCGTATTTTACCCCGAGATTCTCAAGAAGCTCCTCTACCACTTCGCCCATGCGATTTTACATCCGATGAACGCTTTCACACAACGAGTGAATGAAGTGGTCGGGCAGAGGGTGAGTAGAAGTTCAAGAACTTCAACCTGAAATGAATGAAGATGTGAGATTGTGGTTAAAGAGCAATTAGAACATCACCTTTAACAAAGATGGGAGCGCTTGAACGCATGTTTAACGCACGCCTCAATCCAATGCCCAAAGATCCGCATCCTACTAATCCAAATTTTTACACCCCATAACCATCTCTAGGTCGTGATCATGATCTTTAGATTATGAGTTAGTTTTTTTTTTAGACGATGATATGAACTAGTTATTGTGTTAAGAGTTTTTTTAATTGTTGCAACATAATTAATGTCAGTTATTTGTATTGCTTTTATTTTCAACAATGTATTAAATTAATATTTGTTTTTCCAATGAATGTGTGCTTTTTTAATGGTTATGGTTTCTAATTATTTAAAAATTAAATATATTGGCAAAGAATTTGTAAATTAATATAAAGAAAATTTAAATAAATGCGTTTTAGCTAATCGAACATTCCGGCCGCTAAAATAACTCGAAAGTGTACAAGAAATGAACTAAGCGACGGATTGAAACTTCCGCCGCTATATTGAGACGGATTTAATTTTCCTCACGCTTAAATTTAGCGACGATTTGAAATGACCGACGCTATTTTAGCGACGGATTGAATTTTCCGTCGCCAATAATAGTAATTTTATTGTTGCATTATGTCGCTATTTTTGCTAATTTTGTAATAATATGCGCCGCCAGTTTAGCGACGAAGGGTACCATTCCTGCCGCAACATAGCTGCATCTGATCGTGATACGCCGCTATTTTAGCGACGAAAAATTAAAATCCGTCGCTAAGTTTAGCGACGGAAAATTTTCAATTCGTCGCTAAGTTGCTAAGTTTAGCTTGACTAGGTTCTTCAATTCACGCCATGTTTAGCTTACCTGATTTATGCATTACGTTGTTATTTTAGCGACGAAAATTTGAAAGAATCGCCGCTGGGGAATTTAGCCGACGGATTGAAAATTTTAGTTGCTAAATTTCTTAGCGAAAGCGTTTACCTTACTGAATTTTTTCTCTCGTTGCAAACCGCGCTAAAGGATTTTGCGACGGATTTTTAATTTACCGACAGAAACTGGCCGCTAAAGGGCCACCGTAGTGGGAGATGTTTAATAGGATTAAACTCTACACTTATTTTGTGGGTTTGTGCCAATTCATTTTTGTCTTAGGAAATTGGAAATTACAATATAGAGAAGCTCTGGTTTCAAGGAGTTTAAACTTAAGTGGAACCTAAGCCAGGACCCCCTCAATTTTCCTAGAAACCGGCATTTGCCTGCTGAGGCTGACCCTCAAGGCCTGAGTTTCTAAGGCCCCACTAGTCTTTCTTGTGAATACTATATTACACGTTATTTTCAATTATTCTAAGAATTGGTTTTGAGAAAAGAAAATTTGACTCATTTTCTACAATAAAACAAAGAAATTGACTCTGATTCAAATAATGTTGTTCCAACTATATCTGCCCAAGTGACAACCACTACTATGGCATAAGTGCTAGTGATGTCTACTGTTGTGCTTATCTATGTCTCACCCAGAGAAAAGCCAGAGAAGTTCAATGGACTTAATTTTAAAAGGTGACAACAAAAGATGTTATTCTACATGACCACATTGAATCTTGCAAGATTCTTGATTGAAGATGCTCCTAAGCTCAAAGAAAATGAGTGATATCCAAGTCATCGGTGTTGTGGATGCTTGGAAACATTCTGACTTTCTATGCAGAAACTATGTCATGAATGCTTTAACTGATTCTTTATACAATATGTATTCAGATAAGAAAATAGTTGAGGAACTATGGGAATCACTAGATCGGAATTATAAAACCGAGGATGCTAAGGCCAAGAAGTTTATCATGAGCCGTTTCCTCGATTACAAAAAATGGTAGATTCTAAGACCGTGGTCAGTCAATTCCAAGAACTTCAAGTAATCCTCCATGAGATAGATGTCGAGGGAATGTTGTTGAGCGAAACTTTTCATGTTGCAGATATTATTGAGAAGTTGTCTCGTGTTTGGAAAGACTTCAAGAATTACCTCAACCAAAAGAGAAAGGAAATGAGCATCGAAGATCTGATTCTTAGACTTCGCATAGAAGAAGACAATAGAAGATTTGAGAAGAAAGGGGCACACAATCCCAACGAGTCTAATGCCAACTTTGTGGAACATGGTCAAGGTTCCAAGTTCATGAAAGCCAACAACAAAGGGAAAGGCACTAAGTTGGGACCTAAAGGGGGAGTCTCCAAGAATTAAGATGAAGTTTCAAAGAAAATGCTTCAATTGTGGGAAGCAAGGTCACAAATCTCATGACTGTAGACTGTCGAAGATAAACAAACCAAAGGAAGCGAATGTGGTCGATAACATCACCAAGGATGTGTCTGACATAGACCTCACATCAATAATCTATGAGGTGAACTTAGTGGTGTCTAACCCCAAGGAATGGTGGATTGATACGGGTGCTACCTTTCATGTGTGCTCCGATAAGATGTTCTCCATCTTTGAATCCATTTAGACCGTGGAAAAGGTATTCATGGAGAACTCCTCCACTTCCAAGATCAAGGGCCAAGGAAAAGTGGTCTTAAAGATCATGTCCAAGAAGCAATTGACTCTGACCAATGTTTTATATTTACCTAGAATTCGTAAGAACTTAGTGTCTGGTTCGTTGTTGAACAGTCATGGATTTCGGATGGTATTTGAGTCAGATAAATTTGTATTGTCCAAGAGTGGAATGTATGTTGGAAAATGGTATATGAGTGATAGTATGAGGAAGCTCAATGTAATGACTATTATAAAGTCAAATATTAATAAAGTTAGTACTTCTACTTACATGCTTGAGTCCTCTAATCTATGGCATGGTAGATTAGGACATGTTAATTATGATACATCACGTAGATTAATTAACTTAAATCATATGCCAACATTCCAAATTGATTCAAAACATAAGTGTGAAACTTGTATTGAGGCAAAACTGACCAGGTTATATTTTCAAAGTGTTGAGATACACATCGGACCTCTTGACTTAATCCATAGTGATATATTTGATTTGAAATTTGTACAAATAAGAGGTGATAATAAATATTTTATTACTATTGGCCCAAGGGTATTTCACAGGTTTTATGATAAATCGGAAGGCGGTGCGGCATTATTCACTTGTAGATAAACGATTATTGCACAATGCGAACCTAACTGCATCATTTAACCAGATTTTGAATTAACGTGTTTGTAAGAAGAGTGCACGATCGGAATCGTAAAACATACTCACAAAGATCTTAATTTAGAGTTCGGTGTAAGATGAATGAGCGACTTCAGATAACGGTTATTCTGATATCATCAAACCTCGGGCTTTAAAACCAAAAGTGCATATCTTTTGAAAACTTGAGTTTGAGCATAAAACTTTAGACTTTATAATCCTCAAATAAACTTCAATGTTTATCTAAGGTTTAGAAATAAAAAACACATCAAACTGAACAACTAAAAAGGTAAACAGGTTCCGCATCAACCGGTCGACCGATTGGTGTGGATCATAGAACCGGTCAACCGGATCAACCTATTTGTGGACCGTTTGGATGCAATAGCCATTCATTTTTTGTAGAAATAAACGTCAACCGATGAAAAACAGCTTGACCTAAGCATTTTAAACGGTTCACGGCTAGTCGAATCGGCCGATCGGTTCCCCCAACGGTTATATTTCAACGGCTATAAACGGCTAGTATATAGAAAATAGTCGACCAATTGACATCTTAAAGGCTACCGGATTCCCACTCTATAAATAAAGTGTGGGGGATCACTTAAGAAAAAATACACTTGTTGAATATCCTCTCAACCATACTTGAACGTTACAAATCAAGAGTTATAGTTTCACATGCTCAAGAGTTTCATCATACCTGTTATCATTTCATCCATCCTGATCCCCATGTCTGAGAAGTCCCTTTGAATACCATGAGAAAATTTCAAGTGCGTATAACTCAAGGATCTGGTGAAGAGCCCATTAGAGCCATAATCCAAGTGTAAAAGAAAAAGCTCGGGTTAGAGCTTACCACTAATGAAACCCTCACCAATTGAAGGTTGAGGAGAAGTGGACATAGGCAAGAGTGTGCCAAACCACTATAAATCCAGGTTTTGTTTTCTCAATCCCTATCTTTTATTTATTATTATTGTATTAAATTGAAGATTTATTATTATTGTGCGAAAAGTTTTTGAGAAAACCAATTCACCCCCCCTCTCTTGGTTAGGTTGCTAAGTCTTAGTGAACTTTCAATTGGTATAAGAGCTAAGCCTCTTGTTTTGTTTTAAAGATTTAATCGTCTAAGAGGAAAATGACTAACACTAGTACTAGCACCAAAACTAGCACAAGTTTTTTTCAAGCCAAAAGTTTTCCCATAAATAAACCACATTTCTTTTTTGAGTCCGATTATCAATTTTGGAAACACAAAATGACTTGGTATTTAGAATCTCTTGATTTAAAAGTGTGGAAAACAATCTTTTATGGTTATACTTTCCCTACAAAAGATGTTGATGGATGTAAAATCTCAAAATCTCTTAATGAATATAGTGAAGAAGAAAATAGAAAATTTCAATTAAATTCTAGAGCTATCTATATTATTGTATGTGCCATAGATAGAAATGAATATAATAGAATTAATCAATGCAAAACTGCTAAGGAGGTTTGGAGAATATTAGAAGTTACTCGTGAAGGAACTAACCAAGTTAAAGATTCTAAAGGTAGAATTTTTGAAAATGATTATGAATTGTTCAAAATGAAACCTAATAAATCTATTGCTGAGATGTTTACTAGGTTTACAGATATTATAAAATGGTCTCGGCGCTCAGGAAAAGGGTAAGTGAACAAGACAAGGTATCTAAAATTCTAAGATGCCTACCTGTCAAATGGAACTCCGAAACGGGAGCTATTGAAGAAGCAAAGAATTTGAAGGAACTACCTCTTGAAGAACTTATAAGCTCCTTAATGACCTATGAAATGAAAATTGCAAGACAAGAAAAAGAAATGCAAGAGGAAGAAGGAAAAAAGAAAAACATTGCACTAAAAGCTCAAGAAGAGAAAATTGTTGATGAAACAAAAATCAACAACATGGAAGATGACATTGCCCTCATCACAAAGAGAGTGCAAAAACTAATGATGAAGAATAAATATGGTGGGAAGACCTACAATAAAAGAAGCAACTACAAGAACGAAGGTCTATCCAAAGAAGAAAAAGAAAGTAGAGAAGGAGCAAAAGAAGTGATTTGCTACAAGTGCAAAAAGTCGGGGCATGTAAAGTATGATTGTCCTCTCCATAAAGCTAAGAGAGAAAGGAGAAGAGCTATGGTGGTAACATGGAGTCAAAGAGAAGACTCATTCGATGATGAAAACGAGAATGAAGTTGTCAACATGTGTTTCATAGCTTTTGAAGACAAAGATGAGGCAAATTCTAACCTTGATGAAAATTAGGATTTTATAAATGAATATGATGATTTGCTTAAAGCCATCTACAAGCTTGATGAAAAGAATTCACCTCTTAAGAAAAACTTTTGAGCTTCAAAAGGAAACTCTGATGAAATAAATGAAATTTTTCAAAAATCAAGCTTCAAAAATTTCTCTTGAGAAGGAAAATGAGGAGCTACTTAAAAAGAATGAATGGTTAGTCTCCTCACTTTCAAAATTCTCACGTGGACAAAAGGCTTTTGACATGATCTTAGCTAGTCAAAAATATTTTTTTGATAAAAGGGGGCTAGGATACAAATGTTCAAAGAATGAAAAATATTTTAAAAATTATTTTGTCAAAGAATCCATAAGTGAAAGTCCTTCAACCATTTTCAATTTTTGTGGTATAGAAGGACACATAAGTAGTACTTGTCCTCTTAGAAATGGATCCAAAAAGGCCTCAACCTCTAAGTCAAAAAGGACTTGGATTGAAAAATCAAAGGTAACTAATCACCAAGGACCTAAAAAGATTTGGGTACCTAAAGCTCCTTGATTTTCTCTTATAGGGATCAAGGAAGGAAAAATGGTTCTTAGATAGTGGTTGCTCAAGGCACATTGTCACGCCCTGATTCCCGATCCGACCTGTTTGGCGGATCCGAACCGAGTTCGGGGTGCGAGAACATATACTGGGACTCTTTACCTGCTTAATCAGACATTGGTATATCCAAGTCTTATCATATATCAACATATCATATACAAAAGTCCGAAATAAAACTACCACCGTAGTGGTGATTACAATGTCATATATACAGTACTGAGTCCCATTTACATATTCAAAAACTATACATTTACATTTACTTATCGTGTTAATCGAATCCCATAAAGGATGAACCCCTTACTGTAAGGCCGTCTCTACAGAATTTTTTAATATCGTCGGTCTCTTTCTTCGTACCCACACTGGACAAAACCCATGCTGTTTTTACACCTCAGTGGGAAACATAGGTAATATGCATATAAACAGTTATAATAAACGTATAACAATAACATATATAAGAAATTGCATGCATTCATATCATGAACTTATACAAGTACTTATTCTTATAACAGGCTTATGCTTATTCGGGTCTCCCGTAGGAGTTACATAACTTATTCTTATTCAGAACTTATACTTATAACAGCCTTATGTGTATTCGGGTCTCCCGTAGGAGTTACAGAGCTTATTCTTATTCAAAACTTATGCTTATAACAGACTTATGTTTATTCGGGTCTCCCTTAGGAGTTACAGAGCTTATTCTTATTCAGGAATACCCGTAAGTATTACAAATCATAATGATACACATTTTGTTTACTCTTATTCATCATTTAGGTTATTTACATATAAATAAGGGAATACCTAGACCAGTGCTAATAAATGAGTAAGACACAGCACGATAAGTATCCGAAGATACTATACAAGATCGAGGTGTTAGAAGACAAAGCGTGAGTGTCGTAGCACTAATCGGGAGTACCGGGTTAATCAGAGTGCCGGAGCACCAATCGAGTACCGGCATTCAATCAGAGTGCCTGAGCACTAATCGCAGTGTCGAGCACCAATCGAGTACCGGCATTAATCGAGTGCCTGAGCACTAATCAAGACCGCAGTGCCGTAAAGACTAACAGGAAAGTGCCAAGCACTAATAGAACAGAGTGCCGGGTAGGCATCTACCGTGGAGTGCCGGGCACTAATAAGAACGAGTGTCGAGCACTACCGAGCGCCAAGCATTAATCAACAGGAGTGTCGTAGCACATCAGAGGCCGGGCACTAATAAGAACAGGAGTGCCGTAGCACTAATCAGGAGTACCGAAGTACTAATCAGAATAGGAGTGCCGTGTCATTTAATACCTGGTCTTAGGCATTTCTACTATTATATGTATTCATAAACTTTCTATCTTATTATTGGGGCATAAAAGGTTCTGATCGAACTCGGCCGAGGGGTGAAGCTTAGCGTGAGGTACTCAGACGTACATTTTCACTTAATTTCATCATTTTCTATACTTCCGCTATGCGAATTTTTAGCTTAAATACGCAAAATAGCAAAAACAAATAAGTAGAGCCATCGGTACAGATAGCTCTAACCCGTACCCAGACAGTTCGCTTTGGGAGTAGTCAGACGCAGACAGTTTAGGTCAGATCGCACGCTGAAAAGCACGATTAGTCGCACAGACAGTTCAAAGGTGTACCTAAGACAAAGCCCAAATGGTCTATAAATGGTAAATTTCACCATTTTTCATGCACTTTTCTTCCCTAATTCTCTTCTATTCCACTCTTCATCAAAAATCAACATGAAATCCCTCCAAACAACTCCACAAATACTTTTAATTAGACAAAGAATCCAAGGATTCATACCAAAAGCCCTACTAAATCCTTTACAAACCTTGGAATTGTGAAGGATTCCATATTTAATATGATCAACTAGGGGATTTTCAACCAAACTTCCCTTAAATCTAGAGTTAGGATGTATTCCTAACAAAACCCTAGAAAAGGGAACCAAATTAATCTTGAAAGAAAACCCTAGCAATCCATACCCAAGTAGTTTGTGTACAAAAATCATACTAAAATCCATGCAAAAGTCATGTATCCATACCTTTGCTTGATCACCCTCTATCTTCCTCTCCTTCTCTTTCCTCTTCCTCTCCTTCCCGTAAGCCCTTGTTTGGAGACCAAAAATAACTCATTTTTGGTCTCCTCCTCTATTTATAATGAGACTTTCATTTATTTATCTTTTGGTCCTCCCTCTTCCATCAATTACATTCAATTCCTGTTATTTCTACTTTGACTTATAGTCTTATCAAATTATGATTTTTATGCCCCTTTTTGCAAATTACAATTTCCTCATTCCACAACTCAGCATAATTTCCAGGTTTCTAAGTTTCTTTATTTTTGCATTTAATTTATTTAAAAATTTAATTTGCGTCTACAAAAATACCCTAAACATGTTGAAAATAATCCAGGTATATTTTGTTACACATTACGACCGTAGATGAGTCAAAGTTTACCTTCCTTCCTCCTGAAGAAAAGCGAGGGTACATGACTTTGGAACAATAGAAAAGGTAGAATCATTGGACATGGTTCTATAGGTAACAGCTCTTCATCTCTTATTGAAAATGTGTAGCTTGTTGATGGTTTGAAACATAACCTTTTCAGCATTAGTCAACTTTGTGACAAAGGTTTTAAAATGATTTTTGAATCCTCTCATTGCATCATCAAGGACTCTCAAAATGATAAAATCATCTTCATGGGCCATAGAAATGAAAATGTTTGCTTGTCGATATTTCAAAATGAAGGTCATAATAGATGTTTTTCTAGCATGCATGATGAGAGCTGGTTGTGGCATAGGAGATTGGGACATGTAAACATGAATCTCATTACACAAATCAACAAAAATGAACTTGTTAGAGGCCTTCCAAAAATCTCTTTTGAAAAAGATAAAGTTTGTGAAGCATGTCAAATAGGGAAGCAAATTAAAAAAATCCTTTAAAAACAAAAATTTCATTTCTACATCAAGACCTCTAAAGCTTCTCCGTAAATGGATTTATTTAGTCCCTCAAGAACTACAAGTCTTGGAGGTAAATCATATGCATTCGTAATTGTGGATGACTTCTCTAAGTATACATGGGTCTTGTTTTTAACTCACAAAAATGATGCCTTCCATGAATTTTCAAAGCTATGTAAAAAAATTCAGAATTAAAAAGGTTTTATCTATAAAAAGTGACCATGGAAGATAATTTGAAAATGTTGAGTTTGAAGGCTTTTGTGATGAGCATGGAACTGAACATAATTTTTTGGCTCCTAAAACTCCCCAACAAAATGGGGTTGTTGAAAGGGAAAAAAGAACCTTGTAAGAAATGATAAGAACCATACTTCATGAAACAATTTACCCGACCTATTTTTTTGGGCCAAAACGGTCAATACCTCATGTTATATATTGAATAGAGCCTTGATAAGGCCGTTTTTGGACAAAACTCCATATGAACTTTGGAAAAATAAGAAACCTAACATTAGCTATTTCAAAGTGTTTGGAAGTAGATGCTTTATCTTAAACACGAGACTGACCTTGGAAAATTTGATGCAAAATCTAGTGTTGGAATTTTTCTTGGTTACTCTTTATCTAGTAAAGCTTATAGAGTTTTCAACAAGAAGACCATGGTAGTAGAAGAATCCATCCATGTAGTATTTGATGAATCTAACGACTCTCAAGAAAGAAGAGAAAATATTGATGATGATGTAGGCTTGGACCTCTCCATGGGAAGATTGCAAATTGAAGATGGAGACCATCAACAAGAAGTGGAGATTAATTCAAAGAATGAAGGGGAATCTCCCATGGCCCTTCCTCCACTCCTCAACTTGAGTAAGGAGAATCTAGTCAAGAACTACCAAAGGAATGGAAATTTGTCACAAATCATCCACAAGATAAAATTATAGGTAATCCATCCATTGGGGTAAGAACTAGATCCTTTCTTAGAAATATTTGCAACAATCTTGCTTTTATCTCTCAAATTGAACCCAAGAAATTAAATGATGCTATAGTAGATGGAAATTGGGTAATAGGCATGCAAGAAGACCAAAATCAATTTGAAAGAAATGAAGTATGGGAATTAGTACCAAGACCTAACAATCAAAGTGTTATTGGTACTAAGTGGGTATATAGAACAAATGGATAGAACATGAAATAATCATTAGAAATAAAGCAGATTAGTGGCTGAGGATATAATCAACGAAGGGTGACTATGAAGAGACCTTTGCTCCCATAGCTAGATTAGAAGCCATAAGAATGTTGTTTGCTTTTGGTTGTCACAAAATTTTCATTTTATATCAAATACTTGTGAAAAGTGTTTTTTTAAATGGTTTCATAAATGAGGAAGTGTTTGTTGAACAACCAACCGGGTTTGAAAGCTTTAATTTCCCTAACCATGTTTTCAAACTCAAAAAGGCACTTTATGGCTTGAAACAAGCACCTAGAGCTTGGTATGAAAGACTTGTCAAATTTCTTATATCTAGTGGTTTCAAAATGGGGAAAATCGATACAACTCTCTTCATTAAGCCAAAGGATAAAGACATGCTTATTGTTCAAATCTATGTTGATGATATTATCTTTGGTGCTACTAATGGTTCACTTTGTGAAGAGTTTGCCAAGTCTATGCATAGTGAATTTGAGATGAGTATGATAGGAGAGCTCAACGTCTTCCTTGGTCTTCAAACCAAACAACTTAAGGAGGGCACCTTCATAAATCAAGCTAAGTACGTAAGAGACCTCCTCAAGAAATACAATTTGGAAGATGTGAAGGCAAAAAGCATACCTATGGGCTCATCCATTAAGCTTGAGATGGATGAGAAAGGTAAGCCCATTGATCAAACAAAATAGAGAGGCATGATTGGTTCCTTGTTATACTTAACTGCTAGTAGACCCGATATCATGTATAGTGTATGCTTATGTGCTAGATTTCAAGCATGTCCTAAAGAATCTCATTTGAATGCGGTTAAAAGAATATTTAGGTACTTGAAAGGCACTATTGATATTGGTCTTTGGTATCCAAAGAGTGATAACTCTGAATTAATATGATATTTGGATGCGGATTTTTGTGGTTGCAAAATTGATAAAAAAAAAAAAAGCACTAGTGGAACATGTCACTTTTTAGGTCACTCACTTGTGTCTTGGCATAGCAAGAAATAAAATTGGGTTGCATTGTCAATAGCGGAAGCCGAGTACATCGCTGCCGGATTAGGATGTGCACAAGTGCTTTGGATGAAACAAACACTTAGTGACTATGGTTTGACATTCTCTCATGTTCCCATAAAGTGTGATAACACAAGTGCCATTAGCATTTCAAAGAATCCTCTGCAACACTCTAAGACCAAGAATATAGAGATTAGACATCATTTCCTTCAAGATCATGCACAAAAATGGGACATTACTCTTGAATTTGTGCGAACCAAGGATCAACTTGCGGATATTTTAACAAAACCCCTTAACAAGGACAATCTGTTAACTTTCGAATGCAATTAGGAGTAATCACCTTATAATTTTGAGTTAAAACTACTTCAATTTATAGGGAGATCACCTGAATATCTAAAGGGGAGCTTATGTTGAAAATTCAAAAACCCGTAAAAGTTGACCAAACGGTCGATCAGTTGTTTAGAAGATGAGGCTTTAAAACCCCATTTTGTGCTACTCTTCTCATTCCGAACACCCTTCTCCCTCCCAAAACCCTCAATTTGCTCTGCAAAAACCCTAGAAACGTGTTTTCTCCCTTAGATCTTTGCTTTTAGACAGTAAGTCTTCGATCCTTGGCCGTCCATGGTGGTTCAATTCTTCGCAGCTAGGGCTTAGGTTCTCCATATTTCTACTACACAAGCTGATTCACCTTGTCTTTGGTACGTTTTCAATTTTTTTCCCTTTGTTTTCTTTGTTTTTCATTGGGTATATACGGTTGTGGGAGAGATGTATTTGGGTATATACCCTGTTTACATTGCTTTGTTGTCTTGGGATTGCCCTTTTGCAAATTGCTGGTATTGGGCCATTGGTAATTTCAGTTTAGGCTCAATTTGGACCATATTTTGGTACTATTTTGGTCTTGGTTTGGTAAAGTTATGTTAAGCTTAGGCTAGAACCTGTTTTGGGGTATTGGATATTCGGCTCATTCTCCATTGATAGTTTCAATTTCAAATATTGTTCTTGGGCAGTGAATAATAGGCTAGTTTTGGATCCTGGGTCTATATACTGTTCCAAACCTCTATTGTAGGGGTGGACTGGTTTTGGGACATCCTTGTCTTTGTTTGAAGTTAAAGTGTTTGGGCCACATACTGTTTTGAAAATCATGTGTTTTGTAGTGGTGCGATGTGTTAGTTCCACATTATCTGTTCCAATGTCCTTGTAGACCCCAAATTTTGAGGCTTAGGATTTTTTTTCTTTTGTGGGAGACAATCCCACATTGGAAATTTATAAAGGACAGAAGTGTGGACCCCACATTTTGAGGCTTAAGATTTTTTTCCTTTGTGGGAGGCAATCCCACATTGGAAATTTACAAGAAAGAGAGGCCTCCCTTTCCCTATAAAAGGGGTCCTCTCCCCCTTGATTGGAAGGGGGAAAAAGGGAAACCGTAGGCTTGCTCCACCAAAAAAAGGTTGGAGACCCTAATGGCCCTTGATTAAATATTTTTTTGGAGAATAAATTAAGGCATTGGTCTATATAATTTAGACCATATTAGTTCCTTAAATTTATTTTCTTAAGGAGGCTATGGGTCTTCCCCACCTTGAGTGGGAGATCCTAAGTGGTCTCAAAGTTTAAAAGTTTGAGTGCCTTGGAAAATTTTGCTCGAAGCGATTTTGGGAGGCCAATCCCAACTTTGGAGGCAATTTCGGCAAGGCGGTTCGATTCAGGGGAACTACGAGTCACACGGTATCATTTTCTTGACTTTCTTTTATTCTTCTTTTATATAGTTAATTTTTATTTATTTATTTATTTTTAATTTGTCGTATATATATTAGTCATTTTAATTTATAGTCTTATTATTTTATTTTCCTTGTAATTATATTACTTTGTTTGGCCCAAAGTAATTTGTTGTTTTTTTGTTTGTTTTCCTTAGCTGCCATGAACCTCCCACCCTTAATTGCTCATCCCCCAGGCCACTTAAAAAAAAAAAAAAAAATTTTTTTTTGAATTTCCATTTCTCAATTTTGCAAGTATCCAAATTTCCAAATTTCTCATTTTCTAAAATTCAAATTTTCCAATTTTAAAAGTCAAGTCCTCGAATCTCAAATTTCAAATTTCAAATTTTCAATGATTCAATTTCAAATTGCAAATTCCTAATTTCAAAAATCAAGTGTCATAATTTGAAAATTCAAGTTCGCGGTTTAGATTTCAATTCAAATTTACAAAATTCCTAATTTCAAAATTCAAGCGTCCAATTTCAAATTTCCAATCTGATTTCAAAGATTAGAGTTGTCTAGTCTTAAATTTTTGAAAATTCCTAATTTCTAAATTTCAAGTCTAAAAAATCTCAAATTTCAAATTTCAACTTCAAACTTCAATTTTCAAAACTTTAATTTCAAGCTAGGTTTCAAAAATCTCAAACAGAGTTAATTCTGATTCGATAAAATGGAATCTTGGGGAGTTAATTTGTGTAACATATAAATGGGCTTGGGTGGGGCCCGACATTCCATTTTAATAAATAATTTGACATATGATTTATAACAAATTTCTAATTGAATGTGAATAGTTTGTATTGCACATTGTGCACTAACATTGTTTCCCAATTGATAGCGCTTATAACATGTCGTCCAGGTACACATTTTTCTCATATGACTTTGCTTGATTATTTATTTATATATGTCTTGCATGTTTTTATATTGTTATTGCTTATCTTTGGTATTCATTAGTTGATTAGTCAAAACCCATATTTTCTTTGGTTGTTTAGTAGAACCGGAAGCTTTGGGGCTTAGAGGGGTGCTCCTTCCATCGTACCTTCCCGATAAGTAACCTGACCCCCGGACCTAGACTCGGTTTTCCCAGACCTGCCTTTTCTTATCATGAGTCACATTTAGGGTTTTTCTTTCTTATTTTGTTTTCCCTTTTAAAATAAAAACAAAAATAAGTGGCGACTCCAAACCGTTTTCTAAAATGGTTTTTTAATAAAACGAGTCTCGCCTTTTAGTGGAAAGCATAATGGCAATGCGGGGTCCTGAAAATGCGTGACTCATTTGAGGATAGTGAGGGTCGACTTGAATGCAAATTAGGGTAAATGTGGGTTGATTGGTTGATTGATAGATACTTCTTTATACTTTTTGTGGCATATATAGTAAATTTTGACTACGATTGTATCTTTCATATGTCTAATTGTTGTATCATTAGTATTGGTTGGTTGACTTCATCGGTCGATTCTTCTGTTCATCTTGTTATGTCACTTGTTTCTCATTGTTTGTTATATACACATCATGTTCATCTTATACTCTACTTAGATTATGTGTAGATATGGATGATATACCTGCGCTTTGCAGGACTATCTGTTGCATGACTACCTTTCTCCTGCATGATTGCTTGTCGCATGTCTATGTGGGGTGCACATGTATCCTTGTCTCAAACCTCACAGTCTCGGTCGACTTTGTGTCCTCTTGGTTTTTGTGTTTGTCGTTGGAACTTGTTGCTCCTTGCTTGCTTTAGTAGAGCTAGTGACTAGGAGTAAGATCACAGTGATGGGCTATATTCATGTTTGTGAGCATTTTGGAGGTGGTAGACATATCGATGATGAGTCAGATCTTCGAACTTGTATGCCAATTAGATTTTAGGATACTTTTTGTGGCCGGTGTGCATTTTACGGTTTTAGATGTCATTTAGGTTTTCGGATGCACCACATGCTATTACACTTAGTTTATTCTTGAGCATTGAGAGTGGTGAGAGCCTTTACCATTGGATGCCCCTTGGGATGTCGAGGAAGTGCATGTGTGGAGTTGATGACCACCTTGCATGGAAGCGCCAGTCTGTCGGAGACGTGTAGGAGGTGTGTACCCCTTTGGAGGGTACTGTCGCTCTGCTAGGGACCCCTTTAAAGACTACATACCCTTGTCTTTTTGGAGCCACCATTGACCTTCTAGGTTGAGTTTAGATCCTACTGATTAGGACTCCCATCCTACACGTGGGTGCATCTGTGAGCCTTCAGGGCCGGTTTTGTCATGATATGGATCCAGATTCCTCTATTTTGGTTTCCTCTCTAGGGTATATAGAGATTGATTAGAGTATTGAGCTTCAGTGGGGCAATTTTGTGCATAGTGATGGATTGTTGTCAGTTGTTCGGTGAGATGTCTGAGTGTCGGATGCACGGAGATCACCATTACCGTTCCACATAGGGAGTGCATGCATTGACCTCACCTTGGCCGTTTTCAGTCTAGGTCATAGATATTATTGGGAAGATTTCGCCGAAGTCTTCTAGTGGTCATGAGTTCATTCTAGTCGCTATTGATTATTTCACAAAGTGGGTGGAGGAGGCCACTTCTTATGTAAAGATAAATGCGGCCAAAGTGGCCACCTTTATCAAATCGCACATTATCTGCAGATATGGGATTCCTCATGAGTTGATATCGGATAGAGGTGTGCATTTCAGGGGTGAGGTTGACACTTTGTGCCGGAGATATGGCATCCGGCATCCGCGGATCGTGCAGCGTATGGCAGCGGACAAATGGGGCGGTGCGAACAAAGAATATTAAGAGTTACAACGCGAAGATGAGATTGGGACTTCAGGGCGGGTAGAGAAGCTCGCTTTCGCGTGCTGGGCGTGCTCCTTTGCCTCCTTTCGCACTTCTACGGGGCCACCTTACTCTCTAGTTTATGGCATGGAGCGGTTTGCGGATTGAGATGGTCGGATCCTTGAGTAACCTAAACCGTGGTTCCCGGAGCGGAATTAAGGTTGATCCGCGACTTGATCGGTTAACTGTTAGATGAAAGGAGATTGAGGCTGCGACCATATTCGGGCTTACGAAGAAGATGGCGCTTTCAAGCGGGTTAAGCTGAACCCTTCTGTGGCCGATTTGGTTTTGAGAGTCCTCGGAGAGTTAGTCAACGTACTGGGGAAGTTTAGACGGCCCCGGAGCGGACCTTACACATTATTAGAGAGTTGACGGAGGGAGGCTGCGCTGGATGATGGACTTAGATGGAAACCAGTTCTCGGAGCTGACGATGTGGATCAAGCGCAGAAAAAGTTTCACGTTTGAGACCTTGGTCGCGGGATGGAGTGGCCATCGTTTCGGTTAGCCATATACCTTATCACTTCTTTCCCATTTTGTTTCTGAATTCTTGCTTCCATTGAACCTCAAATGATATTTTGGCCTATTTTTCTCTTATGTACCTTCTTTTCCTTTGGATCAGGGGGCGCTGGTGTGTGGATGCCTTGGTTTAGGGATCTTCGAGTTATGGTTTTATTGACATGTTTCTTTATATCGCCTTACCACATTCACTTCTTGTATCAAAGTTTCCATTTCATAGTTTCTATGTTTTCACCACTTTCTTTCTATCAGACTTCTCGTTTTATCTCATTCTTTCCCACTTAGATTGGTGATCTATTCGTTTTTACATGGGAGTTGTCATATCATCCATACATCATTCAAATGACATTATTGAGACTTTTAGTTAGAGAGGCTTATGTCATTTCATTAAAGTTTATTTTATTATTACCTTTGTGCTTGGATGTATGTTTGTTTATTGTAATATTAGTTTGTCTCTCATTCATTTCATTTCAATTCTATCTGTAAAAATAAAAAAAAAAAAAAAAACGAAAAAAAAAAAAAAGACAAAAAAAAAAAAAAAACAAAAGAAAAAAAGAGAAAGAAAAATATCTTATGAATAAATGCATTATATGTATTCGGTATAAGTATTCCTTAGAGTTTTATGTGGATTGTAGGATCATTGTCTTTTGAGTGTATGTATTACTTATGGGAGTTCGTATGTGGGTTTTAAGTCCTAGTATCATGTGTTTTACTTTGAAGTTTTATTAGTGGTATATGAGATGGCTGATCCTCTCCTAGGGCTTCAGGAGTTAGTGTCATATTCATCATCGATTTAATCGACGACATGTCTTCCCCATCTGATGATTTGGGTAGATTCATCATATCATCATCAGTTTTCCCATGCGGTATTTATCTTCTCGACTTCATACCTCTCATTTTCACATATATCACCCTCATATGTTTATTGGTTTGAGTTTGATGTTTCACTTTACATCCTTTTCATCTTGCCTATCTCACCATGTTACCTTTTGCATTACATCATTGTTATTAGCACTTCCATTAGATGTTCTTGTGTCCTTGGCTCATGAGACTTCTTATGCATGTGGCCTTCACACACGAATAGGGTTGATTATTGGGTGTTTGAGCTAGTTTCCGCTTCATTTCTTTTTACCTTATCTTACTAGCTACATTCTGTCAGTGTCCTTAAGACCACCACAGGAACCATGGGATTTAACGTTTTCTTTAATGACATCTACTTTGATGTTGAGACTTGGTCGATATCTGGACATTATTATGTGGCTTTTTCTGGATGCTCATACGCTGGGATCCATTCTAGTCAGCGGCTCTAGATGATCCGAGATTGCCTTTTGTTATCGGGGGATGTAGAAATTTAGATCGATTCCTCGATACGCTATACCGCATACCCCTATTCGTCGATCATTCGATGTGTTTGCTCGCGGTAGACGCATTCTCGCTGAGATACTCCAGCCATATTCGATATTCGTGGTTTCATCACTTCTCTATCGGATGACATACATGCTTACTGGGCACATCCCTTATCCGGGCCAAGACTAGGAATTTGTTTGTTTGTGCATAATCAAGTATCGACAGGATGAGTCTTCATGCGACATTTTCGGATTTCATCAGTTTTGATAGATGCCAGACCTGGGCATATCCCTTATCTTTCGATCATTCGACGTGGGCCGGGTTTGTCCGCACAGTTTTATCGATGATATGAGCCATCGCTTATGACATTTTCGACTTCGCCATGTTTATGTTGATGTCATATTTGGGCATACCCCCTCTAACTTCGCCTTTACTATCTTCGCCTTAGGTGTTCGCATCACCCCATATGGATCGGAGGTTCGACTTCCATCCGCATCACATTTGCTAAAGACAGCCAGATCGTGACGCTCGTGACTCGTCTTCTCGTGATATCAGCTCAGACTCGCCTATATGGATCGATGAACCGCACTTCATCCGATCACATTTGCTACACAGACGACGCCTCGTGATTCTCGCTTTCCTCGTGACTATTAGGCGTTCGACTTCGCCTGAAGTATGGATCAGATGTTCAGACTTCATCCGCATCACATTCATAGCACGCCAGTCGGACGCCCGTGACTTCGCCTCTCGCATATCGTGCCGCTCGTGACTTCGCCTATATGGATCAGATGTCTCAGACTTCATCCAAGATCACATTTGCTAGCAACCAGATTAGACGCTCAGACTTCGCTCTCTCGCATATTAGCGCCTCGACTTCGCCTTCATATCGATCAGGATGTCCGGGACTTCCATCTCAGATCACATTTGCTAGCATTGAGAATCGACGCTCGTGACTTCGTCGCACGTGCCTGACTCGCCTTCATTGATCGACAAGTTCTAGACTCCATCTGGTGCATCACGTTTGCCAGCATCACATTTAGACGCTCGTGACTTCGTCTTCTTATGCAACAAAGGCTGCCTCGACTTCGCCACCTTACATCTTGATAAGGGCGTCGTGCTCACGTTTGTATTTTCTCGCTTCGCACTGCATATCTCATGCCTTCACCATAGTTCAAACTCTCAGAGCACACTTTGATCACATGGTTTATTTCGGTTGTCGTACTCTCTACTTGCTAGCTTATGAGTTTGTCCATGACGGGTGTTAATTGCTATACAGTGCACATGACCATTCTATCACCCATGGGCCTACCGATTTTCGTTTGTTTCAGGTTTCGATATAAGTTTCACCTTTGGGAGGACCTTCTTAGAGAGAGCTTGGATCTATGTCATGACTTTACTGGCCTCCAGGTTGTTTTGTCCTTTTGTTGTTTGCTTTAGATGTTTTTTTTAGAACTCCTTTTAGTTGTTTGAGTTTAATCGAGTCAGTGTTCTTTGTGGACACTTTTGGGTTTTTTTATTCTTCGATAGAGTTCATCTCAGCTTCACTCACTTTTCACACTTCGTTTTACTTCCTCATTTGCTCATGCTCGCTACACTCATGAACTCTATCGGCAGGCATATTTGTAGACCCCAAATTTTGAGGCTTAGGATTTTTTTTCTCATGGCACAATCCTATCGAAATTTATAGCGACGTAAGTGTGGACCCCACATTTTGAGGCTTATGATTTTTTCCTTTGTGGAGGCAATCCCATTGAAATTTACAAGAAAGAGAGTCTCCTTTCCCCTATAAAGGGGTCCTCTTGATTGAAGGGGGGAAAAAGGGAAACCGTGAGGTTTGCTCCACCAAAAAAAGGTCGAGACCCTAATGGCCCTTGATTAAATATTTTTTCGAGAATAAATTAAGGCATCGGGTCTACCTTGCACTATATTAGTTCCTTAAATTTATTTTCTTAAGGAGGTTATGGGTCTTCCCACCTTGAGTGGGAGATCCTAAGTGGTCTCCCAAAGTTTAAAAGTTTGGAGTGCCTTGGAGAAAATTTTTTCGTCTGGGGCACTTGGGAGACAATCCCAATCTTTGAGGCAATTTCAAATTTTTTAAGAGGCGTCTTGGCCCTGAACTACCCGTCTACCGTGCATGTTTTTTCTCGACTTTCTTTTATTCTTTATATAGTTAATTTTTTATTTATTTATTTATTTTAATTTGTCTTGTATATATTAGTCATTTAATTTATAGTCTTATTATTTTATTTTCCTTGTAATTATATTGTTGCTTTTTTGTTTATTTAGAAATTGGTTGTTGTTGTTTTTTTTTTTTTGTTTGTTTTCCTTAACATATGGACTATCACCCACCCTTAATTTAATAAAATCCCCAATTTTTTTTTTTTTTTTTTTTTTTGAATTTCCATTTCTCAATTTTAAGTATCCAAATTTCAAATTTCTATTTTCTAAATTCAAATTTTCAATTTTAAAAGTCAAGTCTCTCCAAATCTCAAATAAATTTCAAATTTTCAATGATTCACTTCAAAATTGTAAATTCCTAATTTCAAAATCAAGTGTCATAATTTCAAAATTCAAGTTCCACGGTTCCGAGTTTAATTTCAAATTTACAAAATTCATAATTTCAAAATTCAAACGATCAATTTAAATTTCCAAATCTCAATTTCAAGATTCAGTTGTCCTATCTTAAATTTTTGAAAATTCCCAATTTAAATTTCAAGTCCTAAAAATCTCTACCCCAATCCCAACTCAAACCTAATTTTCAAAACTTACTTCAAAACCGGTTTTCAAAAATCTCAAACACACGGTTAATTCTACAATTCCAATAAAATGAAATCTTTGGGAGTTAATTTGTGTAACATATAAATGGGCTTGGATGGGGTCCGATATTCTATTTTAATAAATAATTTGACATATGATTTATAACAAATTTCTAATTGAATGTGAATAGTTTGTATTTTGTTATTGCACTAACATTGTTTCCCAATTGATAGCGCTTATAACATGTCGTCCAGGTACACATTTTTCTCATATGACTTTGCTTGATTATTTATTTATATATGTCTTGCATATTTTTATATTGTTATTGCTTATCTTTGGTATTCATTAGTTGATTAGTCAAAACCCATATTTTCTTTAGTTTGTTTAGTAGAGACCCGACTTTAGGGGCTTAGAGGGGTGCTACGCTTCCATCGTACCTTCCTGATAAGTAACCTGACCCCTGACCTAGACTCCTGCTCCTGCACTGCGCCTTCTTATCATGAGTCACATTTAGGGTTTTTCTTTCTTATTTTGTTTTCCCTTTTAAAATAAAAACAAAAATAAGTGGCGACTCCAAACCGTTTTCTAAAATGGTTTTTTTTTTTTAAATAAAAAACGAGTCTCGCCTTTTAGTGGGAAACGCATAATAGCCAAAAATGCGGGGTCCATGCCCTCGTTTCATACCTAAAGTTCAAATCACTCTTCAGATCTCTTCTTTAAGGTCCTTTTAGAATGTCTCTTAGAACCCTCATGCTTCTCCCTTTATCAGCCATTGACCTAGAACTTGTTCTTTCAAATTGTACTCGTTATGGCACCCAGACATGAGTCTACATATGCAAGAGCCCGGGGCAAACATCCCATGGTACCGGAGACTGAGACAGACCCTGCACATGTGCGTGAGGGACACCAGAGGGCAAGGGTTGATATTGTAAAACCCAGGAAAAAATTAATTTTTCTGAAAAATGAAAAAAACGGTAAAATTGCCGAAATGGTTCAGGGAAGCGTGGAAATTTTTCTAGATCTCAGATGATGAAACAGACTTCATCGTTGGATTTGTCTCGCAAAATCTAGTTACCCAGGGACGAGATTTTTATGAGAATCTCGGAAGTTAGGAAATAACTCAAGTTAAGTTCACGAAAATACATAAACTTGAACTCCGATCGAAATAAATTGTTTCGACGTAAATGCACTAACAAGTCTCGACATGTGACATAATGTGGGCCAAGTATTTAAAATGGACAAAAAGGGGTTAAAAAGGGGATTTTAGGGAAAAAATATCATATTTTCTGTTGGAGAGAAAACATTAGAGAGAAAGAGATAGAGAAATAACCAACTTCTCTCTACGATCTACGAAGATCTATTGTCGGAATTGTCAATAAGAATGAAAGTCTAGCCTTACTCGACTTGTGGCTACATGTAAGTGTACCGAAACACTCGGATTTCGCCGAGGATCTGCCATGAGTTCGGGGAATCAGTTTTTTCTGGTTTAGGAAGTGTTCACGTGACTTCCTAGAGTTTCTTCACATTCCAAGAGGTAGGAATCCTTTCCTAATTGGTTTATTTTTCCATTCCTAGGGGCTGTTTAGTAGAGTTTTAATGCCCTAAGGGGCTGTTTGGCAAAATAATGGGGTTGGTGGGAATAGTGCCCTCAAGCCAATCTCTATATGATGTCTAGTTTTGGGGCTGAAGGGTTAGAAAAAGGTAATTTGGACTAGTGTCCTTCATGACAATTGTATCTAAAGTTGTGAACTTAAGGTTAGGCTTTTGAATCACCCAAATTGGACCTCTATAACCCAAGTTATGGTCCGTTTTCTCGATCGCATAGTTGCTCCCTCTTTCTTCTTTCTAAGCTTTGGCCGAACTCTACTATCTAGATTTTGGGACTGGATTTTCAGTTGGGAAATGTGAGAATTTGGACTATATTCTTCAAAACATTGTATCTTTATCTTATAACTTGATGTTAGGTTTTTTGAATCACCCAAATCAGACTCTATAACCTGCTATGGTCCATTTTCCTGACCACATAGCTTAGGCCGTTTTAATGGCTCTCAGGTCCGCATTTCTGGGACTGTTAGGGGACTAGTTTTTGAACTAAGTTCAGAACTATTATATGGGCTATGATGGCTTGTTATGTGGAATGTTTTGTGGGCATCTCTATGCCACAACTGGTCTTGAGGATCAAGTGTCATTGCTTAACTAAGAGGATTTGCCTGGGGTGTCAATGTGTGCTCTAACATACACATGAGATGAATTGTTATGTGCAAATGGCCATTATAATGGGCTTGTTTCAGGTGTGTCATTGCTTGATCATAGAATGAAATTCTTCCTGAATGTGAATGTTGATATATGCTTGCATGATAAAGTTGACATGAATGAAATGATTTATGGAAGTTACCGCAGTGGATGTAATCGGCTCATGACATCGGTAAGTGGTGTGGATTGTGTTATCCATGTAGCATTCATTATGCATGTGACATGATATAACACGCAATCACATCTTGCATTGCATATGCACGGGGACATCACATTAAATATGTGTGAGTGCATGGTTGGTAAATCGACACTGTGTTTGGTGTTCGATGGTATGTCGTGAGTACATGGTTGATCGACACTGTGTTTGGTGTTCTATGGTGTGCTCGGTAAAATGGGACAACGTCCAAAATGAGTCTCATGGTTGCATAAAAGAAAAAGGAAATGAACAATTCATGTGTTGGGTTATAGCAATAAGGGATAGATACCCCCTTGGGTGAAAAACCCGGTATTCTTGGTTAGACATATGTATCCAGCGATAAAAGTTCGCGAAAGTGTCGGAAGGTGTGCGAAGCCTACAGTGAGACCTTGGAAATTCGCTACCCACAAAAAACACACGGAACTTGGTAAAAACAAGTTGATATCGGAGATTGTCCAATGGATTTTGATTTATAAAACAAATGGTCATTGATGGAATATAAATGGCGGTTTTCACACTTGGCATATGTATGTGTGAGGGAGTCGGTGAGGACTCGGGACATGGGACAGGGTGAGTCACATTCTCATCCATGGCATGTAGACATTTTAGCAGGAATGTGCATGTTTTACTTGAATGTGTGAAATGGTACGGTGACGCACTTAGGTGGGGAGTAGCCATTGTAGGAATTATTCTTTATTGGGCATTGCTCACCTCGTCATGGGACCCCCTTTCACGCAAGTGTGGTCTACACAAATGGACGACGCCGCATCGCAGGCCATGATTACGGCTAGCTGGGCCGACATGTGGCCTTAATAAATATTTTTGTAAAAGTTCTAGGACAAACTAGTTCTAGCATGTATTTTTGTATAAAAGAATTGTAATTAAATCTCTTTCGACTATTGTCAATATGGTCGTATGTAATAATGGTAAGTAGGTCGGATCGACTCTACCGACTGTATTTAAGTGTATTATTATCATATTTTCAACTTAATTATGAATGAATGGGTCCCGGTGAAGGGATGGATCGAGGTGGTGTCGAGTAACTCGGTGTTCACAAGTAATTGGTACTGGTCCGGTACCAAGACTATATGTTCTGTATAAAAGTGTTGTAATAAACTCTTATGGACTATCATGGATAAGAAGGTATATTGAGATATGGACAAATGGACCCCCGTGGGTGGTCATTACTACTCCCGTTGAGACCTTGCATGGGCCATGGATATATTGTTACATAGGATTGTATATCGGGTGTGAGCCCTTGAACAAAGGAAACTTTGCCCGATTTTTGTGGAAAATATGGATCCCAATGAATGGGACATAATAGTGCGGCATTGGGTTACCAGATATCCATGAGTTTTCTGCAGGTTGACGGTTGGTCAATGAACCCCTGGGTTTTGGGGCGTCACAAATATGAGTATTTTCGGACCACCCGTCAATCAAGAGCGCTACTGTTTAGACTTCTGTCAACGGAAGGTCATTGTTGGTCAGGACATCGACTTCTCCTCACTATAGGGATCCCGCCTTGAGGCCCTATTCTCCGACATGGGGTAGCTCCCACTTGTCACGCTCCATAAGCCAGTCTACCCCACACTTGACCAGGTGTTCTTCGCCCGGGCACGCATTTCGGGTTTACGCATCTCTAGTATGCTGCGGGGAGTCCAATTCGACATTAGTGTAACGTTCTTTTACCTTTTAAAGACCTGTTCATTTAAACACATTTCATATACCTATTTCTAATATGAATAATTAATATTCATTTAAAACATAATTATTTATGGGTATATGATATCATGACTCTAAACACATTCTTTCGACATAAAAGAATATATATATACATTCCTTAATTCAACAGTCTATGACCGTCTTGAATAACACATTTATACAAATCGCATTCCATGCCTTTTCAAATACATTTACAAAAATGATATTCAAAGTTCACTTTTAAAACACATTCCATGAATATCCAAAACAAATGTGTCAAAACTATATTCTTCTCTCATGACTTTCTTTACATCATTGAATTCAATGCAAAATAGTTACAAAATATCATGAATGGAATGATATGCATGGGACAAAGCATTTACTTATACTCCGCTCTGTTTGACGATGATTCCGCGTCCGATGATCTTTGGTCCTGCAACTTTCTACTTGGTACCTGAGCAATGACAAAAACAACGCGCTAAGCATTTTCATGCTTAGTGGGTTCTATACAATGCTCTCTTCATTTTAGTTTAAATCAAATCATGAAATGTTTATAAAACAATGCTTTCAGACGCCAATGACCAATGCAAGATAATACATACATAAGATATATATATATATATATATTCATTTCATTTACATTCAAATTACACCATTGGTTATTTGCTATGTAATTTCTACGCACTAAATCATTCAAATCACAAATCATACACTTTTCAATCTCATTATCATTTTGCCCTTATCGAATTTAACCTATGCTTTCGGTGCACAGGATAACGAATCACTGGCATAGTCCCGCTGAGCTGTAGGCAGGTATATATATATATATATACATATACGTACTCGGTTGGTGTACACTACCGATACTTTCCCGCTGGGCTACGGATCGGTATGCCACAATAGTATGTTTGTTTGTCTCTTATTGGTATACCAATTTATCCTTAACTTAAATTCTTAACGGTTAACATTATTTTAAGGGCATTAAAATTATTCAATATAATTCTAATAGTATATTGATTAGTGCCCAAAGTGCTATTTCAACCCCGCTGCTTATTTCAGGTTTTGAGTGCTTTTTGTGTACTAATCATTCTAATTAACCCGATTTGCACATTAAGGTCCATACTATTCTACTGATCGCATTTTGTGGCAAATTTTGCAGTTTTTACGAGCTAATTATGCCAAAATTGTTGAGTCAATCCAAGCACAAAGAATTCGAGTCAAACTCATCGTTACAAATTAGATCCTAGAAGGAAAGAAGAGCAAAAATTGAAGAACAATGCACCACTGCAGGAATGCTTTTCCTGCGAGCACTGCTCCTCGCCCCAAGACTGCTCCTTCCTACACCCTGCTCTCCCGCAAGATTTCACGCTTTTGTTGTTTTTGCTACGCTTTTGGTTTTCTCCTTCTACCCCCTTGTTGTAATCACTTATGTTTGGATTGGTATGGTATTTCACTTGGTTTGTAAGGCTATATGTCATTTGTACACTCCGTTAGGGAGGACGTTTTATGTGAATAAAATTGTGGCCTTGTGAAGCTCCCATTTCTCTCTTTTCTCTATTTTCTTTTTTCATTTTCTTTCCTGTTAAACACCTCCGAGGATGACACAACTCTGGAGGATGAGCTGCTAAAACTCTCTCTTCCTTGAAGAGGAAGTGCCATCAAGGGAATCCGGGCAACAGGGGTTCTCATGCTTTTAACGCAGGTTCGCATCGTTATTTTGGTTTTTCTTCACGCTTAGGTTTAAACCCTCAGATTCACCTTGAATGACCTTTATTCGGGTAATCTTAGTGTTCAGCTGGATGCTTATTGCTAGATCCACTGAGATTCATTAGTTACCCTCTATTAATCATTGTAAGGTGAGTCAGGGAGACTCATTTTTCACTGCCGGGACCATGAATGGCCAGTAGATGCCATTTTTCAAAAGGGAAAATTTTAGGGTTTAGTTTTTATAGCTAAATGAAGATCCGGTTCGGGAAATGACTATAGGTCATCCTCCCAAATGCGAGGAAATGGACCCGAGAACCCCTCAGTGAACTTTAGAACCTGAATCCAAGAGCCTCGACACTCAAGGAGACTTCTTTACATTTTATTTTATTTAAATTCTGTTTTGCCAACCACAGCACCCTATTTTCACAAAAATCCCAAAATCCAAATTAAATTCACCACTTCACTGTTAGTCATTTGTACAAAGAAAACTCATCCCCGAAGTTCGACCCTGCAGCCACTATACGCAAAGAGTTTTACTATGAAGAGGGAGGAATTTAGGTTTATAAATATTGTTGATTCCGGCACCCCTACTGTGGCACGAATCAAATGGAATCGTTGCCGGGGATGGTGCCTAAGTGCATTTGACGAGATGTGGAACACTTGTGATACTCATCACAAGTACTGGTGAACTTCTTTTATATTTCACTGTCATTTTTTTAGTTTCAATTGTTGCAGGACTGTTTTTGGGTTCCCTTGCTTTTGCTGCAGGAATCCATTTACAGTGGACTAAAAATTTTGAAGGCAAGGTTCAATGCAGGTTAAGTGGAAAATTGACTGTGATCAAATGGAAGAGGGAGAACAATATAGTGAATATTTAGTTGAAAGAAACCGTAGAGCATACATATCAATGAGGGATTACAGGAACCTTCCATGGCAGTGGCAGCAACCTGTAGGGAGAAATCCAAACCCATGTAGGTCTATGAGGGAATATAGAGACCAATGGATGAGTACACCCTCCTACAGTGTTACCCCAACTTATGCACCTCCTCCACATCCACAAGATGCCTTTGTCTTCAAATTTCAACCACCACAACCAATCTCCCCAATGAAAGAAATTCTAGACCTTACCAAACCGGTGGGTGATGCCAGAAGGCGTAAGAAATTCAATTCCCAATTAAGTCAAAGAATTTGTACCGGTGGAAAGCTCTCTCGAACAAAAGATTAGATGTGCTCTGCAGTGACTTTGAGAAAAAAATTGACATCATGCATCATTCTATTTCAAGGCTCACCATTCAGCATGGTCATCAAGAGGAGGAGAACCTAAAGGGAGAGTGGCTGACTGACCAGGAGAAATTGATGCAGAAACCAGTGGAAGCTCCTGAGAAATTGCCAACAGGGGAAGCAGGGGGAGGTAGAGGAAAAGAAGCAGGGGAAGAGCCCCAAGAACCTATCCTTCAACCAATCCCCATGAATTTGAATCAGTGCCACGCCCAATCCCAATATCCCATCGCCAAAGGTACATACCGCCCACACCGGGCAGCTGAAACTCAAAACCCAGAGCGGTTCCGCTTCCAAAGGTCATGCCACCATCACCGCTTGCGCAAAACATCGAAGCGTAGTGGCCATTGCTCAAACATTTGCCACATCAATGAAGATGGCGCCGCTGGATGTCGGGTGATGGGCACAAACGGATGGTTCGTGAAAGGTTCCTGGGTTGGTTCGATTTGAGCACCCACCCGACATTTTCAAGCCCACTCAATTTCGTAGCTCTAAAGCTAAGGAATTGTCCGGGGAGCACAAATTTCCCACTTTTCGTTTTCATCACAATTTTGGGCGTTAATAAACTGCTAAGTTAATATTATTAACATGATTTGTACACACATCATATTATTTATTTTTTTCCAACAATACACAACACACAAAAATGGCCCAAACTTGCTACCCATATAAAACGTAAGCACTCTGTCCCTTCACTCAGCTTGTCACCCAATTCATCAGTGGATACCAAAAACACACCACAAAACCCAAAGACATCAATCCCGGGATCAAAACTAAACCTCAACACAGTCCAAGACTGCTTGAAAACAATTCTAAAAATTCAGCGTGACTATCCGAAATAGTCCCGGTGGACTACTGACTGTCCAAAACAACCCTAAAATTCCTAAAAATTCCTACACTCGGCCCAAAGATTTGAGATTGAAATTTATGGCCTCTCACGGCCTCTAAGAAAACCTTAAGCCATTAAATGGCCTTTAGGCTAAAAATAACCCAAGTAGGAAAATTTCCTACCTCGTGGAGTTTAATGAAACTCCAAGATTTTGGTACCCACGCGTAGCTCTCGATACGTGGACCGACTTTGCCTTTTACTCCGACGAAAGCCTATGGTCCGATTTCCGAAAATCTTAGAGAGAAGTGAAAGAAAGAACTCTCTCCTCCCGCTCTCTCTGCCTTAAAAATGCCTTCCCTTTTGACTTTCATTCATTTTTTCCCCTTTTCTTTTCTTTTATTATTATTATTATTATTATTGTGATCGCCTAAAACCCTGGTTCGTTGATTAACCCGCCAACCCGCTGAATACTGAATGTCTGCAACCCGACACTACTCACGAAAAATCGACAGAGCTTCCTTCAGACGGTGTGTTTTACCCAGTACATAACCTGGTCCCAAAATTCACAATGACCTCACAGGGTCCAAATGCAAGTAAAATAATGGCCACTTGGGCCCCTGCATCAATACTCACAAATATATCCAACCAACTATTTCACGTAGTTCAAGAGTTAATAAATTACTCTTAATTCAAAACATATATTAAAATTACAACACTCTAATACATGTCATAATAACATCAAAGCCAATGTCGGCTTTCTTTCATGTGTGCGGTCCCGAATGCGGTCAACCGTCTCGTACCTTGACTCGCACTAAAGCGGGGGTCCCACGACGGTGAGCAAAGCCTAGTAGTGATAATCTCCTGCTGCTGGCTACTCCCCACCTAAGTGCACATGCAATGGTCGCATAATCAAACACACATCCAAGTGCAACATACACATGTCCACCCGAATGTCTACATGCCATGAATGAGACTCGACTCACCATGCCCCATGTACCGAGCTCGTCGTCACACCAATATGTCATTGAGTAATATATCCTAAGTCACCGACTCGTCTCACATGCATATGCTAATCGCGGACAACCGCCACCGATATTACCAATGACCCGCGATCGAGCCCTCATCGCTCCATTACCCAATGCAAGTGTCACCGGCAACAAATCCTAAGTCATCCCGACCTTACCACATAACCCGTCTATGTAATAAACATGATCAGGTCTTCCTTGGGCAACATAACTTTTCGGGTGATACCGTAGGTCTCTTACACCCATACGCCTCGAGTTCTCACTGACTCCCTCAAACATGCATTCTGCCATGAATGAAAACTAGTTCCAAACAAAGGTATTTGTTTTTAACCGTGGACAACCCTCTGATATAAATAGTGGATGCATCTCTGCATCTATTTTATGATAAACCTTCCGATGTATATCAATTGGGCCGACTTCGATGATTGATATTATATGGACAACCCGATGTATATCAATTGGGCAGACTCCGATGATTGATATTATATGGACAACCCTTCGATAAGTAAAGGGACACACTGATAAATAATATTGCTGGGTCAACCCTCCAACAATCTTCCCAAGAAATCACCCCACGACTCACCCTATCGTTTTAAGGCGCCCCAGCCGCATACGAAATGCAATGAGCCATTTCCATTTTCTTCTCTTAACCCGGTAGGACTCATTGGACGTTGTCCCATTAATCAAGCTCCACTAATCACCCCACGTGTTGATCCACAACCGCGGTACTCACACACCATCGCACACCTAACACAAAGGTCGGTCTCAACTACACCAGCACTCCACTCTCTAGGTTACCCATATGGAATGTATGATGCTGACTAACATCATGCTAATATATTCACATGCATATATATATTAACATAATTAAATCACACATAAAACATGTTATGTAAATTCTTACAATCAATTACACCAAAATTAGCCCATATGGGCTAATTAACAAACACGAGCAATCCATTCTCAATCACTCAAACCATACACACATTCGCTAGTAATAACACAAGTAGTTAAAATTTCTTCACCTCTCGAGTTTGATAAAACCCAAGATTTTGCGTCCACGCGTGAGCTCTCGCCAGAGATCAACTGTTTTGGCCCCGTACTTAAAACCCTCGCGGTCCGATTTTCGTAGATCTGAAAAAGAAGCGAAAAGAGAAAAATAAAAACTAAAATATCTCCCTCACCGATGCTCTCTCCGTCATTTTATGATTTTGTTTTTCCTTTTTATTATTTTTATAATATTATTATATTATTATTATTTTATTATTATTATTATTTTGAATACGAACTATATTGTCCTTATCGGTCCGTTTTTTCTCCTAAAAATTTTATTTCTTTTCGCTTAATTATTTAAATGAACTTTTTAACTTGAGTCATTTTTGACTCTCATATTTTCGTAAAATCTCGGGCCCTTGAAGTCATTGGCGATTTATCAAATCTTAAATTCATAAAATATTCTGATTGTCTCATAATTGACTAAACTTTTCAATACTAAATTTCATGTAGACGAATTAAATTTAACCATTTCGCCATCCGAGATCTAGAATGCCAACCTAAACACTGCTTTTACCCTTTTCTTAAAAATTGAATTTTTTTTTCTGATTTACAATTATTATTATTATTATTAATTTATTATTTATTATTACATGTATTATTATTTTTATTATTTTTATTATTATTATTACATCCTTATTATTATCCTATTATTATTATTATCACTATTACATATTGCTTATTATCATTATTATTATTATTATCATCATTATTATTATTATTATTATTATTATTATTATTATTATTATTATTACGTTACATACATATCCTTATTATTATCCCATATTATTATTATTATATCCTTATTATTATTATCATTATTATTATTATTATTATCCTTATTTATTTATTTTTTCTTGTTTTATTTTTTCCCATTATTTTCCACTTGACACTGCTCAATGTGGAGTCATTCACACAAGTGCACCACATATCATGCAATGTGTCACCCGACACCGATGCCCTTCAAAAATGTGGAAATTCCAATCACTCCCTTTAATCTAACGAAATTCGATGTATAACTAGATTTCTCATGCGAGATGAATCTAATTGGTGAAGTCCGCTTCAACATTCAAGACTTAGAAAATTTTCTACAACCAAATTACCATTTTACCATTTTTCGTAAAATTGAATTTTTCTCAAGCTTCATATCTCTTCCCTAACAAAACTTTGCCCCGAAATTCACACATACTAGCACACACAAACATAAGACTCTGTGGAACATATTAGAACACAAAAACAATCAATGTGCACACAATGTCGTGTTCTACATGCCCACTAATCCTGGCATTGTATACCTAATCACTCAACTATGACAAGCCAATATCCGAAACACCGGTGGATACCCCTCAAACCAGCCCTGTGTAATCGTTAACCTAAGCTCGATACCAAGTCAGACGCCCCAAATCCGTAGGACTCATTGACAAATAACCCGTCAACTAACACTCCCGTGATTTTTGCTACCCACACTACACAGGTGTGTCTCATTTATCTGATCCATATTTCCACAAAAATTCCAAGTGTAGTCTCCTTTGTTCGGGGAGCTGTACCCAACATATGCCAACCCGTATCAAGATAATCGTAGAACCCATCTGTGGTCTCAATGGGCAGTATCGACCCCACAAGGTCCATCTATCTTGCTATCCCATTAGATATTCTTCCTTTTATCGAGACCTATCTATCATTCATATTTAAACCAAAATATGAAAATGAAATATGACCATACCATAAGAGTCCGATCACGACCCTCTTACCATAATTACATACCCAACTATTTATACAATAATAAAAAATAATTTAATTGCAATTCTTTTTACATAAAATATTTTTTACAAAAGAATTGTCAAGGCTACACGTCAGCCTTCTTCACAATCACGGCCTCTGATGACAGACCAAAGAACACATACAGGCATTTAATGCTATTACCAAGGACTGTCTGTACCCCCGCAACGGCGCCATAAAACTCGATGACTCCGACCAAAACACGCTTTGGTAATAAAAATTTTATAGCATTATCACCAAAGGACTATCGTCTAATCCCCAAGAATCCAGACCATAAAACTGATGACCTCATACTATCATAAACTAAAAATCTCTTAGAATAGAACAATTTAATTTATTGGTTTTGGTCCAAATTCCGCAAGTGCACACAAGGCCGACAAGTAATAAAATGGACATAAGTCCAGATATCGATCCCACAGAGATCTCAAGAATTTTTCATCAACTACCCTGACTACTCGAAAATTAATACTATTTGGACCATAAATTGATATGGGTGTCCAACATGAAAGCTGGGAAATTGATAACAAAGGAGAAATGAACATTCAAATAGATCAAAATAAAAACAAATGAATGAAAATAAAGTCCTACGAAAAGAAATGAATACTCGAATGGGCTTATCATAGGAAGACACATCAAGAGAAATAACAGAGTGAACGATCACCCTGTAGTTCCTATCAATAAATTTCTTGATTATCTCAAGTTTCAAAACTGGCTCACAGATTAGAGGTGTACTGATTTTATCGTCTGATACTCCTCATCTCCTTCTTCCCGATTCTCTCGAATTACAGGAACGAGATAACTACTTTTAACAAGAACTTCCTTACGCTGTACTTTTTCTTTGCAATACTTCATACCCATTTTAGACTGTATAATCTTAGCTCCTAAGTTATCGGTCAAGCAAGGATATACAACTTCCAAATTACTCTTCCTCGAAATTAAAATAGGGATCAACCTTTCTCGATTAGATCTCGCCAACACTCTGGATTGGCCTCACTATCCGAATTGAGGTGAAATCTCTCGCTTGTTTAAATAGATAAGTCGTTCAACTCATTTTGACTTCAAGTAGAAGAGGATTTATCTGGCGAACTTACAAGTCTAAAGGATCCCTTTAATAGCAAAGTTAGTATACCTTTCAAAGAAATGCATATTACTCCAGATTGTCTCCGCTCTTTCCCCTCAAAATTTCGAGGACCTCCTTGAAATCAGAGTAACGATGCAATTCTTAATCGTATAGTAAATTGATATTCGTATCCAAAATCAATAAACTCATAATCCGGGCGTAAATTGTGAAAACCGAAATGAACAAGATGCTGCAAATTACTACAGAAAGATCAATTCCCACTACAACGCCTCACTAAATGGTTGGTTCCCAATTATCGAATCACACGACAGACAAACATTCTTCCCATCAAAAGAATAATCGCATCTGAATCAGCTAATCAATCCTGCACTCACTCAACTTCGATGCATTCCAGAAATTTGAAAAGGAACACTCAGATTCGCCTTCAAAGAAACGACATAACATTCGGGATCAAAAAAAAAGACGGCAAGAAATAATGATAAACATCCGCTCTAAAATAAAGAAAAGAAAAGAAAAAGAAAAGAAAAGAAAAGAAAAGAAAAGAAAATAAGTGAGTTTCCAGTTACCCAGATCTCTCCTTTGATGCGCCTCCGACTTCTTTACTATTCGGGTAGTCATAAGATGATAAGGTTTTCCAAGCTGGGTCTAATCCCATTATAACCTCATTGTGGATTTCAGAAAGCAGTCTAAGCTAATGCCTACTACAATTCAGCTATTACGACATCAACTCATGTCGACATCACTTAAAGTTCGCTCGAATCGGTCGCCGTGCTGGTCATCATTACCAATCGGCGCCTGCGTTTCGCTTGATCGCTTGTGATGTCGCGACATCGGCCTTGTCGTGACATCTATTCTAATCCTTCGGCAGCCTTCACGGTTCATGTCGCTGACATCGGGGATGTCGGCCGCCGGCATGGGCCTGCTAAGTCTCCCGCAACCTCCTCTCGTTTGCGTGATGTCGCCGATATCACATTCGGTCGCGACATCCGCTCCCGGTAATCAAGCTTCCTTGAACGCAAGTCCGAATGCCTTACACCAAACCTCAGTTTCGCTTTCGGGCTTGATCTCCTTCGATGTCACGACTTCAAAGATTAGTCTCGTCAGAATAACCAGCAGTTCTTGTGTCGCGACATCACCTTTGTCGCGACATCACTTACGTCAGCCGGACCAGACCGGGTTGTTTTTGGCTGTCGCGACCTCGCTTTCGCACACATCATTCCTTTAATTTCGCTCCTTCTTCACCGTCTAGGACTGTTCCCGGCCACAACAATTCCCTTCACTTTCCCGATGTCACGACTTCGTGAATCAATCGTGGTACCCATTAACTGCAGATCAATGATCATTGTTTATCGGGCTTCCGTCTATTCGACCAGATTTTTATCCACTTATTTCGCATTTTCATCGCTTTTCTTCTTTCGCTCTTCCCAGACAAATGGTGAGTTTCTTCATAATTCGTAGATATTAAATATTCAATTTTAACCGAAAAACAAATGTAAAATGGACTAAAAAGAGATGACTTTAAGCTCATCAAACTCCCAAACTTAAAATTTTGCTTGTCCTCAAGCAAAGAAAAGAAAGATTTGTTCATTCCTCAAACAAAAAGGACATTTTTCTCGTTTTGTTTCGTTTTGTTCTCAGTATTCAATTTAATTGGAAATACAATGTATGCATCATTTCGTGATATCTAACTTCAACCCACTATGTTAGTTTCATTTTCTATAGTAAGGCAAACCAACTGAATTGTTTTACAAACAACATAATCATTAGATCTCCGTTGAATAATAGATTTTGTTTCTCATTTTCTTACATCGAAATAATTAACTCCCTAAAGTCCTTCACCGCTTTGATTGTTTCCATATTTCCAAATTCCATAAGTTTGTTTTTCATTGATCTCCACTAATGTAGTGATTTGTTCTCAAGATCAATCAGCTCATTATATTGTTAAATGGGGTAATGGGTAGATGGCTGAATTTTAGGCAGATTATTCCTCACCCTTTTCTCCTCTTCTCGCCTTTCTTTCTTATAGTTTCTCTAATAAACTCCCCTAAGCTTTCATGTTTGGGACATCTCTTTGATCTCTTCAATTCGTAACCGTATGCCCCTATTTTCACTGTGTAATTTCACCGGAGAAGTTTTCCTTTGTTTGCTGTCTAATAGTTGAGTGCATGTTTCTACACTTTTGTGCTTTCTAACACTCTTAGCTTAACTGCTAGTAGCTCCCATACCGCATGGCATTAGGGTACTAGGTGTTGAAACACCCAAGAACTTAATTGTTCAAGAGAGAGTTAGCCACAAGATAAAACTTATCCCCTTAAGCTTTCTATTGCATTTTCCTCAGTTCTTTGTCTTTTCTTTCATTCCCTTTTGAGTTCCTCGAATATATAGTACTCCCCAAACTTCATTCTTACTTCCCTCCGATTCGGGTAATCATAGATTCTTTACTGGAGGATCGACTTCAGAAATGGGTCAAGTTTCATCAAGCTATTTTTGGAAAACAAGCTTGTTGGTTCAATTTTGGAACTAAGGTATATACCACATATAAGTAGGGATGGCTAAATGGCTCAAACTATCCAAGGATGGCTCAGATTATCTTCAATAGTCAGATCACCTAGGATTTCACTCAACCACAATCTAACAAATTCTTAGAATTTGGTTCGAATAAATATGACTAACCATGTGGAGTACCTTGACTCATTTTTTGTTAATGAGTATTTAAATTAATTGATATTCAATGTGTTCCTTTGACTTATCTGCTCATACCACAAACTCAAAATATGTTTTGTTCCCTCTTTTGTATTACTTTCCTCAATTCTAAACTTATCGGCTAGGGGAGGCAATCTCAGACCTCAGGTTTCAATTAAACCTGTATTCATTTTGTCCTTATTCGCATTTCACCATTCCTAATCTAACTCCGCTTCATTCAATTCAACTAGCTTTTTGCCTTAATTCCGCTTTTTTTTTTTTTTTTTTTTTTTTTTTTTTTTTTTCATAAATCGACGTAATGTAAATATTATTTGATTTCTAACAAAATAAATCTAGCACTACAAACACAAACCACAATTCATGATCAACCAAGTTGTAATTCATCAAATTTTATTCAATATCAAAGGACTTCGATATTTGCATAAATTGTTTCAATTACAAACATTTTTCACTAAGTTCAAGAAAACTCTATTTCCCCGCTCTAAAATCATATCTCTTCTCTAGAAGTTTACAAATCCTCTTCAAAATTAGGGTTCACTCGTAATTGAGCTCCCATACATCTTAATCAAGTATCAAGGTCGCTCAAACAAATGTTTCCACCTTTTCTTTGAGCTTGGTTGATGGATTCTAACTAATCCATATTCCCTTCCATCAACCTGGGCTTCTCCGGGATGAAACCATCGCTTTATGGAACAAACAAAGAACTGGGTTTATTTCTCCACTCCACTCATTCCAAACAAAGGTTTTCACCCCTTGACGCTCCTCACTCTCATTCTCCCTTCCCCATTTTTTCTATTGTTTCAATTCTCGTTTCTTCCATCCCTTTATAAATGAGGTGTGTCTCGAGTGTTAAGAATAAAGTCATTTATATTTCCCTTCAATTTTCATGGGAAGATTAAATTAGATCTAGCTGATTTATGTCCCTTTTGTATTTTCTAATCCAGATTTGCTTTTCCTGGAGAAATTGGAACGTTTTCTTGAATGCCTTAATTTTCTCCTGATATGTTTTTTGAAATCGAGAATATTCCACTTAACCGATTAACTAAGAGGAATTCTGCTCTCGCCTTTATTATTCTTTATCTTCTTCAAAATCGAAAAGTTGGGGGCGAATTATAGTTCCCATGGACTAACCGAGACCAGACACTGGTTCATGCATTATCCCTTGAAGACAAGACATTCATTATCGGGTCGTTAAATCAAAACATTATTTGCTGGGGATAATGACTTTAGCTTTTTATGTTGTGACTTGGAAATCTAAGTCATGACAGGGAATGTTCTTCTATTCTTAAATTTCTGTGATGACTAATTTTTGTCTTTTTGGACTTTCTTTCCACTTATTATTCTTCACACTCCCACACTTTTAATGTTAACTCTCTAACCTGCAGGTTTGTCCCAGACAAACAAATAAACTGGTAATTTTCAAGAATATCTCGCTATTCAATGTCACTAAAAATAAATACAACTCTATTTATTTTTATCATGCAGAAATTGACAATTTCTATATTATATTCTCATATTCAATAGTTACATTCCATGCAAAATAAATTTCAAACTCGCAATCATGCTACTTCAAATATAAAATCCCGATTATTTCAACTCAAATGCAATAATTAAAATATACAGTATATGAGAAACTCCCTTTTGTTTCTATTCATGTAATTTCAAATTTTCTCACATCCGATTTTAGAGGTTCTTCTTTTGTGCAATCTTCATTCTTTCCACGATCAGCTGCTTAATTTTAGTTAGACTTTTCGCTCAACCAATGTATCAATGCATCCAGCTTGGCCTCTATGTATCGGCTAATTTGTCCATCATATTCCTTTATTCTCTCTGCCGCGATTTCTCCCCTCAAATCTAAATGAGCTAATGTTGTATTCAGAAGATCTTTCCTATCAAGATGTATACTTTCCCATGTTTGAATTAGTACTTCCTTCTTGTTCACAGGAAGTGATGGGGTAAAGAATTTGCTGAAATAAGCTCTCATTATTCCTTCCAATGTGTGTTAACAGATTCATATGGTAGGAGTTAAACCATGTTGTAAACATATTCTGTAGAAGAGAACGGAACAACTCAAGTAGCCTGAATAACTTCCGCTCCACACCATTCACTGAATCGAAGCTCGCTATTCTTAGAAATCGCCCAAGTGTTCATTGGGATTTTCAAGTGAACACCAACGAATTGGTCCCAGCCTGACCAAGGTTATCGCACTGGGTTCGATTCAAAACTATTAGCGCATTGATCACAATCGTCATTACAAACATTTATCAGGGATGAATGAATTCCATAAACTCCATGCTGTCATGCCCGAAAATTCGCCCACATTCCCCGGGTCACACCGCCTAACTTTATCCGCCATGGTCGTATATTTCGCTCTCCCCAAATCAAAGTACACCTGTGATCAATAGGATTTCACGAATCAACAAACATTTTCAATATGGTTTGTTAAAGGTCAGTTGACTAAAAGAGTCAACGCTTGAATCTATTTTTGTTCATTTTCTTTTAAGAATGTCCAAATTAGTATTTTTCATCAATATTGATTACTAAATCCCCTTCGACCACTTAACTACACAAAACTTGATGACGTACTCAAAGAACGCTATTAAATTTATTTACGTTATTACCAAGGACTATTGTCTAGTCCCCCCGCAACGGCGTTTACAAAACTTGATGACCTAATTAAACACGCTTGGTAATAAAATTTTATAGCATTATCACCAAAGGACTATTGTATAATCCCAAGAATCTGCACTATAAAACTCGATGACCTCATACTATCATACCAAAAATCTCTTAGAATAGAACAGATTTAATTTATTGGTTTTGATGCGAAGTGCGCAGAGTGCAGTCAAACATTATCAAAATGGACATAAGTCGGATATCGATCCACAGAGATCTCGAGAATTTTAAGTAACTACCACGACTACTCGAAAATTAATACTATTTGGACCATAAATTGATATGGGTGTCAAACATGAAAATTTGGGAAATTAGCTAGTTCAAAGAGAAATGAACATTCAAAATGAAGTGAAATAAACAATGAATGAGAAATAAAGTCTACGAAAAGAAATGAATCTTGTGAGCAGGTTATCATAAGAAGACACATCAAGAAATGGTGTAGTGAACGATCGATTCACGCCAGTTCCCTCTTGAATAGATTTCTTGATTATCTCGAGTTTCAAGAAATCATCACGTACGAGGCATTTGTAGTGCGGTGGATCTCACGGCTCCGTTTAGTTATCTCGCCTTGCGATTCTCGAATTACGAGGAGCGAGATAACTACTTTTAACAAAGAACTTCCTTCACGTTGGGTATTTTTTCTTTTGCAATGCCATTACCCATTTTATGGGTATTTGTACACACCTTAGCTCCAAGTTATCGGTCAGCGGATATCTGACTTCAAATTACTCTTTCGAAATTAAAATAGATCCAACCTTTCTTGATTAGATCTCGGCTAACCTTACGGGATTGGCCTCAACTATCTGAATTGAGGTGAAATCTACCTTGTTTAAATCGATAAGTCGTTGACTCGTTCTTGACTTCAAGTGAGAAGAGGATTTATCTAAGTGAACTTACAAAGCTCAAAAGGATCCGCAATAAGCGATTCGTATACCTTCAAAAGAAATGTACGACCTCGGGGATTGTCTTCTGTGTCACTCGGAGGACCTCCTTGAAATCGAATGCTGATCACGATTCTTATGGGTATAATAGCGTATTCCAGATCAAATCAATAAACTCATAATACGAAATAAATTCGTAAGCCGAAATGAGCAGATGCTGCAAATTACTACGAAAGATCAATTAAGACTACAACGTTCACCCCGATGGCTGGGTTCCCTCGATTCTTTTGAATCACACGAAACTGACATTCTTGATCAAAAGAATCGCTGCAATTCGAAGTGAAATAATCCCGAATCCGAAATTTGTCACGAACTTCGATACATTCCGGGTAGTAATTTTGAAAAGAAATTGAATTACGTATTCGGCTTGACAAAGCGATAACATTGGATCAAAAAAAAAAAAAAAAAAAAAAAAAAAAAAAAAAAAGACTGAAAAGAAATACAGAGATAAACATGCTCTAAAATAAAGAAAAGAAAAAGAAAAGAAAATAAAATAAAATAAAAGTGAAGCCTAGGCTACCGGATCTCTCCTTTGATGCGCCTCAGGCTTTCTTTGCACTAATGCAGGTAGGCTGCATGTTATAGGGTTTTTCGGTTGGGCCACCCAATCGATATAACTCTTGTGGATTTCGAGTAGCCGGGCCCGAGTTCTTTATCGATTACGACCCTCGGTTCTCTTTGTCGCGACATCGAACTCATGTCGCGAGATCGACTTAAAGTTACGCTTCCTCTGAGCGTAGTCGTTCAGTTATCATTTGACACGATCTTATGCCCTTACGAGGTTTGATTGATCGCTTGTGATGTCAGCGACATCATGGCCTTGTCATTGACATCTATTCTAATCCTTTGCGATCTTGATAGTTTATTTCTGATGTCGCGACATCGAGGATGTTGTCGCGACATGGGCTGTGAGTCTCCTGCTGACCTTCCTCTGTTTGTTCGATGTCGCGACATGATATCTTATCGCGTTATCAGCTCACGAAATGCTTGTTTCCTTGAGCGGGTGTCACGATATCATGACATCAACCTCATAGTTTTGAAGCTTTAGGTTGATCTCCTCTTGATGTCCGCGACTTGACGTAGAATCTGCGCAGCAACAATCAGTTGTTCTTGGTATCGCGACATCAGTCTTCTTAACTCGCGACATCACTTAATCTTCTTTGTAAACTATATTTGGTTGTTTTGATGTAGCGACCTCGGTTTCTGTCGCGACATCGTTCCTTTAATTTACGCTCATGCTTGGTTGCCTAGGCCAGAGTGACCCTGCCATTTGCCGGCGCCAAATTCCCTTCACTTTCTGATGTCACGACTTGAGTGGGTATCACGACCTATTTGCATCAATGACTCGACGGTTGCTCTGCCATTTACGCTCTGCATTCGTACATTTTATCACTTATTTAAAATTTTTTCTCTGCTTTTCTTCTTTCTTGCTTCCTTCACGCTGTGACAAATTGGTGAGTTTCTTCATAATTCTATATATTAAATATTCAATTTTAAATGAAAACAAACGGAAAAATGGACTAAAAAGAGATGACTTTTAAGCTCGTAGCCTCGTCGGGTATTTGTCTCCTGTACGCTCGTGCGAAAGGAGTCCTGACGGGGTGGCTTGATGCCCGGTAGAAAAACTCTCCCCTGATGGCTACTCCTGCCTAAATGCACATGAAATGGAATACATAAAACATCAAACCATATTTATATAAATAATGTAAATCTTATATGGAATGTTAAAGTAATCATACATGAGGCAGACTCATAAATGCCTGACAGAGTCCCTGCAGGCTCCCTCAGGCCTACTTGACACGAGTGTGAAATACCATTAAGGCGTCTCGCCTAACCCTTACGATAAAAGCTTTTGTTTTGTAATTCTTGAAACACATTGGATACCCCCCTTTCTTATTTTCCTTACCCAGTCTTATGTTATGCATTTGTGGAGCCCGCAGTTTTTTGGGTTCTCACCGTAGGGCCACTTTTTATATAACATTTTTTACGGGCTTTCACCGACGGTTTCATGTCTAAACCATATACCAGGTTTTTCACCTGAGGGGTGTATATATCTACTTGCTTCACCCATTTACACACGTACTTTTCATGTCATGCAACCGTGAGTCTCAATTTGGACGTTGTCCCATTTTACTAAGCTTACCATCCAGACACGAACCGCGATTGTCGATTTATCGTAATTCGAACGCGAAACACGATTATGCGGCCTAACCATGAACTCACACGGAGTTGTCACGATGTGATGCGTGCATATGAAATGCAATCATGTCATTTCATGCTATGTCATGCTCTGACAACATTTATAAGTGCAGATAATTATATTCCCTTGTACATTATAATTTTCCTTTATCCGCAAATTCCGATACATCATCTGACACATATTAACATGGTTATACACCGCGACAACATATTATTTGTATTTTGTTAGCAATACACAGCGCATAAATGGTCGAATCTGGACTCCATATAAAACAAGGCGCTCTTGGTCCCTTTACGGTTCGTCGGCAATTCTTTGTGATACCAAAACACACCACAAAACCCCAGACATCAGTCCGGGATCAAAACCAAGCCTCGGCCACGGTCAAGGCGCAAATGCTTGATCTAAAAATTCGGCTAGGGCCCGTTGAAACGATCCTAAAGAATTAAGCCAAGGCCCCATCCAGAAAATAGTCACGAAAAAACGGTGAGGCGTAAACTTGATCCAATTCCCTACATAGTCCCAGAATTTGAGGCCCCGAAATTTACCGGCTTCTCCTTGGCCTCTAAGAAAACCTTAAGCCATTAAATGACCTTTAGGCTAAAAATAACATAAGTAGGAAAATTTCCCTCTATCGTAGGTGTGAAACTCTAACTATTTTGGTACCACGCCTAGCTCAATGCGTTGGCCAGAGCTTTGCCTTTTACTATGGCGAAAACCTAGAGTTCGATTTTGTAAATCTTAGAGAGAAGCGAAAGAGAACTCTCTCCTCCGTTCTCTGCTAAAAAAAAATGTCTCTTCTTGACTTTGTTCATTTTTATTTATTTATTTATTTTCCATTTTATAACTTTGTTTTATTTTTATTTTATTTCTTTTCATATTTGTTATTTTTCTTGTTTTATTTTTTCCCATTATTTCCTCCACTTGACACTTGGCTCAATGTGGAGTCATTCACACCAAATACACCATATCTGCCATGTGTCACCCAGGCCTGTCTCAAACGTAAATTTCAAGCTTGTCTCGAAATTGACGAAGTCGTGAGGTAGCAATTTGTGAAACAAATTCAACGGAGAAGTCAATTTCGTCATCCAGAGATCTAAGTACTGTTTCCATGAAATTACAAATTTTCTGGCTTTTCAAAAAACTTGAATTTTTAAGTTTTACAAGCATGCATAGGGCCAGTAAATAGAAAGGAATTAATAAAAAAAGTAAAGAGATTTAAAAAAAAAAATTCAATGGGGTATTGCCCTTTGTTATGGGGATCTTACTGCCTGTGCTGATCTTGCTCTACTATGTAAGAAATTTATACAAAACAATTGGAAAGGTTTGGAGAAGTTTCTTTAAGTTTTTCTCCAAAAATTATTCTTCTTTTAGGAGAATGAGTTTTCCACTTAAAAATACATTTTAGAAGCAATTTTCTTAATAGTCAGAGAAGAAACGGAAAAACAAAGACATGCATATGTTATATGTTCAACAATCAAGTCAAAACCATAAACTTACACCTTCATAATAGACAAAATTACACTCTTAAAAGAAAGAAAATACATAAACTTATTCGTATGTCATTCATTTCTCTCCTCCTTTTCCTCACGTCCCCTCTATGCTCTTTTGATCTTCCTCCCTCCAAAGTGATCATCTCCTCCTATACGTCTCTTCCCCTTCTTTCTTTCTCTGATGGCCACCCCCTTAGAAAAATCAATCACAAGGGAAAGGATGATAGCTCACCTTCATGAAGAAATCTAAAAAATAAGGAAAAAATATAAATCAAAATAAAAATAAAATTCAGTCAAATAAAGTAAAATCAAATCAAATATGTAAAAAGAAGGAAAGAATCAAAAGAAGAGAAAATTTGGGGTCTACAAATATGCTCCTCTTCAATAGAATTCACAATGTGCAATGAGCAAGAACAATGAACTTAAGCGAATTTGAAAAGTAATTGAAACGAGATGAACTCTACCGAAGAACAAAGAAGACCCCAAAAGTGTCCACAAAGGACACAACCTCACCAGATCGAGGCAACCCTAAGAGGCTCTAAAAACTCTAAAAACAAACAACGAAAAAAAAGAAAAAGTCTAAGATGCCACTAAAGTCACGAAGCAAATCCAAACCTCCCCTAAATGGCCTCCCACGGTGGTAAGAGAATCAGTGTCAAAGTCAAGTGATATTTGGATAACCAAGGATGAATAGAATCGTCCCCGAAATGTCGAATTTTCACAGAAAAAAAAAAAAAGCAAAGCGATAAATTGCTAGAATAGTCTGGGGTTGAAAACCTTGAAATTTTCTGATCGCGGATGACAAAGCGAGATCTCACCGTTGAATCCATCTCGCGAAATCTGATTGCAGACAAATTTAGGTGAATTAGCAGAACGTCAGTTTTCCACGTTTTCAGGTGATGGGTGTCCGGTATTTCGTAAGGCGAAAGATTGTTTATGAAAATCTGAATTTGAGAAATGAGTACGAGTTAAGTTCATGGGATGTAGATTCAAAGCTTGCGGTGCCGAGGTGGAATGAGTAACTTCGGGCCAAAATTGGACCTAAACAAAGGTGGACAAGTGGCACGACATGGGCCACATCGGCTTAATCTGGTGAGGCAAAAAATTCAGGGGACAGACCCTATTTTCTGGTTTGATCAGGGAGGGAGGAGAGGAGAAAGAGAAGTCCAAGGGCTTCCTTCCAAGATCTACGAAGTTTTGTTGGTCGATTTTCGTTGGGCTGAGAACAAAAGTTCACCGCATCGATGAGGGGTACGCGTGGGTACCTAGAAAGAAGGATTTTGCCGAAGATCCAAGAAAGGAGATTTCGGGAAATCGAAGTTGTCAGGTTTAGGAGGCTTCCTACCTGTGTATCACGCTCCAAGAGGTAAGGGATTCTTCCTACTCGCTTACTCTTCCCATGTTCAATAAAAAGAGGGTTTTTTTGTTAAGGGCCTGTTTGGCCAAAAAAAAAAAAAAAAAAAAAAATTTTTTCGAGTTCCTAATGCCCTCGCCTATGAAGGTGTGCAAATCTTCCTCATGGAAGATTATTCTCACTCAGGTGAAGGGGTTTTCTGTGCGAAGGTGTGCTTACCTAGGCAAACCTGAGAATTGGAATCTCAGGACTTTCAGTCCATCTAGCAGGCACGTCGCTCAGTAAAAACACTCGCCTAGGCAAAGGAGGGCTTTCTGCCTCAGGCCAGTCCCTGTGAATGACATTATGGCTTGTCATACTTCGTTTGGGGTTGATTTCGATGCTCCTGCTATGATTGTTTATGGCTTGCTTTTAGCCATTATATGACTTGCTTCGAGCGTGTCATCAATACTAAGAGTGACATGTTTGGATGTCAATATGTGTGTTCTAATATATTGACATGTGATGAGTTTATATGTGCAAATGGCCATGACATGGCTTGATTGTGTGTGTGTCATTGCTTGATCATAGAATGACATGTGTTTTTGGATGTTGATATATGCTTGTATGATATATTGACATGAATAAAATGATGAATGGAAATCATATGCAAGTGATGTGATTGTCCATGGCACCCCATAAGTGGTGTGGATTGTGTTGTCCATGTAGCATTCATTACGCATGTGATATGATATAACATGCAATGACATATGGCATTGCATATGCACGGGGACATCGCATTTAATGGGTGGGAGGTGCATGGTTAATGAATCGATACATCAAGGCTTGCGTTTGATCGATAGGCTCTATTAATGGGACAACGGTCCAACAAGAGTCGCACCCGCTGAATAAAGCCAGAAGAAAATATGTGTCGTATTAGCAAGGATAGATTCCCCGTCGAGTGAAAGACCCCTCCACCATGGCCTCGACATAGTCTCCCTCGCGGAAAGGCCGTAAAGCGTTCAGTTTACGGAGCCTATGATGTGACACCAAAAATTCGCTACCCACAAAAAGGCACATGGTTTTGAATATAAAATGATCATTTAGGTGTATCATCCAAAAAGCTTTTGGTTTATAAAAAAATAAAATTTGTTTTGAAAATTCATCGATGTCATCCAGATCGATTTCCGCTTATCGCACATGGGCTTAGTATCGTGTGATGGAGCTCTATGAGGGACTCAAAGATAATACATGGATTGCGGTCACATCTCTCATTTCATAGTATGGCATGTAGGAACATTTAGAATTGGGTATACTCTTATTGGAATGTGAATGTGAAATGTCAAGTAACATTGCATGTGCACTTAGTGGGAGTAGCTCGTAGGAGGTAGCCTCATCGGGCGTGACCCACCCTTTATGGGACAACATTTCAAAAAGTGTGGTGTATGTTTGACTCCGGGCCACGAGACCGTGATTGAGAAGAAAGCCGACATGTGGGCTTGATAAATCCTTTTGTAAAAAATTGCTTGGAACAAACTAGTTCTAGCATGTTTTAGTGTAAAAGAATTGTAATTAAATTTTTCAACTATCGGGTTTATATATTTAAGTATGTAATAATGGTAAGAGAGTCATGATCTAACTTTACGATCGTTTATGTAATATTCAGATATTTTCAACTTAAATATGGACGAATGGATCCCAGTAAAAGGAACACACCGAGGTGGTGCTACAACTCCTAAGACTACAAGCACTGCACTCTTAGCACTAAGGTTTAGGGTGCGCAATGACCTAAGGTTGTAACTCCGCAGTTGACAAATAATAACTGACCCCCTCGAATTTCAGTGTCACAACTCGCATCAGCATAGGTATAAGAATACCTAGGGCTTGACAGATATGGGTCTAGGTCATTAGATTCATTGAATTCTAGTGTCGTAGTTTGTAAGACAACATGTGTATGTGATTACTCAAAGGGTTTGATGGCATGGATTAGACCATTGCATTCATTTGTGTGCATTCATGTCAGGTGCCTAAATGTGCTACAATATGACGGTGTTGTATGTTGTGTGAATTATATACATGGTAAATTTATATAGGAAAAGTATGAACACTAGGTTAAAAACATAACCTAGGGTTCAAAAAGAAACGAATGGGATAGTCTTAGATGTCGAGGTTCATTGTAATTAGCATGCACTACTAGTTAGACAAGAAAAGAAATCTCAATTTTCTATTAGATGTGTGTAGATGGCAAGTCGAGGAAGAGGACATAGAGGAGGTGGATGGGGCAACAACCAACCACCACCGGCCTTTAACCAACAAGCCTTCATGGAGGCTATTAGTGCTGAGACTGCTACCATTGCTCAGGCAAGCGTTGTGGCTACCACCATTGCACAAGCTAGTGCAAATGGGGGTCAGGGAGGACCGAGTAACCTCCAGAGGTTTAAAGCATATCATCCTCCAACCTTCAAGGGAGGAGGGGAATCGATGGAAGCTGATCATTGGTTCCGACAAGTTAGCAAGATTTTGGAGGCTATGGAGATCACCTCCGATGCCACGATAATAAGGCTAGCTACATTCTAACTAGAAGGTGAATCACAAGTATGGTGGGATTAGGTCAAAGCCTCAAGGAACTTGGAGGCAATGACATGGGAAGAGTTCCGTGAGCTCTTCATGGGTAAGTATTTCCCAACATCTTCATGAAATGCAAAAGCTCTGGAGTTCTTAGAGTTGAAACAAGGAATGACGACAATGCTCAAATACGTGGCTAAGTTTATTGAATTAACATGGTTCGCGAATGATTATGTGGCCACAGACATGACAAAAGTGAGGAAATTTGAGGAGGGTTTGAAATTATCCATCAGGGGTAAAATTATGGGACTCTCGCAAGGATACGGATCATGGTTCGACAAATGGCGACCATAAAGAGGGAAGTGGATGACCCACGGAGCATCCGAGATGCAGGTGCTAGTGATAAGAGGAAGGAGAGCCAACTCCCTTTTCTGTTTTCTAAGAAAGAAGCAAAGGACTTCTTACCCGAGAGGTTTTGATAGATAGTGGTCGCGACTACCACTGTGGCTAAGATCACTATCCTAAGATGGAGACACTTTAGGTCTTAGACACCAGTGGCAAAGAGTGTTTGTTTCCAGTGACACCAGCTTGGACACTTAAGACGGGATTGCCTCTAAAGGCATGAATCCTAGAGTTGGCTGGACACCACAAATGGGCCATCAGCTGGGCATGCATACATAGTTTGTTCTTTCATACTCGTCATGGCCCAAGGAAGACAAAGATCAATCACGTGGTGCCGCGTGGGGCACCTACCATTTGGCATATGGACTACATAGGCCTGCATGGGTCAAGGTCGCGACCGGGCCTCATGTCAGACTCAGGACCCAGGACATGTCTATGCCATCACACCTCGATCAGTCAGAGATCGCCGGGCCATTCGTGGTGCTTTTCTACTCTTTCGGTTATAGGCAACATTATTGTTTGATTTTAGTGCATCTCATTCTTTCACATCGTATCATGTGTGAAATGATTCGGGGCTTGTAGTTGAAACCTCGAAGAGCCATTGCATGTAGAGTTCTCCCCTAGAAATCATGAGGCTGATCACCGTGATAAGCCTGGATTGTGAGTTGGAGATCTCATGGATTCTACTAACTGTGGACCTAAGGGTGATGGACATGTCTTAGTTTGTTGTCATCCTTGGGATGGACTGGTTGACGGCACATCGAGTCGTCATTGATTGTGATCATAAGAGGGTTACTGTTGATTAGTGCTCAAAAAGTGCTATTTTGAACCCTGTTTATCGTAGGTTTTGAGCACTTTTTGTATACTAATCAACATAATTAACCTAATTGGCACATTAAGGTCCCGACTATACCACTGACATTTTCAGGGCTATTTTATAGTTTTTTTCAAGATAATCAAAGCTAAAATTATTGAAATAATTCAAACACGAAGAATCCAAGTTGAACTCAGTATTACAGGTTAGAAGCAAAAGAAAAGAGAAGTAGAAGAAAAGAGAAGAAGAAAGTAGATGAGAAGAAGCTAAAATGTGGCTGGGCGTAAAATTCTCGCACCTACAAAATTTCGCAGCTGCAAAATCTGCCTTCGCCACCGCCTGCCCCCGCACCGCTGAATTCCTACCGCCCGCTTGACTTTTTCTACCTTTTGTCACTTGGTTTTTTTCCCGCTTGGTCCCTTTGTAATAGCTGGTTTTGGCTATAAATGGCCCGTGATAAGCACAGAATCTGACATCTCTTTCATTAATAAAGTTTTTTTAAAGTGAAGTTTTTAGCTCTTCCCATTTCTTCTCCAGCTCTCATTTTCTCTCATTTTCTCACTTCTCTCGGGGGCAGCCAAACACCCGAGGATCACAACTCAAAGGATGAGTGGCTGCACCCTTCCTCCTGGAAGCAGGTCACTAGGCAATGTGATCTGTGTGGTAAATGAGAGTTCCACGTTTCACGCAGTACTCATTGTCATCTGTGTTCTCCTTTAACTCTAGGTTTAAATCCTCGATTCATGTTGAATGGTTAGTACTTGCACTTGCTCACCGGATGCTTATTACTAGATCTTGTGATGTCTATTAGTTGTCATTTATTACCCATTGTAACGTGAGTCAAGGGAGACTTGCTTTGCACTGATCGAGAACATTAATGGCCAAAGAAATGCCATTTTCGTGAGAGAGAGATTTAAGGCGGGGTTACTTATACTACATGACGATCCGGTTTGGGAGATGACTATAGGTCATCCTCCCTAACGCGAGGAAAGGACCCTGGAAATCCTCATTTACCCTAGAGACTTAACCCCAGTGACCCAATGCATCAAGGAGTTCTCTTTCACATTTTAATTTATTTTACTGTTAGTTTTCATCATCAAAACCCACTGTTTTCATCAAACCTTAAAATCCAAAATAAATTACCTCATTTGCCAACAGCTAATCATTTGTGCGAAGAAAACCCATCCCTGTGTTCAACCCTAGAGCCACTATACTGCAATAGCAATGCTATGACATTAGGAGGAATTAGGTTATAAATTTTGTTGATTCCGGCTACCTACTGACACATGAATCAAATGGTGCCGTTGCCGGGGATGGTGCCTTAGTGTATTTGATGAGCTGTTGAACACTTGTGATCCTCATCACAAGATCTGGTGAATTTACTTTTATTTTTTTACATAATATTTTTCTGTCAGTTTGTTAATTTTGTTTCCCTGTTTATTTTTTTAGCTAACCCTAACCCTTTAGGTAGGACTGTTCTCGTTAGTTCCTGTGTCTCGCCCTATTCTTACCGCAAGAGAACATGTTCCAATAGGTAAGGAATTTCAAGGCAGTCGATCAAAGCTCGTTCTACAAGAGTCTAATTCCTCGAATCGAATAGTTTTAACCAAATGGAACACCCAGAGGGAGAAAGCAAACACAATCACTACTCCAGTGGAGAGAAACCACGCATATAGGTCCATGAGGGACTATAGAAACCTCGTGGGTGAGTGCACTCCTACATGGTGCCTCCAACAAATGCACCATGGAAATGTTACAACCCTACTGGGGAACCACCTTAAATCTCTCTACGGGGACTGTAACCTATACAATATGCACCTCCGTGACATCCACAGATGCTTCTTCATCTCAAATTAATCCACCATACTAACCTCCAATTGAATGCCATTCTAAACTCCACGTCGTGGTTGACTTTGCATGGAGAGCGTAAGACAATCAATGCCCAATTAAGCCAAAGAATCTATATCAGGAGAGTTCTCTCGAATCCATAAATTAGATGTGTCTAAAGTGACCTTGATTAGAAGATCGACATCCCGCATTATTCCATTCCAAGGCTCACCACCGCATGTTCATCAAAGAGGAAGAAAGTGCCTAAGTGACACCCACGGTGGAGGAGCAAAGTGGTCAATAGTAGCTATTATTCAATGCTCAGATATCGTGTCACGTCATTCATGGAAAAAGAAAGAAGTAATCTCCCCAATGCTGAGATCAAGGAGGGCAGTGGAAAAGAATCATGGAAGAGCCAAAAAAGCTTATCCTTCAACCAATTCCCATAAAATTGAATCCTAGTGCCACTGCCCAAGCCACCAAAGCCCACTGCCAGCAGCACCCTCTCCTAACCCAATGCACATCCTGCCTAAACCTGCAGCACATGAAACCCATGGAACACCTACTGCTAAAGCCATCCCATCTACACTGCCTGCCCTACAATACCTCAAGAAATTAGCTACTTCATGTTCAAACTTCGCTTTGTCAATACATCAAAGGTACGGCAATGCCACCGCATGGCACAAATGGATGGTCTTGTGCAGCTGTTTGATGTGGAGCACCGATCTCAAAGCACTCCACTAGCTCCACTAGTTCCAACAGCCTCCAGTTACGCTAGAGAAACTAGTTTGGGGAGGCTCACTTCCCTTACTTTTTGTTTTGATTTTTTCTCGCTTTTATTTTTTATTTTATTTTTGATTTAGTTAATTTTTCTTTAGATTTTCTAATTTTAAGTTAATCTTTGTTTCTGACTTATTTTTCATTTTTCTGCATTTTTTTTAATTTTTCTTATGTTTATTTTTGCAGGTTTTTTCTTAGTTTCTCTAGCATAAGGCAAAGTCTAGAATTTTCACAGCTTGCAAAATTTCGCAATCACACTATAGCATTGTATGGAGCCTTTTCTTTGCATGAACAAGCCAAATTTGGCATCAGAGCGCAGAGCTATAGCATTGTTTCCTTTATATATATATATATATTATTTGAAAAAATAAAAAATCAATCACTTTTTTTCTCTAAAATCAAAAAATCAAAAAATCAAAATTTTTGCACGGTTGCGAATTTTCGCAACCCCTCCACTTTTGCAGCCCGATTTTGTTTTGGTCATAACTTTTTCATCCGACCTCCATTTTGGGTAATTTTGGTATTGTTGGAAAGCTTGGAGAGTGTAGAATTTAAACATAAAGAGTAAATAACACTTTTGGAAATTATTATAGTAAAGGTGTACTTTAAAATGCTCCAACCCGGGTCACTTTTTTTCCTTTCTTTCTTCTTCCAACTGTCTATTCAAGCCCAAATCGAGTCAATAAGGTCTCGATGCGGAAAGCTTGAAAAGTCTCATATCTAACAAAAAGATTTCTAACACGAGGGTATCACTTCCTCCCTTAAATTTCCATTCCATAGCCACATCGAGGACAATGTTGAATTTGGCCGAGGAGAGTTGCCATGGCTGTTGTTTATGTTTTCGAGCAAGTCTTTGTTTAATTGAATAGCTTGCTAGTTAGTTTCTTTTTTTTTTTTTACAATATAATGCTTTTTTTAAATTCTTCTAGTCTTGCTTTAGTCGATTTTCTAAAAAAAAATTTTTTTAATGCCCAATATGAAGATAGAGAAATTAAAATTTTGTTCCAATGATCAAGATAATGGTGTTATGCTTAGTTGAGTTGATAAACATGTTGAAATTCTTATGGTATTCAAATATTTTTCTTTTCCACATTGAACTAAACCACACATCAGGTAATAATTAGATTTAATTTATAGCCGAAACCCGCTCGCTCCTAAGCCCCGCAAAGTCTCTGCTTAGCACTTTCGACCACCTTTAACAGGTCAGACTTCGAATAAAAAAAGACCAATGAGTCTTTCAAAAAGAAAATAAAAGAAAAGAAAAGAAAAGAAAAGAAAAGAAAAGAAAAGGAAAGAAAAATCATGGATGCTTCATCTTTAACACCCGAGCACTATCCGAGGGGTATATGGTGAAAGTCTTTAAAGCTCCTGTCTCTAAACTAACCGTCGGGAAGTCACCGACTTTGTGCCTGCATGGGTGGAGCAGAGCTTTAGCAAACTGTAGCTGGAGTTTGAAACCTATTAAGGGTCCTGTAAATCAAGAGTTGGGTGGGTCGAAAGATCCCCATGACTTAAAGCCCTAACCTTAATCACCGGGAGCCACTCCGCGGACCCCCTCGTTACATGACACTGTGAGTTCAATACCCTGCATTGCACCCCTTACAAAAAAAAAAAGGAGTTATGGAATAAAAAGTATCTTGATCTAACAGGTTGGTTAGTCCGCTAAGTTTAGATAAGATCTAGGTCAGAGAGGACAATGATATATTATTTAAACCTAATCAAATCAAACACTTAGGTTTTCGTGGAAGGTGTCAAATTCGCCTTCTAGGAGTTGATACTATTTTGATACTTGATTTTGCATAGCACTTACTCTTCGAGATAATTACTGGGTAGGATTTTGACGACTTTATCAAGGTCAGCATTATCACTTCATTTTTAAAACATCATTTTTTGGATATATATATAGCATATCTGCTTTTGATTGCTTTCTTTTCTTCTATTCCATTTCCTATGACTAGCAATGTTGCTTTGTGGGTGTGATAGTGCTCAAAAAGGCTTCTAACCTCGCTTATTGCAGTGCTCTTAGCACTTTTTGTGTACTAACTTGCAATTAACCCAATCGACACATTAAGGTCCCATTTATACTACTCGACAAGACTCAGGCCTATTTTTGTAGTTTTTGCAAGATAATTCACAGCCAAAATTATCGAGTCAATTCAAACACAAAGAATCTGTTGAACTCAAGATTTGAGGTCAAGGTAAGAAAAGAGAAGAAGAAAGAGATGAGAAGAGTTTTAAAGTGTAGCTCTGAATTTCAAGAACCCGCAAAATCTCAGGTCATAAATCGCTTTTCCTACCACCGCTCAAGTTCCCGCACCGTTAAATTCCTATCGCCTCGCCTTCTTGACTTTTCACCTTTGTACTTTTGGTTTCTGCTTCTTGTCCCCGTAATAGTTTGGTTTTGGTTTCTTTATTTCTCTTGTAAAGGTGTGGCTATAAATGCCTATGCTAATCAGAATCTGACATCTCTTTCATTAATAAAGTTTTTTAAAGTGAAGCTTTGCTCTTCCCGCTCTTCTCCAGTTTCTCTCATTTTCTCATTTTCACTCTCACTTTCTCTCGGGCGCCCAAACACCCGAGGATCACAACTCAGGATGAGTGGCTGCATCCCTTCCTCCCAGCGAGGGTCACTAGCACAGGATCTGGCAAATGAGAGTTCCTAATGCTTTTCACGTGAAATTATCACATTTGTGTTCTCCTTTAACTCTAGGTTTAAATCCTCTGATTCATGCTGAATGGTTAGTACTTGCAATCTTTGAAGGCTCACCTGATGCTTTACATTAGATCTCTGTGGATGTTCATTAGTTGCCATTTATTACCCATCAGAATTTGAGTCAAGGAGACTTGTTTGCATCGATCGAGAACATTAATGGCCAAAGAATGCGCCTTTCAGAGAGATTTTAATAAGGGCTAGTTTTTATAGCTACATGAAGATCCTGTCAGAGATAACTATGTGTCATCCCCTCCCTAATGCGAGGAAAGGACCCCGGAAATCCTCATTTACTCCTAGAGACTTAACCTGACCCAAACACATCAAGGAGTTCTTTACATTTTAATTATTTTATTGTTAGTTTTCTACCATCAAACCACGTTCATCAAACTAAAATCCAAACAAATTCACCATTTCGAGCCAACTCTGGTTAATCATTTATGCGAAGAAAACTCTATCCTCAGTTCAACCCTAGAGCCACTATACTGCAAAGAGCAATGCTATGAAAGTAAAAGGAATTAGGCTATTAATTTTGTTGATTCCATACCTACTAACACACATGAATCAACCGCTGGGCACACCGGATGCAGAATGTAAGCATTGGTGGGGATAATCATAATGTGCTTACCCCCGAGCCATCCACTTCTAGGTGGCATGGGCGCTTGTATCGCTAGCAAGCCTTACTCTTGGAGGAAAAGATGAGATAGGACTCTGGTCTACTCGTGGTTTGTGTGAGTACTAAGATGTCTTTTCTGGACGAATCCATCAGATTTACCTCTTATATAGGATGTAGACTTCATTATCGAGTTCCACCTCCGCATAGAATACCATGCGCCTTCAAGTGCTGCAGGAGCTCAAGGTCCAACATAGGAATTATTGATATAGTTCTAATAGACTGAGCACTTCACCTTGGGGCACTCTGGTTTTGTTTGCCAAGAAGAGGGACAAGACTCTTCTACTAGACAGATTATCGATGGGCTGAATAGTGGCTACTATCAAGAATATGTACCCTTTGCCATGGATTGTCGATTCGCTTGATCAATGAGAGGGGTGCAGGTCTACTCCAAGATAGATCTCTGCAAAAAGACCAGCTACCATCAGTTGAGAGTTAAGGAGGCAGATATCCCTAAGACGGCGTTTAGTACGCGATATGGGCATTTCAAGTTCACAATGATGCTGTGCGGATTGACGAATGCTCCAGCAACATTCATGGATCTTATGCGTAGGGTGTTCTAGCCCTACCTAGATCGACATCTGGCTGGGTGGTTTTCGATGACATCTTGAACTACTCCCAAGTCCGAGGAGGATCATATGGGTCACTGAGGGTCGCTTCTTCAAACCTCGAGAGAGCATCACAGATGCCAACCAAAGAAGTGTGAGTTTCGCTTATTAAGGTAAGATACTTAAATTGCACGCCTTCAGGGTATTCAGAACTCGAGAAGGTCATACCATGAGTTAGGAGAGACTAAAGTCAGCTTTTCGAGATTACCATGTTTTCTGATCAAGGTGGTATTACAGAGGTTCATAGATGACTCTCTTGCTATCTACGCCATGACGAGTTTAACCCCTAAGGAGGTCAAGTTTCTGGAGTGGAATGACTTTGTGTGAGAGGGCATTCAGAATTAAAGAGGAGGCTTACTTCAACTCCTATTCTGATAGTCCTAGAGAGGGGACAGAGGTACACAACAGCAATTTACCTTTCTATATACTCAAATTTTTGTCATCGTTTATTTGAAAGTTGTTTTGCTCCCCATAGTGGTGCCAAAAACTCAGATACATGATTGATTGTTAATGTAGACCATTAAATTGAAACTTATTTTTAACATGACCACCAGTGGACTGCCTCGCCACTCTCAGATCAAATTATTCCTGTACATAGGAACTAATGTCACAAGATTATACTAACAAGTAAGTCCACGTGTCATCTCCACAGGAGTGGTATTCTAGGTAATCCTTAAGGGTTGTTTCAAGAATGTATGTTTAAAAGTAAAATTATGTGGTTGTGGTCAGTTGATCGAAAGTAACCAATTAGATTGACTATTTTAAAATGTAGATGATCGATGGGGTTCTTAGGTTTCACTCACTACCGATAAAGTAATTCTAATTCTTATTCAAAATCTCATCTAGATATCGATGAATGGTCTCGACGAAAGATTTTACGTTAAAAGCTCTTTTTAGAATGAAAACGATCGAAAGTGATGCTAAACACTGCTCAAACAATTTACTCGTGACCTTAACTTGCATTTATTAATCGTGCACAACGTGTACCGAGGGATCTCGCTCACACGTCGTTAAGAAGATGCCAAAATAAGGTTTTATAAGATTTTTCTACAAGTGCCTAGCATCATACCATCCCGTTGAGGTACAAAAAAGGAATTGAGGGTTATTACCTTGATCGAGGTGAGTTTCCACCGTTAGATCCCCATCACGGGAGTTTAACTTCATCAAACCGTAAAGTGATTCATTTGATGAGAAACTACTCATAAAAGAGACTTAAGGAAATCACACTTTAATTGCAAGAATTGAGAATCAAAAGAACAAAATACTCGTAAGAGAAAAATCGAAGTTATATGGAAATAACCAAAGATTACACTTAATTGAAATCCATAATCCGAAGAAGAGTTAAGTAATCCACTCTATTCTATGAACCCTAGCAAAACTATGAGAAAAACACTCACTTTTTATGGAACCAAAGCCAAGAACCGTGTCGCCTATCCTCCCTTTTCTTTCGCTTTATACCTTTTCCATCAGGATCTCCCGACCGTGGTTGAAGGACGAACGCATCTCTTGCTCCTAGAATTGGAATTCTACTCAAATCCTCAGAATATTTGTTATGCTGCACAGATTTATGTGAACCTGCACTCACTTTGCCACCGGTGAATCTCTCGTCTGGGGTACCATGATTACTCTAGCCACCGGCGATTTCCTCGCTTTAGTGGTAATACCCGCACGACCACCGCCTTTCGCCTTCTCCTTCTCACCGTAATACTACCCGAAGCTTCACAATATGTGATGTCATCAACCGGTAATAGCCTATATGTTCTCTCGACACCGAACCCCTATAATGATTATGCATGGAACCCGAAAAACTTGCACAAGTCCAAAAACATGAGAACGATCAAAGGAACCTATTCTTATACAAAATGTGAGCAAAATATGAGCTGAAGGTACTAAAATCCGATATAAGTGTTGCTCTTTTGTGTATTCAACACACCCCCCCAACCTGCATCTTGCTAGTCCCTAGCAAGATTTAAACTAGTGACACCCTGCCCACTATGACGCAACAAAATGGCGCTAGGATGCGCTGCTTTGCAATTTCCTAAAAGGGCAAAACTGAGCATAATACTAACCCCGATAGAGTAGCAACCGTCCGACTCAATTAAAAACCACGCCTCAAGCAATGAACATAATAACAAACTCACAAAACCAAGATATCACATGCTGACCAGGAATTGAGAAAAGAAGAGCCGCAATGGCATCACCACGAAATGAATGACATATAAAGGCAAACAAGTTAACATCACCAAGAAACTACTATGCATAAAAGCCAAGAGGAACAACCAACACAACTAAAATAAAAAGGTCTTATTTGTACCCACCATAGCTACAAAATAAGGCTTATATGAACAAAATGGGTGTTGGCATGACGTGGCTGAGGTCTCTACCCAATTACCAACACCACCCTAGTCTAGCCTACCAAGCTACTACTCAACATCCTCCCCATCATTTGTCAAAGAGAATGCATCCTCATCAACACAGTCGTCAAGCTCCTCCGAATCCCCTTCCAAGTCAGGAGGGGGGGCATCTCCCACTGCAGGTTCTCCTTGGTAGATATGACTCTCGAGCCTGGAGAGCCTGTGGGTCCAAATTTATTTCGTCTCCCCAATATGCACTTAAACCCAACTCCTTAATTGGTGGCTCCATCCTTTTCAACTGAGACGTGCTCATCGACCCCCTCGAAATAAGATCAAGAGGGGCCCTCAGAATACCAGCATCGGGGGATGTGAAGATCGAGGTCTCGTGGATGCACGCGGACTCGGTCGGTTTGTAATGGCCCCAACTCAAGGAAGAATTCTCTTTCTCTGACTCACTCTCATCCTGATAAATTTTCCACAAGATTCGTAGAATTCAGAGCGTCTGAATGGGATATGCCTATTTTCATTAGGGGATTGGGCAAGTAAAACTGGTCATAACGCACCATATAACCAAGGCATAATCAAGAGCTCTGTACCATCACCTCACATGTAAAACCGAATTTCTTCCTTGCTTGGGAATTTCTCTTTACCCTTCGGTCCAATCATATTATGAATAATATTGTTCATCAACGCATATTCAGGCTTGAGCTTCCCTGGGACGAACTCCTTGCGCATAAAACCTCTCATGGCCACCAGATGGGTGCACATGGCATCAACAAACAACCGGGCATCGAACTCAGTAATGGCCTGTTGACTGGACCATATGATGTACACAAATTATGACGTTATCACCAAAGGATTATCGGTTTCAATCCCCAAGAATCCGCGCCTAATAAACTTAATAATCGATCATAGTATGTTCACAAGTTCATAACACAATTACCAGTTGACTATTGTCTAATCCCTAAAAACTGCGCCATAAAAACTCATCGACCACTTCTATGAATTGATATGGATCACACATCTATTCAAATTTATGACTTATTACCTAAGATTATTATCTAGTCCTCAAGAATAAACCATTAAACTCGAGTGTGGGTTTCTTTAGCTATAGTGTCGACAAAAGATATTTCATAAAGAGTAAAACCATTTTCTTTGTGGTTTTGATCCAAGATAATCGCAAGTGCAATGTATCGAACAAGCAGTAAATTGATTTGTCCAGATATCGATCCTACGCAGATCTCGCTAGTTTTTCAATCAACTACCCTTAACTACTTAAGCTCCATACTATTTAGACGATAATACGATATCGGGATTTTGCTTTTGAAAGCCGAAAATAATGGAAGTAAAAGAAAAAAATGAATGAATAATAAATGAATTGAATATTGAAATATTAAATAGCAAATTTAGATCAATAATATCTCTAAAGAAAACATTGAATAATCACTATTGTGAAGAATCAATTCCTACAAAACAGATCAGAATCCTTTGCTTTCGAACTACGTATTTTAAAAACTAGTCCACATGAATGGGCATAGTGATTGGATCTCTCCAACCCCACTTTCATTATCTCTCACCTTAATCAAGCTTCTAAATTACGTGGGTTAGATAACTACTTTTAAACTGTAGCCTTGCTCGTATTTTTCTTCTCAATACTTCATACCCACAACATGGATCAAGTAAAACCTAAGCTCCTTAAACATAGTCATTGCAAGAGGTTTACATCAGACCGGTTCCTCATCCTCAAAATTAGAGCAGCTTACTCTTTCCTTGATTAGATCCTTGCTAACACGGGATCGAATTCACTATTCGAATTGAGGTGAACTCTCTGCATACTTAAATTAATAACTCACTCAACTCATTCTCGATTACAAGAGAGAAAAGGATGTATTGATTTAAGTATACAGAGCACATTAGATCAGCAATATCAGGTTCATATACCTTCCCGAAATTGTTCCTTACTCTCAAGAATGCTCTCTGTCACCAGGGCCTCCGGAAATCGAGCCGAAACAATCTCAAGTATGGCAGGCTGTGAGACCGACTGGGATCAATTCTCCTAGGAAAACAAGCAAAACCAGCAAGTCGACGACATCCGTTCAGCCATAATGAATTAAATATTGCAGGAAAGATAATTTCTGACAATAACGTCATTTCAATGGAAGTCGGGTTTCTAAATTCATCGACATACCATACATTGGCTCTTAATCAAGTAAACCATCAGACCAAACCGGTGTTCGAAATCCCAAAATTTGTATGGAATTCAAACAACCAGACAGTAATTTGAAGAAATATAAATTTGCATTCAGCTAAATCCTTTATAGCTAACGTTCGAATCCAAATTAGAACGAAAATACAAACTAATCTAATCTAAAAACGAAAAACGAAAGAAAAATAAAAGAAAAGAAAAGAAAATAAAAATACAGAGCCTTCAAGAACCTGCATCTCTCCTTCAAGTCGCCTCACCGCGCTTTTCTTTTGGTAGCGCCTTCGTATTTATGGTTCTAAAATGGGTCCCACTACGCATTTCTTTCGACTTTAGTTAATCGCCTAAAGAGATCGATATCGCCGCTACATCGGCCCTCGCCGCATATTTGCTCTTCTTGTCGCGCCCTGTCGCAGAGCTCTAGCGTGGCTGGGCGACATGTCTTAAGTGAAGCCGTGTCGACAACCACCCGCCGCGACTTTCTCATCAACCCACGCCGCCGATAAACCCATCGATCGCCACCTTCCGGTCATCAGCCGATGTCGCGCGACCCGGTGTCATCGCGACTTCCATTCAAGATAATCGTCGATTAACCCGATGCTGTCACGACTCAAGTCCAGACCGATGTCGCGACAACCGTGTCATTACCGACCTTATTCAGGAACTGTTGTCGCCATCAACTTTCCTCGAACCCGATGTCGCGACGCTTGATGCGTAAGCAGTGATGTCGCGACATTGCATCCGTATGTCGCGATATTGTGTTTTCTTCTTCTTCACCCCGGTTGTTTAACCTTGAGTTTCTCTTCTAATTCTACCATTTTTGCTTTCAATTAAGCTTCATTCGCGACTGGAGTTTCACCGATGTAACCCGACACGCATTTCCTTATCACCGCCAGCTTCTCGCGACATCCGGTCCTTTCATCTTTATGCGTCGCTCTTGCCGCCACCTACTTCATCCCAATATATTAGCTCGGGCCGCCACATTCCGCTCATTTTTACCGCACGTTGATTTCCTCTCATGGTACGTAAATTTGGTGAAGTTTATTCCAGATTCCTACATATAAATCGGGCCTTTTATATAAAAATTAATCGTAAAATCTAATCGAAATAGATGACTTTAAGCTCATCATACTCCCCCAAACTTAAAATTTTGCTTGTCCTCAAGCAAAGAAAAGAAAGATTTGTTTGTCCTCAAACAAAAGGACATTTTTCTCGTTTCCTATTTTTGCAATTAAAACTAATTTAATTGAAAGACTAGAAATCGCACTCTTTCGTGTATTCAAATTTCTTTAAGTTCGTGATCAAGGTTAGTTTCTACTCAATCAGTGTACATAAATCTAAATTGTCGAATTTGATTTATAAATGTATAGTTAAGGATCCCGCTGAAATGTAAGTTATTTTTCTTTCTCATCTCCTTAAGGAGTCAGTTAACCCTTAGAGGATGTTCACAGTTTTGATCTTTTTCTGAGTTGTTCATATTGATCTCCACTAATGTAGGTAATTACAAACTCAGATCAATCGTGCTTTAGTGGCTTCAGAATGTTAGGCTCAAAGGGGTAGGATGATGGGATTTTAAGGTTAAGATTACCAATACTCCTTTTTCCTTTCACCATACGCCTTTTCTCCTCGTAGTTTCTTGAATAAAACTCCCCAAACTTCGCGTTCGGGATACCACATTGATTTTCCTCTCTATTCGTAATCGTATGTTCCCATTTCTCATTCATAATTCAAATTGGGGAATTTTTCTTTTTCTATCGCCATTCAAGGATAGTGCAATGTTTTGTCTTCTTAGGCTTCTAACACTTTAGCAAACTTAGTTAGTAACTCCCATACCGTATGGTATTAGGGTACTAGGTGTTGAAACACCCCTAAGAACTTAATTTGCTCAAGAGAGTTAGGCCACAAGACAAAACCTATTCCTTTGCTTCTTTTCCTCCATTTCTCTCTGATGTAGATCTTTTCTTCTTCCCTTTTCTCGTATTTTTCTCGAGTTCCTAAAAATTCTAAACTCCCCAAACTTTATTTCTTCCTCTCGAGTTCTTTTGCAATCACAAAAAGCTATTTCGGAAGATCGGATTCCCTTTAGGACGGGTTGGGGTCTTTACTGCTTATTTTGAAAATAAGGGCCTGCTTGGCTCAATTTGAACTGGTGCATATGCATCAAAGATATGAATAGGATGGCTAGAATACCAAACTTTCCAAGGATGGCTTGCATCATTTCATTGCTGTACCACCTAGATTTTCGCTCGATCAATAATCTAACAAGTTCCTGTGACTTGAGTGGATTAACCGTGACTAACCCCTCGAGGATTTCACCATCGCTTGATGAGAATTCAAGTGATGATATGTTCAATGTGCTCGACTCCACTGCTAATACCACAAACTCAAAAATTGTTTTGCCCTTCCAATCGTATAACCTTCCTTATCCCGGACTTTGACAAGAAAATTGTAAACTAAATCGCACTTATGCTCTAATTAAATTGCTCACACTATTTGGCTCTTATTTTGCATCAGACTTTGTTTCATCCTTTCATCTAATCTTAATCACTCCCAACTCGGCTCATATTATGATATGTTGTCGCGACCTTATCTTTGTGGGAATTGTTGTCGCGACAACTTCTCCCTCAGAACTGATGTCGCTGACCGCTTGATGCAGTTATTGATGTCGCAATGCATCCATAAATGCGATATTGTGTTTTCTTCTTTCTTCAATTCCCGGTTGTTTAACCTTGAGTTTTTTTCACTCCCAAATTTCATTTTGTTTTCAATTGCTTCATTCTCATATCTGAGTTTCACCGATGTAACCTCGAATATCGCAGATTTTGATTTGCCGCCAAAAGCCGCGACATCCGGTCCTTTTCATCTTATGCCGCTCTGCTGCCACCTACTTCATCCCATTATATTAGCTCTGCTCGACCACATTCTGCTCATTTTTACCGCACTCTCGCTTGGATTTCTCACATAAATTCTGCAGTTATTCCATTCCTACATATAACCGCTCTTTTATATAAAAATTAATCGTAAAATGGATCTAAAACAGATGACTCTTTTTAAGCTCATCATACTCCTCAACTTAAAATTTTGCTTGTCCTCAAGCAAAGAAAAGAAAGATTTGTTTGTCCTCAAACAAAAGGACATTTTTCTGTTCTATTTTGCAATTGCAACCAATTTAATTGAAAGACTAGAAATTGCACTCTTTTCTGTGTATTCAGCTTTAAGTTCAGATCAAGGTTAGTTTCTACTCAATCAGGTGTACATAACGAAATTGTTGAATTTGATTTATAAAATGCGATAGTTAAAGTGATCCCCGTCGAAATGTAGTTATTTTTTCTTTTTCTCATCTCCTTAATGAGTCGCTTAACTCTCAGAGGATGTCTGCCAGCTTTTTTGATCTTTTCGATTTTCCAAATTCCATAAGCTTGTTGTTCATATTGAATCTACCAATGTAGGTAATTGGCAACCTTCGTGATCAACAATCGTGCCTATGGCTCAGAATGTTAGCTCGGGGTAAAGGGTAGGATGGACGGATTTCCATGCTAAGATTACTACCTTTTCTCTTTCACTCACATACGTCTCTTTTCTCCTTGTAGTTTCTTGAATAAACTCCCCCAAACTTCATGTTTGGGATACCACATTGATTTTCCTCTATTCAGACCGTATGTTCCCATTTCTCATTCATAATTCAAATTGGGGAATTTTTCTTTTCTATCTATTCGTGAATAGTAAAAATTGTTTTGTCTTCAGGCTTAACACTCTTAGCAAACTTTGGGTTAGTAAATCCCATACCAGATGGCATTAGGCAATAGGTGCGTTGAAACACCCTAAGAACTTAATTGTTCAAGAGAGTTAGGCCACAAGACAAAACCTATTCCTTTGCTTCTTTCCTCTCGTATTTTCCGATGTAGATCTTTTTCTCTTTCTTTCCCTTTTCAGATTTTTGAGTTCCCGAAAACCCTGGGAACCCCCAAACTTTATTTCTTCCTCTCTTGAGTTCTTTGCAATCATGTGTTATTTGGAAGATTGGATTCAGGATGGTCAGTCTTTATCGCTTATTTTGAAAATAAGGCTTGTTTTGGCTTTAATTGAATCCAAAGTATATGCATCAGCATATGAATAAATGGATGGCTAGAATGGCCTTTTCAAACTTTCTTTCCAAGGATGGCTTCTGCATCATTTCTTGTTGGTTATCACCTAGGATTTCGCCTTGATCAATAATCTAATGTTTCTAGAACTCGAGGATTAATCCGACTAACTCCCAGGATTTTCGACTTTACATCGCCTGGATGAGAATTCATGATGATATGTTCAATGTGTTTCTTGACTCACTGTTAATACCACAAACTCAAAAATTGTTTTGTTCCCTTCAATTGTATAACCTTCCTTATCCCCGACTTATCGCCAGAAAATTAAAACTAAATCGCACTTATGTTTCAAATTAAACTGGTCGTCATTCGCTCTTATTTCGCACTCCATTTCTTTTGCTTCATCCTTTCATCTAATCAATCACTCCTAACTGCTCATATTATGATATGTCAGTATTTTTATTCTTGAGCTAAATTCTACTGTTATTCTTCTAACAATTAAAAGGTAAAATAAACACACAGTTTAAATTCAAACACATCAAACAAATTTCCTCGGTTTTATTCATAAGAATGTGAAATCGTTTGAGAACAAAAAAAGGATGGGAATGAGGGAGGATTTGCAGATCAATGGAAAGGTCTATTTTTTCTTTCTCTCGTTTAGAGGTAAAGATGTCCGGGGATCCATATATCAAGGTAGCAAAGCCGGGTCGACTGGAAATTCCCATTTCTCTCTTCTTTCTCGCATTCTCTTTCCTCGTCCCGCTCTTCCAGATCGCTTCATTTTGTGAGATCCACCTTGTCATTCAATTCATGCTGTCTCATTTCTAGTTTGTTCATGTTGTTCTCCATCAAAGTCATGACTTCCAAAATTTTGGCTAGATTGTTGTTGATCAAGTCCAGATTTTCCAGCCAAAATTTTCTTCTATGTGCATCATCATCTAGCACTTCTATCTCTATCCATCATCTTCTTCTCGAAGTCCTTATCACGACATATAAAGGAACTTAAACCCTTGATATGCCTCCTTGTCCTCGCTTCTTGTTCTGCATCCCTTTCTTTAATCGTCAGGAGTTGAGAGTCTCGATCAACCGGTCATTGTGAGAATGCTTCATGACTGAAGTTTCAACTTTCAAGAGATCTCGATCTCTCTTTCCATTTCTTTTCTCGAATTTTCTTCTTATGCCTTAATCTTTTCCAACTGCTCTCTCTTTTTGACATTTCTTCTTCCCATTTCTTCCTTTCTCATCAATTCCGCTTCAAACATTTCTTCTCTTCTCCGTAGCCCTCCTCCCACTCCGATCTCTTCTTTAATTCTCGTCTCATATGTTTCCTCTCTAAATTGCTGCTAGATTCTCCATTTCTCCTCTCTTTCTTCCATATTCTTCAGATAGCACTAGCATTCCATTATCTCATTATTTCCTTGGGCCCCCCGGAACTTTCTCCGTGCTCTCTAAAATCTCCGTCTCTCATCGCGGAGAACTCGGCTGCAGGTGTAGTGAAATCTACGGGACTGACATCCACCCACATCCCCTCCTCGTAAACCTAGGCAGCCACTCTTCCGTCGTGGTCTCCGGGATTTGTTTTTCTTGCTTTTCAATCATCCTACTGTCCCGCTCTCGGCATTCCTCCTTCATCCCCGTGGATCATTCTACCATTACTCCCTTCTTTTTGGTTTCGCCCTTACATAATCTTCGCCGTTAGGAGTCAAATGTAGCTATCAAGCATTCTTCTTCTTCCTCGCCTACCCCTTCACACTACTCCTTTAAACATAACCAGTGATGGCTGGTTGTGTGTGGAATCAAGCTCTTCTCTGCTTCCTTCATGGTACTTCATTATTGAATTCTCAATTATAGTCAAAGATTTACCTCAGAAATTCTTCAAGATAGCACAAAGGAGAACCGCTTCTGTTATCTCACCGTACACGACATGCTTGAAGGAATCAAACTCAAGCCAAGAAATAAACCACACCTTCGTCTCCGTCGTGATCTCCCTCCTCGTTGCATCAACTTCGCCTCGACCCGGGGTTCCCCATTTCCCCACCTTCCATCGCCGCCACTATCTTCCGTTAGGTCCCCTGTCTCGCGAACCTTTGTGATTTGATCCATGCTTTCGCCTTCCATGCCATATATCAGATTTATGTTCTCATCCAGACGGAACCTGCACTCTAACAAAAAAAAAAAAAAAAAAAACAAAGTTATCCTTTCTTCCAACAAGATTGGAATAGAATTCCCTTACAATTTCTGCATACCCAGTTTTATAATGTTTGCAAAATTTCCCCATCCTCGCTTGCTCTATCAATTCTTTGAACGTGAGATATTTGACTAACCCTTTCCCTACAAATCCCGTCAAGATAGTGCTTCTTTTTCCAGATGGAATGTTTCATCTCGAAATGAACTCATTTTCCTCTCTTCTCCTCGATTCGCTATACTCTCCTTTCTCTTTTTCTTTCCGCCGCTGCAACCGGTCGACCTTCCGTTGTTCAAGGCATGTTCTCCTCCAGAGTGCTCTGACAATTCTTCCGTAGGTTCCGTATGAACCCCTCCTCTGGCTCGGAGCATGCTCCTCCACACTCATCTCGCATTCTGGATAAGGGTCGATTTCGTTGGCCATTAGAGAATTCCGAAGAGGTTTCAGATGAAGAAGTTCCGGTCTAGGGTTTTCGAGATTTGAAAATCAGAGAGAATACGAAGATGAAAAGTTGTATTCGCTTCCAGGAGGGAGATGATAATGAAAGGATATTCTCAACAATGTAAATTCAATCACATGAGGGCCATTTATTATCTCACTTAACGCTTGTCACACTTCAATGTAAAGCTGAAAATCGTGGTAGCCACACAAATTTAGTGGCAAAATTTAGGAAACTACCCACTAGCAAATTTCCTTCTTATTGTCGATTAACCCATCGTCGTCGCGACACAGTGAACCCACCGGAGGACAATAAGCAACCTCCGGGCTGCGACTTAATGTGTTTCCATTTAAGATGTCGCACTACATCACCTTTGAAAGAATTGCTCATTACCACATAAGGTTTGTTCACATTCGACCCTAATTTTCTTCCCTTCAATTTTACTAAATCATTTACATCAACTTCCTCGCTGGCGATATCAGTCACTGGCTGCCGCGACGTAGTTTTTGTCGCGACCTATTCTGCTTTTGCCTGAAATTAAATGAATAGAGAGCTTTTCATTCTTTATTAATTCTCAAATTCTCAGTGTCAACTAAATCAATTCCACACAGCAATTCAAACATATATTCTATTTACTTTTCACAGAATTTGTATAGGGAAAAGAATGCTCCCCCTTTTTCAAAAAGCTCCTTCCTATGAATTGTTGGAGTTGTCCTGGAATTGTCTCCTTCTCTCCTTCCTTTGCATTTTTGCTCACGCATTCTGCAACATTTACAGAAAGGGTTTAATTAAACAAAAATTAACTTCCATATTACTAACTAATCACTATAAAACTAAAGAAACAAATCAAGGTGAATTCTAAAAATTTCAAAGTCTAAAATGTAAATTAAAAATCCTTGTGGCCAAGCCTCCATCGTCTGCCGCTTGAGTCCTTAGCTGGACTTGTTGTTTTTGATTCTTTTCTCTCTCTCATTGAAACCACCAGAATCCTTTCTTTCTCTTCCCCGCTTTGATAATGCCGCCTTGTCCATTGACTTGGGGTTCTTTCCCAAGATCGGGCCTTTAATGTTACTCGTTGCAATGTAGTGCTTCGTGACATCACCGTATATGGTCTCACTCCACTCGATTTCAACTTTCTCGAACAACAACTGAGTTAAATAACAAAGACGATCCCCTTCTTTTTGAACTCTTTTCCTAAGAATCCTTTGATCATGCCATTTCTTGTCTTTCTTGTCTTTGTAGATCTTAGTATTATTATAGGCTTCATTTATTTTTCCAATTATTCAGCTTGAAGTACCCTCTTCTCTTGCCATTTTGAAATCGAATTCTCACTTCTGATGGGCCATAGCCTTGCAGCTCTAATTCAAAAGGGGAGGTGACATGCTGCTCTGCCAAATACCAATCTTATATGGGGACATCCCAATGGGAGTTTTGAATGCACCTTGAGCCCAAAGTGCATCATCAAGTTTGGAAGACTAACTTTTCCTGCTGAACTTACAAAAGATATTTCAGATCCTTTTAATCTCCCGTTGAAATTTCTGCTTGCCCATTAGTCTCGGGATGATAAGTTAGGCTCATTATAGTTTGATCCCATATTTGCTCATGAGTTTTTATGGTACTCTTGTTTGGTAAAGTGGCTTCATCACCGATGATAGCCTGGTGTTCCAAATCGCTTTCAATATGTTCTTTGGCAGTGAAACTCACAACTCACAGATTAACATCATTTCTGGGCAAGCTATGGCTTCCACCCATTTAGAAACATAATCCACTGCTAGCAGTATATACAGGTTTCCAAATGACTGTGGAAAGGGTCTCATAAAATCTATCCCCCATACATCAAAAATTTGCACCACCAATATGCCTCGTAGGGGAATTTCATTTCGTGCTGATATTTCAATCTTTGGCATCTATCACATAATTTGGACCCATCTCAAGATGGGCCTCGAAAATCGCTTGGCCAATAAAACTGATTGAGTATCTTATGAGCTGTTCTTCTCCTCCGTAAAATGCCCCATATGGTGATGCATGGCATTCATTCATAATTCCCTCGCTTTGTTCACCCTCTCCGCACACACATCTTCTTTATAATCGTATCAGCACCCCTCTTAAACAATAGTACTCATCCAGATATAATACCGTCGCCCCGAGCTTTCTTTTCAAGGCAGTGGCTGAATTCAGAAGGAACTACTCCACAAGCTTGGCACTCACAATATCAAGATACCATGGCATTCGAATGACACCAAAGGTTCATCTGGGAAGTTCTCTCTAGTCTTATCTCTCCTTCTTCGCTTGATTTCTTTCTATTCGGACAAGTGGATCGCCATCACATTGTCACGATCCCTTTTTATCTCTAATTTCCGCATCAAACTCTTGTAGTAGTAACACCCACCTTATCGCCTGCTAGCTTCCTTTTGACATAATATATTTGATTGTCGTGATGGTCAGGTGAACGATAACATGGGATCCCCGTAATGTATGGCCTCGAATTTCTCGCTAGCAAAACACTATGTGGCTAGCATCTCCTTTCTTCGCTGTGGAATAGTTTTCTTGTGCTTCATTGAAGGTTCTGCTAGCATAGTATATGGCTCTGAATATTTTCTCCTTTCTTTGCCCCAATACAGCCCCCATTGCGAAGTCACTGGCATCACACATTACTTCGAATCCCTGATCCCATTCTGGTGCAGCCATGATAGGTGCTTGAACCAATCTGATCTTGATTTCTTCAAAGGCGCTGGCAGAATCATCAAAATTAAACTTTCAGGTCCCTTCTCCAAAGACCTGATAGTGGTCTAGCTATCCTTGAGAGGGTCCTTGATAACTTCCCCATAAAATCCAAAGATGCCCCAAAGAAACTCCCTTATACCTTTAATTGTGGAGGTGCCATGTTTTGGATAATGGAAATCTTGGATTGGTCCACTTCTAGCCCTCAGAAAGGGTAAATTTTACGACCAAGAACAATACCTTCGTCACCATGAAATGGCATTTTCCCAAATTAATGCTAGTTGTTTGTCCTTGCATCTTTGAAGTATCAAGCTCTCGATTGTTCGTGATCAAACCGGACCCATACACTCGTGAAGTCATCCATAAAATTTCCATAATCCTCAACCAATCGAAAAATCGACATCATACATCTTCCTCGAAAGTAGCAGGCATTGCATACCAAATGGCATCCTTCTGAAAGCAAAGGTACCATAGGGACATGTAAAAGTAGTCTTTCTTGATCCTCGTGCAATTGCAACTGCTACAGCCTCTAATATATCCAATCTCGTAAAAACAAAAATGATGATGTCCTGCTAGCCTATCTAGCATCTGATCAATGAAAGGTAAGGGAAAATGATCTTTCGTCATTGCGTTCGCCTTCCGTAATCAATGCATATCTCTCCATCCTCACCGCTTCTGTTGGAATCAATTCATTGCCATTGCGGATTACGCAAATCCACCTTTCTTTGGAACCACATGGATCGGGCTAACCCAAGGACCGGCTCGAAATTACAGATAAACCAAGATTTAACCATTCACACCTCTTTCCCTCGACTCACCTCCTTCATGACTGGATTCAATCTCCTTTCATGTTCAACACTATTCAGACTCCTCTTCTAAAAGTATCTTGTGCATGCATATTGATGGATCGATACCTTTAAATCTTCAATAGACCATGCTATAGACTCTTTATGCTTCCTTAAATTTCAAAGAAACTTTGCTCCTCAAGATCACTAAGTCTCGGCCGAAATTATTATCGGTTCGTTTTTGGCACCCTGTGTAAGCATACTTAAATGACTTGGCAACTCTTTTAAAACTAGCCCTTCTTCACTGGTTTCTTGATGAAATTCCTTTTCTTCATTTTTGTCTCTTTGTTTTATCCCATTTTGTTCAAGATTCATCACCTTTTCAGTAGAATGTAAATTGATGTGCAGAAAATCTGAATCAAAACCTTCAGGATACTGGAAATTCATCTCTTTTTCATTGATTGAAAGTTGGTCATTACAATCATAGTAAAATTCAAAGTTGTTGACATATACATCTTCTATCGACCTTACATCTTCCCTCTCTATGTCTAAACTCCTCAAACTTCTGATTAAATTGAAGTCAGCTGTCTCTTCTCCAACTCTAAGTGTGAGAATTTCCCTTCTGCCTATCGATTAAAGCTGCTCCAATTGCTAGGAATGGCCTTCCCAGCAACAGAGGGACTTGTGAATCTTCCTCCATATCCAGTATGATGAAGTCAGCTGGAAAAATAAATTTTCCCACCTTTACCAAGATCGCCTTTCACGATGCTTTCGTGTTTCGCCAGGTTCTATCTCGCCATTTGAGGGTGACAAGAGGGAGTAATCTCCCCAAAACTTAACTTCTTGGCAACAGAATAAGGCATTAAATTTATATTGGCACCTGAGTCACAGAGAGCTTTCTGAACTCAAACTCTCCAATGGTGGAATAGTAAAGCTCCCTGGATCCTTCATCTTTTCTGGTAAGCCTCTCTTGATCACAGCACTGCAAGTTGCAGTCAAATTCACAATTCCTTCTTCAGCAATCTTCCTCTTTTTGCTCAGTATGTCTTTCAAAAATTTTGCATAAAGTGGCATCTGAGTAACCACTTCTGTGAAAGGCATACTGATCTCCAGCTTCTGAAAGGTCTTTAAGAACCTTGCAAACTGTTCCTCTATCTTTGATTTCTGCAGCCTCTGTGGAAATGGGACTGTAGGCTGATTGTTCTGGGTCTTCTTCTTGCTTCCTTCTTCTTCTAACATCTGTTCCTTCTTTCTTTTCCCTTCCAAGAGCCAAAGAATTTCTCGGGCCTTCCTCTCTCTGTTGCTTTCTCATCTTTTCTTCTTTTCTCCAAGTCTTTCCTACCTCTCACGTACCCATACGCCTTGGATTCTTCTTCGTGTCATTGGGAAAGGCATCTTCATCCGGTTTGCAAAGTTTAGAGCCGCTGCCCCATTTGTGTTTCCAGGTTCTTGAGGGAGGCATTAGTGGTCTTCTGAAAAATTTGAGAATTGGCATTTGAGGCTTCCAATTCAGCCAGAAATTTTGTTCATGGAGGTTAACAAATCTTTCTTGTTGTCTCCTCATGAATTGCAAAGCATTTGCTCTTCAAATGGCTTGGCTCTCCTCTGACCCTGGTAATCGTTTCTATTTTCACCTCCTTGTCGCCGCCGTAGGGAACCTGTGTGGTTGCCGAGCATCCTTGCCGAGGATTCCCTGGCTCCATGCCTTGGCCTTGTGAAGCCCCTCCACCATATGAAAATTTTCATGGTTCCTCGTCGAATGATAGTGTGTTGGCGTGTTAGATTTGGTTTGAAGTGGTAACTTCTCAGCCTCCCAAGTACTTAACCTCCTCAAGATCATAAAAACAGCTTCTTCGCAAGGTACCCCGCACTTCCTCTCAATAAGTTCCCTCTCAACTCCGCTCCTATTTCATGAACAAGCAGTATCTTCCTCTCTTGCTTGTCCATTCTATTACGATGGCTGCCTAGCTTACCTCCATGGTCGTCATCTTGCTTAGCTCCATGATTCCTCTTCCTCCGTTAACCGACCTGAAAACCTCGAGGAGCTTCATATTGCATTTAGCCGTGTCCTCGATCATCTCTTGCCTCTTCAAGACTTTACGCTTGAATGCCCACAGATGAAGCATCAATAATACCCTTAGATGTATCATTCGTGAGCATGATACACTATGTCCATCTCACCTTCGATCTATCTTACGTATCGACACCTCTTTCAAAGAACCTTTTTGAATCTTTCCCAAAGCTACGTAAAGGCTTTCTCATTCTCCCTTTTGCTAAAACACAATTATCTCCCTCCTTCTCTATGAGTGAAGGCTGAAAGAATCTACCTGTAGGCTTCTACAAGTTCCTCCCAAGTATCAACAGAGCCATATGGCGTAGATCCATACCATGTGGCCGTCGTATCTCTTAGAGAAATGGGAATGCACGATGACCTCCGGTCTCACCCCATTCAATTTCACCGTGTTTGCCATTCTCGAGAAACCTCCCGCATGCTCATTTGTCTTCTATGGATGACCGCAAACTGTCATTGTTTCAACCATTGTAATCGCACGGGCCAGCCAAAAAATTATTGGCATCAACTGTAGGTCAGTCTGATTGCAGTATTCATCCCGAATACCACCCAAAAAGTCCATTGTATCGCTGATTAGAGGCCTTCTCGGCTGTTGTTCGTTGTCCTTTCGCCTCGGGTCCGGCCTTCATCCGCTTATAGCTGAGTTTTTTCTCAATCTTTCGCCTCTCTCGCTTCCGAAAGGCTCTTCTAGTTCAAGATCCGCCGGAATCGGGACGTTGTTCTGTTTCCTATGCATTAAAGTTTTCCTAAAATCAAAACACACTTACATTAATAGGATTAGTCAGGCCAACAAATATTTTCAATATGGTTTGTTAAAAATTAGTGGCTAAAAATAACCACTGCTTTGAAAAACTATTTTTGTTCTTTTTCTTTTAAATGTCTAAATTAGCATTTCTTTCGTCGAACATCGATCTACTAAATTCTTTCGATCCTCGCAACGGCGCCATAAAACTTGTTGACCGGACCATATGATGCAGCCAATAAACCCTATGACGTTATCACCAAAGCGATTATTGTCTAATCCC
>JAEQBH010007276.1:0-131188 GCA_016808115.1 Tetrastigma voinierianum | reverse complement strand
AAAATAATTGTGAAAAGGTGAAATCGACCTTCCTTTCTGATAAAAAATTGTTTGCTTTTTACAATCGAACTCATACAGATATTACGCAATTCATCAACCATAGGAGGGTAATCTCTTCTTCTATTTATAGGTAATTTATTCTTGCAGTTGTGTTGTGTTGTGTTGTTTTCCCTGCCACCCCATGGTTTATATTGTTTATATAGCAAGGTTAGCAATGTTTCTATTTGGTTTAAGTGGTCCCTTGTTTTGTGTTGATCAATAACATCAATGTAACTATTAGTTTATCAATGGTCCCTTGTTTTGTGTTAATGTTTATTGAGTTTTTTTTTTAAATGGCAGCATGTATGGGCGTGTGGATGTTTACATCATGACGGTAGATGGATATTTATGGATCCTATATTACATTATGTTAGAGGAGATGTACATATTGTAAAGGATTTTGATGTGGATTTTCTACTCATTATCAATGTTAAAGATGCCTACAAATTAGAGTTGGGTTATAAGAATGTATAGTATATTTATGTCCTATAACCTAGAATGGAGATGAATGAAGGTCTTTTTTTAGTTCAGGATGATAATGGGATAAGAAAGGTACTGAATAAGATAAATTCATACACAGATGTGCTAGAGTTCTTTGCAAATCATGAGGTAGATGCTCTTGTGTTTGCCCAAGATATATTGGCTATTAATTATGAGATAGATCCTCCTATAGATGAAGTTGCAGAGGATAATGAAGTTGCAGAAGATGATGAAGTTGCTTATAATTCCTTTATGGAAAGGGAAGACATTGAAAGTGACGAGTCTGAAGATGATGATGTTGGTAGAAGTAATGTTAAAAATATTAATGAGAGTACAGACAACATTGAAGACTCTAATAATGAAGTGAGGAATGACGATGATAGTGATGACAGCCTTTTGATGGATGATGATGAAGAGGTCCCTATAGAAAAAAAAAGCATCCTTCTCATTTCAATGTAGAAGACCAACAACCTTACTTTAGCTTAAGAATGACATTTGCAAATCCATATGAAGTTAGGGAATCTATAAGACATTATGCTATTTCTAGGGGACTGACATTGAAGTTTGTGAAAAATGAAAAAGATAAAATAAGAGTTAAATGTGAAGACCAATGCCCATTTGTCTTATTGGTGTCAAAAGTCAGTTCTAACCCTAGGTAGCTATAAAAACTTTAGTTCCAGACCATAACTGTTATAGGATTTTCACTAATCCTAAAGTGATAGCAAAATTTCTAGCCAAACATTAAAAGAACATAATCCTTGACAAGCATGACTACAAAATTAAGGATCTAAAAAAGGATGTTGAAGAAGAATTGAAGGTGAATGTTGGCATCTCCAAGTGCAAAAGGGCAAGAAGAATGGTGCTAGATGCCTATTCTAGGTCTTTTACAACTGAATATTTTGAGTTAAAGACCTATGCTGATGAAATTTTCAGAAGCAAACCAGGCTCCACAATGAAGGTGGAGATGTGTAGGGAAGACCTAAAAGAGGGGAGGAGAATACTTAAAAGAATGTTTGTGTGTTTAGATGCATGTAAAAAAGGTTGGAAGGCAGGTTGTAGGCCTATTATAGGCTTGGATGGATGTTTTTTAAAGACCCAATTTAAGGGTGAGCTTTGGTTGCTTTAGGAAGAGATGGGAAATAACAAAATTAAGTGAAACAAAAATGAACTAGGTTTGGTTTCTAAAATTACTGCAAGGAGAGCTAGAATTAGGAGATGGGAGTCAATTTACTTTGACATCAGACATGCAGAAGGTATGACACTAAATTCAATTTCCATTTATTTATCTTTATGTTTGAAAGGTCTCACTTATTTATATGTTATTTGTTGTATTTGAATGTAGGGATTAGTGAATGTTATTATTGATGTCCTTCTTGAGGTTGAGCATAGATGGTGTGCACGCCACATATTTGCTAATTAGTCTAAGAGACATGGGGGAGAAGAGATAAGGCAATTTTGAAAAGCTTGGTCTACCTTTGCAGAAAAATTTGTGGACAACATGAGGCAACTTGGAGATGTGAGTTTAAATGCTGCAAAGGGTATGATGAACTACCCACCACACACAAGGGTAAGAGCTTACTTTAGTAGTAGATGTAAATCATGGGTTGTAGATAACAATATGGTGGAAAGCTTCAATGCTTAGATCCTAGAGGCTAGATGATATGCCACTTAAGACAGCGCCGTTTATATGTTCTATGAACATGGTTATGTGTGACGCCCCAAAATCGCATCCAAGACAACCCGCCAACTCCGCGAGTCGCGGGGATGCTCTGGGTGAACCTACACCATCTATGGTGGCCCGCAGTCTTTGCACGGGAGCTCTACCCAAGGTACAAACCTGTCCCAACAAGTTTACAATGACCACACAGGGTCCATATGCGAGTAAAATAATGGCCACTTGGTCCCTTGCATCAATACTCACAAAATATGTCCCAACCAAATATATTACATGGTTCAAGAGTTTTTACATTTCTCTTAATTCAACATATATTAAACCTTAGAATTTTAATACATGTTCCATGACAACATCAAAGCCATAAAGTCAGCTTTCTTCTCAAACGTCTTCTAATGAGTGTAGCCTCTCCCGATAAATTCCATGCACCGAAATGGTGATCTCGACTGCAGGAGCAAAGCCCCTGTGAGTGATAATTTCCTACATGGGTTACTCCCCACCTAAGTGCACATGCATGGCAAAACAAACATATTCAAGCAATTACATGAACCTACTCGAATGTCTACATGACCGATCCCGTGTCTCGAGTCCTCACCGACTCCCTCACACATGCCCAAGCCAATATGCGAGTAAAATAATCAGTTTTCAAAACAAAAGTTTTTTGTTCCCGAAAACTCACTACCGAGTTTCCTAGAAAAGTATCGTGACTACCCTCCGAGGGCGAATGCTGAGAACCTTCCTAAACAATTCATGGCTCCGACGCGGTAATTGTTGGACCATCTCCTAACACAATTCTCCCGGAAAATCATCCATTGAAATTCTTCAACCATGTTTGTTTTTCTTTCTTTCTTCACGTCACGACTCACTCCTAATACCTAGGCGCCCTGTTGCATATAAAATGCATGATGTCAATTCCAACACATTCATACTAATATATTCACATACACATATATTAACATAATTAAATCACATAAAACATGTTATGCAAATTCACAATCATTTACACAAAAATTAGCTCACATGGGCTAATTAACAAACACGAGCAATTCATTTTGAATCGCTCAACATCTTAAAAATTCACACAAAAATATTCATGTCACTATTCACGTGAACAATAAAACCCTCAGGTTACTGTTCACGACCACACAAAATAGGAATTTTCTCCACTCGGCTCAAAGCTTTTGAGACCGAAGCCACGCTAAAACAGCCTCGTAATGTTCCTAACCATTTACATGGTTCTCGAACGCGATTAACACAAGTAGAAAGATCCCTACCTCTTGGAAGTTTAACTCCACCAAACGGCCCACGCCGTAACTTCATGAATATGGTAGGAGCAGAACTTTGTTTCATCGTCTGTTTAAAACCGAATAAATCCGATCGTCAGAATCAGAGAGAAGGCACACTCTTCTCTCTCTAAAAACCAAAATCCAAACACGCCCTTTTCTCCAAATTTCACATTTTTCTTTCGTTCTTTTAATTTTGGAGAAGAAGACACTATTGGCTCTTTTGTCTTTTTCCTCATTAAACATTTAAATAATGCCACTTATTCCCCTTTCTTTGATTTTTGACACTTGGCACTATCTCGGCCGTCCATTTCTATCATCTCTCTACTCATGCAACATGTGTCACATGAGTACATATTATAGGTGACTTTTGTCACATCACATAAATGCTTTACTCAAGACCCGACACCCGTGCCTCGAAAAACGTGCAAATTCCGAATGTCTCGGAATTCGACGAAATTCGACGTGGTAGCTAGATTTCGCAAGACGATTCCAACGATGAAGTCCGTTTCATCATCCGAGATCTAAAAAAATTTTGGATTTTTACCGAAATGACCGTTTTGCCCTTTTTCCGAAAATTGGAATTTTCTCGGGTCTTACATTATGTATGAAAGGTCCATTATGTGAAAAGTGGATCAGTTCCTTTATTCCTGCCTGTAATGAAAATTTTCAAATTAATAAAGGGATAGTAATGGCATGTAAAGTATTATTTAATGAAGATACAAGTTATGAGATTCAAGAAGGGGGATGACCCACACACTATATGTTTGGATGTGTTAAGACATGTACTGCACAAAGATGAGATATTTTAGGTATTCCACTCGCAAATATGTTATATGTGCTTTCTTACAATAAACAAGACCTAATTGACCAAATTTCTAGTTGGTATCACATTGACAAGTATAGAGCTACTTATAAGTTTAAGATAATGTCATTGAGAGGAAAAAGGTTTTACAAAATGAATCAGTATCTCCCAATTGAGCCACCTCCTATGGAAAAGAATAGAGGAAGGCCAAAGAGTAAGAGAATGAGAGAAGAGAATGAGGAAAGACCTAAACAAACTAGCACAAAACTTTTAAGAAAATGGTACATGTTACATGCTCCATCTGCAAGCTAAAAGGACAAGACAAAGCTAGTTGCCTAAAGGTTTGTTAAGCTTATCTCTTCTTGTCTTCGATTGATGTTTAATCTATAATCTCATTGATGTTTGTCTTTTTTGTTTCAGAGGCGTGTCAGCCATAGCAAATCACAAACATCTACTACAATTCCATCTCAAATTCCAGCTCAAAGTCAATCAAGCCAAGCTCTTACCCCTACTCATGTCACCATTATTCATGCCACCCTTGCTAACGCCCTTACACATGTACCTGCCTCTGCCCATGCTCCTACCCCTAATCCTACCCCTACCCTTACCCCTGCAAGTTCTAGGCCATCCAAACTTTAGATTTGTGCAACTGCAAAATCAAGTTCAAGAGGTCAATCAAATCAATCTGGTGGTGCTTATGGTCTTTTGTTTGATGAGAACACTAGTTCCATGAGATTTTGTGTAAAAGATTATGATTTACAAAACATGTTCCTTTAGCTTTATAACACATCCATATTTATATATTTCCAATGGAATGTAAAGTGGCACAAGCTCAAGAATTGTTCACGAAGGGAGCCAAGAGGTACAAGATACCAACACATTTGGATTTGAAATGCTTAACAAATCTCAACTTAGATCAAAGAATGCTCATAAAAGACCATCAACTTCATGTGTCAATAGAAGAATAGTTGCTAGAGGTGATGGTAGACATGTTGACATGTTGACATGTCTAACATGCCTTTTATACCAATTGCCAGAAGTGGAGGAGCAAAGAACTCGCACCATGACAATTGCTTGCAAAAAAGGATGTTAGATTAGCAAGCAATGGAAAGCATGGAGAAACAAGCATGGAGTCACTTTCAACTAGGGATCAATTAACCATAGAGTCACCTTCCACTAGGGTTTTGTTTGTTGGTTTTAGACATGTTTGAAAACATTATAGTTTGGAAAACTTATATTCCATTTTTGCAAACTTCTACTTCAGGTCTTGATTTTGTAAACATTATGGTTTGGACAAGTTCTAGCTCATGTCTTGATTATGTAGGTTCAAATGCTTATATCCCATTTTGTAACTTCTATTTCGTGTCTCATAGTTGTAAACATTATGAACTACATCAATTCCAGCTTATTAATATCATTCATTCTAGCTTACATCAATACAAAAGTAAACTTCAATACCATTGATTTTGTGAACTAGGTTTGATTACTTCGATTCCAACATGAATTCTAGCTTAACTAATACCATGAATCTAAGCTTTACATCAATACAAAATTAAACCATAACACGCCAGAAAATAACATAACAGAGCATTGAAATAAAATCAACCATTGCTTTCATTCAATAGCCAAAATTACATCAACTTAATTGCATTGTCTACAATCACAAAACAGTGCATTGCACTTAATTACATCAAATACAAATGCAACAAAGCATAAAATACACAAAATAAAGGCATGAACTTTCGAAAACTTATTCAATTTGAAAGAGGCCTTTAGTTCTTTCCAACTCTCTTCAATTCCCTCCACCTCATCGATTCCTAACTTGTCTCTAGCCTCCAATGTCTTATGTTGCTGAAATTCTTTCACATCATCCATCCCTTCAGTTCTACATGTCCTTAATCTCTCTTTTCAAAAGCTTGTTTTCCCACTTCAATTCATCGACAACAATCTTTACCCTAGTTGACATCTTAGGACTGGCTAAACATAAAAAATAAAAATAAAAAAACGATATCCCCTTTCCTAACATGAGTAAAATCTCCTCCTTGGATTTGTCTCCTTCCACGAAGTCCAAAACCCAACTCTATAACCACAATGGCACAAAACCCCCTTATTGCCACATTCAGAGTCATTGATGCGTCGTGCCACACCCCCCTCCCCCCCCGCCTAGGCAAATGAAGGGGCGCAAACTATACCGACTCTTTACTCAAGCCGTACATTGCGGTCCCAAGTCTTATAACTGAATCCAAATATCATATACAAAGATACAAAAATAAAACTACCACCGTAGTAGTGTTTACAGTATCAATACATACGGTCCTAAGTCCCATTTACTTATACATATACAAAAACTGTACATTTATATTTACATAATCAGAGCGTAAAACCTACAAGTGATGGACCCTTACAAGTGTGCTGGCCCAGCAGAATGTGGAAGATCACTGACGTCCTCCTCTGTACCTACACGGATTAAAACCCATGCTGTTTATAAATTTTAGTGGAAACTATGACTTATACATGTACATGCATTAATACTCACTTAATAGACATATAACAAAGAATAGATATACAAAGAGTGGCAGATATCATAATTTTTCATGAATTCATATAACAAACTTATACACATACTATTGCATTCTTTATAAAGAAACTTATACTTGTTCGTATCTTCCGTAGAGGAGTTACATAAGAGCTTATACTTGTATGGAGGTACCCATAGTACATTCGCAGCGTAACGATGTACATTACTTTACTCTTATTCAAGTATTCGCACTCTTATCATATAATTGCTCGACGCCTAGACTAGTAATAAGAAATGAGTAAGACACAGCGCAATGGGCACCAATGTACTCCAAAGACAAGATCGAGGTACCGCAGCTGACAGCGTATGCCGAAGCACTAACAAAGAGTGTCGTCAGTGACTAATCGAGTACCGAAATACTAAATGTTCCGGCTAATATCATATGTCGCCATGATTAATCAAAGAGTACTAGTTGACGAGCGCACGCACCACAACAGAGGTGTCGTGTCATTCAATATCCAGTCTTAGGCAGTCCTATAATTATATATGTTCAAGAACTCACTATATTATTATAGGGGCATTAAGTTTGCCAACATCAAACTCGCCGAGGCGAAGCATACGGTGCGTTTTTCACTTAGTTTCATTCTTATTTAAACCCCCACTAGTCATTTATTAGGGTTCCTATACTATCAAAGTGCACGAACTTGCGGCTTAAATGCCCAAGGGTACAAAATCGGTCACGGAAGCACTCCAGACTCGCATTCACTCGATCGACATCGCGACCAACCCTTTCTGTGAATGGCACCTGCATCACTTAATCGCCTCCGTACCTCGTCAGTTTAATGGTACCTGCACTCACCCTTTTGGTACCTAAGTATCGAATTGCTGGTTCTGCCCTAGAAATGACAGATTTTGCCATCTCTCACTCACTTTTCTTCAATAAACCTCCTCAATTCCATCCTACATCAAAACTCACCATGGAATCCATCTAAAACAGTTCCCAAAATGGTTCATAACCCAAACATAAACACAAGAGGGGAAATTAAGAGGATTTCTAACTCCCAACAAATATTCATACACCCAAATCAAATAACCTACATGATTCTCCACAAATCCATAGAAATCCTCACTTCCAAACTTATCTATACATATTCCTACAAGTTCCAACCTGAACAACACAATACCCTAAAATAATAAATCACTCATAAGGAAACCCCTAGACACAAAGAAACCAGGGATCAAGAACTGAAGAACTCATACCCACGAGAATCTACATAACAACATATCTTAGGAACTCACTCTCGCTCCCATTTCGTCACGAGATGCACCCCGATCCCCGCTGAGAGACTGAATTTGTTCAACTTATTTGATTTATCTTCCTTTATTACACTTTGATCCTCAAACTCCTTTCTATTTATACCACAACTTATGCCATTTATATAATAGCATCACATCTTCTTATCTTATGACTTTTATATCCTGTTTTGACAAATTCCACTTTTACCCTTGTATTTTGTACAAATTCCGAACTTCGAAATTTTCTCACTTAGCAAAATAATAATTGCGAAAAATTTCAAAATGCACTTATAATATACCCTAATTATGTTTAAAAACGACTATGGTGTATTTTGGGGTGTTACACGTCGCTACTTGAGGATGTTGTAGAATAATTTCTAGCCATCAAGGAAGATGAGGGTTGAACATGATGAGGAAGATGCTGAAGATGAGGATTAAGGAAGATGATGAAGATGACAAAGATGACAAAGATGACAAAGATGAGGAATGAGGAAGATGGTGAAGATGTTAAAGATGATGATCGAGGAAGATGACGAAGATGAGGAAGCCTTAATTGCGCAGGTCTCTTTGCTCCTTCGCTGGTTTTTTTATTTACCAAACTGTAATTAGGGCTTGATGTAATTAGGGTTTTCAATTTCCCAAATTAACACTTCACTCACTCACCACTAATCCCCTTCCCTAACAAACTTTTAATCTTGGTTAAGGCAATTTTTTAGCCACATCAACAGCTGATGTGGCACATTTCGCAACCAAATTAATGTCTTTTGGCCTCTTTAATGCAATCTGTCATGGCAAGGACTAAATTGACCTACGGAGATAAACGTTGGGGGTTTTTTAGACAAAAAAAAAAAAGTTTAATGTTTAATGTCTAAATGGGAGATTTGGGAAAACAAGAGGAGGTTTTTTTGCACATTTTTCCTATAATGTTAGCACTACTTAGAAGTTGTGAGTGGTTCAAAGAAACACATGGTTAGTTTTTTACTTGGGATTTGGGAATGAGCAAAAGCTTGTCCTTCTACTCTATAGAACCCATCTCACATAGAAAACCTCCAGAAATGATCATTGGAGGGATGGCAATGGGTTGGATTTGGGTAAGATTTTTTATTCTCCATCTCCATTTATTATTTCTATCCTCATTCCCATTGGATTTAGATTTTTTTATCCCCACCCCCCACATCCATGGAGAACCAAGTACCAATACCCTATTTTAATTTGTGAAATGATTTTTTTTGACAAATGGAAATTGTATTTATTCAAAACAAATCCATGCGGATAACATCACTCAAAAAAGGAGGAGGAGTGCAACTCCATTCTCCAAGATCAAGAAACAACCACCTTTGCTAGCTTGTGAGCAGCTTGGTTCGTTGATCTATTCGCGAAAGTAATCGCATCAAACTATTTGCCGTTTTTTAGGAGGTACATGCGCAAATTTCGCAACATCAACCCCATAGTAGGAATAGAAGATTGGCATATTGATGGCTCTCACTAGCAACCGAGAATCTGACTCGAAGATTATGTTGGCAAGGCCTTTATCTTTTATCCATAATAGAGCTCAAGTAGCCTTAAGGCTTCCGCTTCTAGTACATTATCATATCCTCTCTTGTGCCCATTCTTTGCCCCTATCAACTCGCCCTTCTCATTACGGATAATGTAGTCGAACTCTATCCGTTAGTTTTGTTTAGCTATAGCTGCATCAAAATTACACTTTTAAGAAAGCCATGTTTAGGAAGGCTCCTATTTCTTCCCATTTGTAGGAGGTGGCCTTACGTTTAATTCGACATGTTTGCTTGCTCCCATTGACAGAGAAGAGATAAAGCCGAAACACTTAACTGGTCCACCGAAAGGCATGGTTTTCCATAATCCCCACATCGCGCTTTACTCCAGACGCCACAGCATCATCGCAGCCTATTCTTTCTGAGCTCCTCAGTTGTATCTAGGTCCATGCCCGCCACCAATCATCGGGGGAACAAGCTACTTGCCCTTCTTTAATTTCCAAGGAGATGACCTCCAAATATTTTTTGTTGTAGCACGTGTAAATAGAGCATGGAGGGTATCTTCTTGGTTACACATGCATGTCGGGCAACGATTCTCCGCAATGATTAATTTTTTAAACAACTTATCAATCGTGGGGAGTAAGCTTGCACATGCTCTCCACAGGAAATTGTTTACCTTCGGTGGGATGTTAAAGGACCATATCTTTATCCAATTTACAGTGGTTGGGGCAGGTGAGTCTACTAGGGGTGAAGAAGAGAGTGCTCTATACCCACTCTTAATAGTGTAGATGCCCTTGTCTTCTCTTACCCAACACCATTGATCATCGTTTCTTCTAAGGCTAAGTGGAATCTGCATAATTAGTTGCCTATCCCAATCATTGAATTTTTCGTTTAGTCTCTCCACGTCCCAAATTGGTTGGTCCTATAATCGGAGGGAGCTTACCATGGCAACTTCAGCCTTAGGGGGTGGTGAGGTTTTTATATACGGATTATGCAAATCTGGAAGCCAAGGGTCCTACCAAATTCTCACCTTTTCCCCTATACCAATTCTCCACTTCGATCCCGTGTGAATAAGATTTTGCACTCCCATGATACTCCTCCAAACATGGCTAGGGTTTGCCTTGAGTTTTGCATCAAGGAAAGCCTGAATCCGGGCAAAGACTTCACTATATTATTCGCCGCTAAACATGTCTGGGTTTGAAAGCAAACATGTCTACCGCTTAGCTAAGAGAGCAGAGTTTATTTGGTGGATCCTTCAAAACCCAATGCCACCCATCTTCTTGTCTAGGTAGAGTTTTCCCCATTGGGTCCACCTAATCCCTCTTTCGGCCGAAGTTTTACATGCGATCCCCACCTCGCCAAGATGAGTTCATAATTTTTCTAACACGCCGCAAAGCGAACGGGGGTATACTGAACACACTCGCTACGTACACGATCATTTGGATTACTCGGGTTTCAAAGATAATTTCCTTTGTCACCCTTGATAGAAATCTCTTACCCCACCCTTGATTCATCCGCAGCTTCTCTTAATAAGCAAAAGCATCAGTTTTATTCCTCCCAATGAGAACTGGAAGGCCAAGATACTTCTCATGGTGAGATGTCACAGGTGCCCCAAACATGCTACATAAAGAGGCCCTCAGCCTATCCAGCATGTTTGAGTTGAAGGTTAGGGAGGATTTCTCAAAATTTACTTTCTGCCCCGAGGCCTTCTCATATAGCTGAAGGCTAAGCTTAATGTGTTGGCCCTCCTGTTCATTTGCTGTACAAAAAAGGTAACTATCGTCAGCGAAGAAAAGGTGAGAGATTATGGGTGCTACCCGAGCCACCTGAACACCGTGAATATAACCTCTTTCTCCAACAGACAGCATGCGTGTGAGAGTTCCTCCGCGCACGTAAATAAAACATATGGTGGAAAGAGGTGGTCCCCTCGCTGTAGCTCTCCCGCCGGTAAATAGGGCCAATCTCCTCCCCATTTTGAAGAACATGGTATCTTACAGTGCTAAAGCAAAGAATTAGTTTATCGACCCAACTTTGATGAAAACCAAGCTTCAGCAACATACCTTTTAAAAATTGCCATACTATACGATCGTAGGCTTTGGACATATCCATTTTCAATGCTAAGAAGCCATGCTTCCCTTGCCGTTTTAAGGCAGTGGTTGACTTCTCATGGGCTATCGCAATATTGTCTGTGATCAATCTCCCTGCTATGAATGCACTTTGATTAACTGAGATTACCGATGGGAGTACATGTTTAAGCCTATTTGCCAGCACTTTGGCAATGTTCTTTTAAATAATGTTGCAGAGGGATATTAGCCGTAGATTAGGTAGCTTGGTGGACTTTTCTTTCTTCGGAATGAGCACTAAGGTAGTATCATTAATACCTTCTGGAAGGCGACAATTTTGGAGGCAATCTAAGCATGCTGAGGTCACTTGCTCTCCAACAATGTCCCAGTACGTTTGAAAAAACCCCAGATTCATTCCGTCTGGCCCTGGAGCTTTGTCCGGGTGCAGGGAAAAAAGAGTTGTCTTTACTTCCTTTGCCTCAAAAGGATTGAGCAAGTATCTATTCTGTTCTTCTGTAACTCTTCTCGGGACATTGCAAAGAATAGGTTCAGCATCACTCCCACCCGATTTGAAGAGGTCACCAAAGTAATTAAAAATTAGTTGCTACAGGCCATTATTCCATGTATGCCGCACACCCTGCTCGTCCTTTAGCTGCATTATTTCATTTTTCTTCCTTCTAGTAGAGGATGCTAGATGGAAAATTTTGGTATTTTGGTCTCCTGCAACTAGCCAAAATTGTTTAGCTCTTTGCCGCCAATAGTCTTCCTATTGCAGCTAGAGCTTACACAACTCATCTCGGGCTTCTTGTACCTGTTTGATCGAGACTGCATCAACACAAAACTTGAGAGCCTGATTTGGTTTCTACAGTTAGAGATCCTTCTGGAATAATGTCCTTCGCCCTTTCCCTAAGCTTCGAGATCATTTCCGCAAGCTTTAAATCCTCCCTTGGATGCCTACATCCCCATTGCACCCCAGCTATATTTTGTACCACTGCCCGACACCCGTTTCCCTAATCCATGAATTCTCGAACTAAAAACGACTCTTTTTGTGCCTCACTATACTATTCAGGATGAGCAGAATGGTCGTGTGATCAGATGGCGGGGCATCCTCATTGAGGACACTAGCCGTATCAAAAACTCTATGCCACTCATCGGAGGCTAAAGCTCTATCGAGCTTTTCTTCAACCCAATTCGCACAGCCCCTTGAGCGCTCCCACGTAAATGGATACGCGAACATGATAGCTTCTCGTAGCCCATAATCATCTACCGCATCTCGGAACCCATTAATAAGATAATCTGGTTGCTTTCGACCCCCTCTCTTTTCAAAGTGTGATAACATGTTGTTGAAGTCACCCACATAACACCAAGGAAGGTTGGATTTATCTTTTAACTGCCTTAGAGTTCCTAAAGAGTCCTTACGTCTCGCCTTTCCGAAGCCATAGGAACCCGGTTAATCTCCAAAGGGCCGATGAGGGATTCTGAATCTAGGTCAATAGAATTTTGAAAATCGACACCTCATGGTGGAGTGCTTTTCCTTCCACATGAATGCCACACCACCGCCCCTACGGACACCTTCCACGAAGAACAAGCCTTCAAACTGAATTTGGTTTCTCACTCTATTTACTCTAACTTCCATCAAGAACACAAGGGTGGGTTTAAACCTGGACACTAAGTCCTTTAAAGTGCGAACTGAGCGTGGATTGCCCAATCCACGACAATTCCAACTGAGGACACTCATTGCTCGAGGCGGGCCTGGTAGCCAGTGCCCGCCGTGCCTGAAGAACATGGATGTGTGGGTGTCGGCCTGCATGCTTGGTGAGTGTGGTCTTGAAGCTCCCCATCTTCATCTTCACCGTTACTAGTACCCTCCTTACAACACCGCTTTACCTCAGCCACTATGAGTCCCTCTACATCGCTGCCAGCGCATCCCTCATGTGCCAATGAGTGTTGGTTGCATAATTCCATAACGGTGTCTAAGTTGTAACCCTGACGTGACCCTCCAATAACCAGCTGCTTGTCATAATTGCAGGAGGCCTTACCGTTCGTGGTTCCCATCTGCCCACTTAAACCTTCCTCCTGTGCCGATTCCTTGCCTTTTCCATCGCTGCTGATTGACCAGCCTTCCGTGTAACTGTCTGGTGGGGATATCCGGAGCCACCGTTCCCCGATGTTCATTGCAGCTTGTCTGCCCGGAGCCCGAATCCATACACCATATGGCTTCTCCACATTCGGATCCTTCATAGCATAGAGTCTTTCGCACGAATGTTCGGCATGTCCCATCCGGCCACAGAAATAGCATAAGGTAGGGAGCCTCTCATATTTAAAGTTGACCTAACTCCATTCCGCTCCCACCCTCTTGATCTTCATTTTCTTCAGGGGCTTCATGACATCCAGTGTAACTGGGCTCCATGGATACCTTCCAATTACCATCAAAGTTTTGGGGCCCACTTCCACGTACACGTGCCAATGAAATCTGCCAATATCCTTGATCACCTTCAGACAAGAGTCTGCATGGTAGGTCATAACATGAACCTAGAAGTCGGCCGTTGTGTTGTACCCTTTCCGGGTCCACACTTGGTACCAGTCTCCTAATACTTAACAGGTGGCGGTCGAATGTCCTGCTTATATTCTACTAAGTCCAGTTCGTGAAAGAATTGGAAAAGAAATAGGTTTGGCTACAAGTCCTTAATGAGGACTCCTCGTATAGGTCTCCATATTATTGCCAAAGTATTTTTCATGGAATGGCGGTTTATCATTCGATTCGTGAGAAATCTGCCGACAAAGCACCATTGCATACTGGTGGGAACATCTGGCCCCTCCGGTTGCTCAATGACAAGGCCTACCTCCCCATCGTCTTCAATGGAAACTCTCCCGTACCGATCTGTGATATCTTCCATAGGATGGTTGAGTTGGCAGTAGCAGCTTTGCTGGGGGAGCAACAGATGAGAGAATTGGACCAACAGACGGCAGAACAAGAACTCAAAACAAAAAAACTCGTCACTAAGAACGAGACGAAAAAACACCCAAACCCTAGAGAAAGGCTAGAACCCTAGCAGAGCGCCACAACCCAAACCCTAATAGGGACCCTTTAGACTTAAGTTATTGAAATGAATTGTTTTAGAAAATCATAAATATTAAAAATGATTTATTGTGTGATAGTAATAAAATCATTGTGATAAGGACTTCATAAACCAATAAAACGCAAAGACAATCAAACATTATGTAACAACATATATCATATATTTAATCGATTATCTGCAGTGATCGATAGGGACATACTCAGATTCCTTTGCCTCCATCCAAAATCTCCATGCCCGATTATCCGAATACGTAATCGGGAAGATAAATGCTCCTCTATACCCTCCATCATTCGGATGAGGTATGGAATTCTTCATTAAGTGTGAAGGAAATTATCCTCCCTATATCACCCGATTTAAATATTCATTTCTCCTCTAACACAAATGTCTCCGGACATCGGTGGGTTGAAGTTGGCCTTGCGTGTCCTTATCCTCTTCCCAGTATTTTGAGATGGGCCGGTGAATTGGGCTTTTACTGTCATCCTTCTGAGACCTATTACCTATGAAGATATTGGGGTGGGCTTCGAATTAGTGGTCCCACCAAAACCGACCGATATTGGGGTGGCTTCCAACTGCCGGTTCGAGCAATTCAGTTACGATTCAAAGAAAATTCGATTTAGGGCATAGGACCGAACCGAGAGAGCATCCAATCCACGATCCAACCGATTGACCAATCGTTCCGATTTTTAAAACATAGCAAAACAAACAGAGTTTAATCAACATCGGCATGGCTTTTAGCTCTGTTTGTTTCAGAAACTGGTTCCCTCTGTTTTTAGTCTAACTCAATGCTGATTAATTTTAAAATGTTGCTTGAGTATCTTGTCTATTTCATCTTTCTTCTTATATTCATCACAAAGATAATTAAACATGTTAAACTCAGCTTTTCCTTGCACATTTTCTTTTCTTATCATTAAAATTTTCCTTCCTTCCAGTAAACCAATTAATCCTTATAATGTCATCGCTCTTACTCTGTCACACTTTCCATCCCAATATTCAGAAGTTTTTAGATAATACTCTATATATATTATATATATATATATATATATATATATATATATATATATATATATATATATAAATAGCATTTGGCAATACTGAGAAATTATTAGTATTAATATATGAACGGGGGGGAGCCCAAAGTGAGACGAGATATGGTAAATAGTTTAGAGATGGACAATTAATTTAAAGGAGTAGTGAGCATAATTCTTATTCATACAGATAAATTTGGAAGGGCCAATGTCAAGCATCCACCTTTGCTGCTGCAGAAGCATAACTTACGCTACTGTCTTTCATAGTTTTGCATTGACTTGATTGTTCATATCGAAGGAAATTGATCTTTATCTTTGTTGAGCAGTTCCTCAGCATCTGACAAGAGGTGTAAGTCAGGATGGTGCTTAGTCGATTGCCGATTATAAGATTACACGCCAGTTTTAACTTTAAGCAACGATCCTCATTAATAAAATAAAATCAAATAAATCAAATCAAATCAAATCAAATTGTTGACAACATGAATTAGGGTGTGTTTAGTTCCTGTTTTTTAAAGAACAGTTTTCAAAACACAGATAACATCATTATAATGTCCTTTGAAGTTACTCCTTATACTCTAAATTTAGTATTTTATGTGTTCTTATTTTTTCAGAACAAAAAAGAGTTTTCAAAAATTGTAATCAAACAAACTCTTGGGGCTTAGTTGGTTCTTGCTTTTGAAAACTGTTCTTGAGAACAGTTTTTAAAAACACAAAGCATATAATTTTAGTATTCGCTAAAAATTGTTCTTATTATCTATATTTAATGTTTTTTGTGTTATGTGTTTTTTTAGAACAAAAAAATAAACCAAACGCGTTTCCTCTCGCGCTTGCTCTCCTCGTTTCCAAAAAAAAATCGCTTTAAAGGGTAAAATAAACATGCCCAAAGTTTCCATTCTTCATGTTTAGCTATTTTTGTTATAAATGAGATCTCCGACATCTGAAAATCTGGGAAAAGAAGAAATATACACTGGCCACCCAATAGATAAAAAAAAACACTTCAAAACAACCTTAAGAAGACTTACATGGAGAAAAACGCTAATAGGATGGCGTCCACAGATGGTATTGTCATACTCCGAGAGGTATCGCTTAAATGCATCTGGATCTCCTGTTTCTATTATATCCATGCCCATCCTGTCCAATGCTTCAATGGATTTGTGGATGGCCCTGCTATTTCTGTCGTAGTGCACGTAGTTGAACCTAAATGCAAAATATGCATGTCAAATTACATAGAGACTGGACTGTGTAATAACAAAAATCAATTGACAGAGATGCAAAGGTTATGCTTTTGTGCATATAATAACAACCACGCTAAACAGATATGTCCCCTTTTAGCTTGAACCTGGAACCTCCCATAATCCCAACCCAACCATTTACCAGAACATGGTGTATCACTATTTCATTTTTTTTTTTCTTCACTTTTCTTCTTTTTTATTTTTATTTATGTGCTCATCTATTTCTCTGTAGTCCTTTCTAGTCACAGAAACTCAAGAAAACACAAGAAATTTAAGGCTAAAAGAAGAAAAAAAAAATTGAGGGTTGCTTATAACTAATGCACCACCATGAATAACCATAAAAGTGAATTGGCATCTGAAAAGGGATCATATTCTCTAATCTAAAGAGGAAATTGGAATTGACATAAACAGAATGAGAACAGAACCTTGAGCCCCAGTGACAAAAATCTGAGGACACAGAAAAGAAATTGTTTGGATCGTCCACATATTTGGCTAGCAACCTTCCATACATGGCTTCATTTTCAGGTTTAACTGCGCCAACTAAAATGGGTACAATTTTTACTGGGTATCTGCATCAATGTCGTTAAAAAAAGTCAATTTCAACAAAAAAATAAGTGGGAGAAGGTATTGTAATTCTATGCAAATATTACCCATCAAATACTTTAGCAAGATATGGCAAGTGCATTTCCATGCTATGTTCTGCTTCATCAACATCAAGATCCATCACTTCAAATTTTCCTGTAGCTTTAAGCTCCTTAACAACTGATGAAAAAAACAAACATTAATAATACCAATCTTTCTCTAAACAGCAAGATATGCCATTCTAGATAAATACTCCATCTACAAACAAGCAAGACAAAGGAAAAGGCCAATTGAAGCCTAGGTGCCAGGTCGTGTGAAGGCAAGAAAACAAAATATAATCTGATTTGCATAGTTTATGATCAGTAAGTTTCAGACATGCAAACATTTATTACAGCATCAACAATCATCACATAACACCAAAGAACCAACCAAACCCAAATCCAATTCCAGATTCAACATGCTATTCTCAATTTTCTATTATTTACATTTCAGTAGGAATATCAAGAAAATTTCATTAAAAACTATATTTCACTATTGGGTGTTTCACGCCTCAAGCATCTTTTAAAAGCATTATCAAGAAAAATGAATAATACATGAGAAATCAATTGGAAGCAACAAAGGTATGTGGTTTATTCTCTCTGCTGCTTCTGAACTAGACAACCCCCAGAGGAGACATTGGGTTTTGAGTGCTTCTACCTCAAATGAGATATAGAGATGAAGGCTTCCGGTCACGGGTAGATGCCTTCCTTGAAAAGCCCTAAAGGGAGTAATAAGAAGCTTGTGCCTTAAGGAGACAGCTGTTGCTATTTTTCTACCCTGTTTTGATTTTTGCATATAAGCAAGACATAAGAGCTTGGAAAACTTGGGGGTTGCTGCTTGGGTTAGAGCTATTTACATCTTCTTCTTCAGTAGTGGAGGCAATTTTATGGTCTTTGTCAAGTAGGGATGGAGTAGGTTTTCTTTTCTCAAATAAAGCGATTAGGTATTTTATTTAAGAAGAAAGTACAAAACAACAATAAAGGACTAAATGACAATGCTTTTTCTTCTTTCTCCCGGCTTTGGCCTGCTCGTGATAAGAGTGCAGCGTTGTCTAAGTCTTCACAAACAACATCCTACAATCTCCTCACACAATCTATTTGGATTCTAATATAAGAATGCAAGACACCTCACAATATTCTAGCATCTCTTTAACCTCTTCTTATTCTTATTATTATTCTACACCGGGTAACACACTACAATCTCCTGCTTTGACAGCTCTTATTCGTCTTAGTTCAGCTCTACCCAAACTTCTTGGTTCAATTCAATACCCTCCGCCCAAGCTTCATCTTCTTCTTATTCTTTTTCTTACTATTATGCAATTACCACATACTAAAACCTCCTTGAGCTTTAAGCTGCCTTTTTTATTAGAAACAAACATTTTATTATAATGGATTAACTACAAAGAAGGATGAGAAATCCTTTCCCCGAGAACAAAACTAAATAGCTGCGGTCAAAGTGGGAAAAAAACCATCTATTGAAAGTGGAATTATTCCTGCTAAATCCTCACATATATTATTATTAGAAATACACATACCCACACATATGCTTTTTAATATTTTTCAGTTAGTAAAGAAAGCACAAACAAAAATCATCCAGACTCTGGATGATCATTGAGTAGGTGATTCTTCTAAAAATAACCTTTTATTATGAACACATTATCATCACAATCAAATAATTTATCACTATCATATCCAAACACCAAGTTATTCTTCTTGAAATCATATTTAATATAAGCACTATCAACAAAAGCACAACAAATTGTGCTGCTTAACTAGAATCACTTTCCAAACAGGTTTGTAAATAGGTAGGATCTAAAACCTCCATTGTGAAGGAAAATGAATTTTTATTTATTTTATCTTATTTTATTGTTAATATTGCTAAAGAATGTTATTGCAAAAGGATGATTATTCCCTGATAATTCCATGGCAACAAAACCAGGCTAATTTCATCAGGTTCATAATATGTTGAATATCAGAGCTTCTTACATAGGAAACTACTAGGAGAAGAAAATAAGCATAGTGATGTTAAAAATAAGGGAGGAAAAGAAAACAAACAAAACAAGACAAAACTCACAGTACCTTCCAAATCAATTTGTAGGTCTCCTACTGGTGTCTTATAAATGGTGGCTCCTGAAAGAGCACATTTTGGAGTATAATAGTGGTGTGATGGACCAAGAAGAAACACACGAGTACTGAAATCATAAAAACACACATTAGCAGACAGGCAAACAGGCAAAACCAGTTCAATCTTCAAATAAGGATAAAAAAGGTAGTAGCAGTCAAAAACTTTATTTGATCATCTCACTTCCTAATATTAAATGCTTAAACGAATCCAGAACGACCAGAACAATAACCAAAGCAAAACAAGTACAAAACCCACATGCTACTTGGATCAATGTTCCCAAATGCATAGGCTGCAGCTCGACCTGAATATGAATAACCAGCATGCCTGTAGTTTCAGTGCCAACAAGAAATAATGAATTAACTTAAACAGTCGTGGATGCTTAAGAATACCAGCAAGAAAGGTCCATACTAACTTACGGAGCAATCACTCCCCGTACATCAGGAGATTTAGCCAAGCCAGATGCTCTAAGCCATCCATCAAGCTCCTCTGCTAATTTTTTAGCTGACAAAAGGATAAAACTTGCATTAAAACCACTTCTATGGTAAAATGGAAATGAGGTATAAGAAACCTTTCTTCATCCCTTTAGACAGAGAAGTGCTTTTCACCACCAAAATGTAGAGATTTATGGGAATAGCAAGTGTGTAAACTAACTGTGAAAAAACCTGTAGGAATTCCAAAACTGCAGTAGCAACTCAATAATGAAAACTCAATAGCAGTTGATTTTCTAATTATTTTATACCAATACATTCCCTCAGTACAATAATTTTTCCTTTTACCCAAAGTTTTTAATATGCAAGTCCTGACCGAAAAATGATATTTTATGCCTCTACATCATTGCGGGGCATCAGAATGAGGGATTTGGTGGTAAAATGAATTTGAGAGTTCCTGGTACTAAAGTAAATGATCAGGGCCACCATAAGAAGAGATTTTGAAAAATCTAGAGCATATTCTAAGAAGAAATTTAAACATTCCAGTACCATTAAAAAATTTAAGAGGGCAGTAGGATGCCTCCAAGATAAATCCCCCGAGAAATTTAAGGATTAAAATAAAAACATCTTTTACAGATAAATGCAAGTAATATCAATAAAATGCCAAAGAGGCACATCAAAGTACATAGGGCATATACAACAGTCACCACAAGTTGCCAAAAAAAGAAAAGGGAAATAAAAAAATTACTCCCTCCCTCAATAAGAACCCAAACAATGTTTCCTTGTGCTACAGACATGAAAAAAGGGTCAAGAGATTGGTTCAAGAATGTTGAATGATGGCACTTCAAAATTTTAACAGATCATCCAATGTTCCACTTTTTACTAGGATAATGATGTGTCCCTTTGAACACCAAAAATGGTTTTCAAGCCACTCAGCTATAACAGTGAATTCATATGAGATAAAAAGAGAGAGACAATTCCACAAGTGATACACTCCTCACTTCAAGTGAAGAGCATAACTTTTTAGCCATCTCCACAACAATCTTAAAAGGCCTTCAGGCTATCCAACAAGGTCACATCAATCTGAACTTGGTTTCCATCAGTAGTACACTGGAAAGGCTAATATCATGGCTCCCACTACATCTAATGAGAATCTATCCTTCCATATATCAATATTATTCTTCACATCAATCAAGATATTTGAGACATCCTCATGCATATAGTTTCCTTCCCCATTTATATCCTCACCTCCAATACTTAAATTAGTGCTACACTTCACTAAAGGATTGTATCGTAGATCCTTCTACTTCAAAAGTCTCTTATTTTCTGATAAAAAAGTCCCTCTTATTCGACCAAAAGAAGGCATTCTCCTTTCTCAGTGTACGAAGAACTGAAAGCACATGGCACAGCTTATCACAGATTGTAGAAGTGAAATAGTGTATTAAATCAATTGATCATCGACCAGCTAAAAACTTCTAGATGGAATTTTAGCCTCCTACATCAGTTCTGATGTTCGCCTTAAGCAATAATTGAGAACCCTGATACATATAAAGACCTATAGGGGAGTTTATTGATAATTTCTACACATAACCACATCATCCATTGGTCTATTTCAGTTTACTTGTAGACATATTCTTTGTTGTAGGTCCTTCATCTTCTGTTGGAAGCTTCTATTCAGTCCTTAAGGTACTTAGTGACTATTTGCCTTTTAATATTGTGATCATGTAAATAAATATAAAAATTGAATTTGTTTCCAGAAACAAAGCCTCACACTCCTAGTCTAGGTAAACACAGTAGAAGCAATGTAGTTGATGGAAGATGTCAAATCAAAGTGCTACTGCTTCTTAGGAACATGAAGACCATACCATTCCCACTGGTGTCATATGCAGTTTACAAGCCTCAATATCCATTTTCTGTGACCATTCACATTCTGGTAGTAGGTGTGGGAGGGGTAGACCACCTCTTGTACTAAATGTTGCAAACCTTGACCAATATGTCAAAAGCCTAAGGACTGATAGAAAACATGAGGTTGAAATCTTATAGCTTGGGGTCATAACAAAGATGACTAGAATCTTGTCCTTGTTCATGATGTGCTAGAGTGAATAAAGGCTCTATTTCTGGGAAACTTCAAACTTACTCATTTATTTGCAACTTCAAAATAGACCAAAAGCCACAACCATCATAACAAAGGAATAAAAATCTGACAGCCAAAAATAGAAAACCTGAAACTATGGATAACTATCTAAATATAAATACAGAGCCAACCAACTAAACATAACAATAACAAAAGAAAAGAATGGATATGGCCTCTCTCTGTCCAACCAATGAAATTTTTTTCCCAAAATAGAGTCCAAATTTCCTTTGATAAGTGCTCACAAATACGCATTTCAAGAGGGAAACATTCATATTATGAAGCAACTAGTCCTTGAAAGACTTTGTAGATTGACTAAGGTTCAAGTAAGGAGAAGAAGTTCGTTTTCTGTTTTCCCTTTTCTAGATAAGCCTTTTGGCATGCATAGATTCACCATTGCGCTTTAGTTTGTCCCATCTTTGGTGTTTCTAACATTTTTTTTTATTGGCATAGCAAAAAATATTATGAGGTTACAAGAAGTAACTACAGAAATATCATGCCTTCTAGTGATTTTTCTCTTATAATATCATAAATTTTACTCCAGCGGATAAAGAGAATATTGTCTAGATATGGTTGTCAATGGTAGAACCAAGAAATGATAAACATAAATTTAAAAAAGAGGATAATGAATTTATTTATAACTTTGAAGTTTTATCCTTCGAAATACTGAATGAGGTATTCCTAGACCCATAAAGTAAACATGGAGGATTGACAATCTTCATCTGGCTTTATATATAGCATAGATGGAGGGACAGCCAAGCATAATGACTATGAAGGATAACTTTTCTTTCCCCACTTGTCAGCTTCATCAACTACATATCACTTTATTAAGCATATCTTTATCAACTGTTCTCAAACCTCCTCTCCAAGAGGGAGGCCACTTAATTGTATATCATTGCATTGAACTAGCAGTTATTATTTTTATTTATTTTCTTTTATAAGTAGTCCTTTCTGCCTACTCCTCTTAAGAGTAAGCTTGAGAAGCCCACTTGGTTATGTTGCATTTTGTTGGTGTAGTTTAGCTTATCACGGTCTTGTTTAGACAAGCCTCTGTTTCTGATCAAGAGGCAACATAGCGGGACATGTATCATCTTCGCTATGTTGGTAAATTAATTATATGCAGGCCATTTCCATTTAGTAGACACTTATCCACAAAACTCCTAAAGTGGGCTTCTACCAGTCATCAATTGAAAGGACTAGTACTTCCCTTAAAAGAGAATTATCTATAAGCTGCAAATAGTCAAATTCTCAACTCCAGGTCCCATTTGTTTATGCTCTAGGTCCATGTACCACGGTCTTATGCGTTTTCCATGACCTGATCTTACCACAGTTGAATTGCACATATCATAGCGTTTTCCCTAAAAATCCCTTTTCAAAATCACAATGAGGGTTGTTTCCATTACTCCAACCGACACTCACCTCACACTCAGTAATTCCCTTTGACCATCCAGAAGAACAACCTTATTTTGACAAAGCACTAGGGCCAAATATCGATATCAGAGAAGCCCTTAAACAATGGAAGTCAAGACTCAGATCACCCAAGGGAAAAAGGAAAAAGTCCCGGAATTGCATTACCGACTTCCAATAGAACCGCAAGGGGTAAAATGGTAAACTAAATTTCAGTTAATCGGAAACAACATGGTGTATTTTTAGACGTGGACGGAATTCATTTCAAATTCCGCTCCTTCCAACTACAAATTTCTTCCTTTTTATTTTCCCTTCAGATTTCCTCAGTAACCAAACAGAGCCTCACTGCTAAAATCTTCTGAGTACACAAAAATCTCACAAAAACAATAAACAACCGTGTGAAAGACAAACAATAATGCAAGCCAGATTCGAGGATTTCGTGAGAAATTGGAACAGCTTGACTTACGATTATCGGTGTACCATGATCCCGCATGCGAAGCCCTCCTCATTATCTCCATTTGAAATTCGGAACTTCGAAAAAGGGCAAAAAAAAAAAGAAATTGAGAAAGGGAAAGCGAGAAAATTGAAAGAGAAGAAGAAGAAGAAGAAGAAAGAATGATGAGAGTGAAGCAGCGGCTATTAAGATCTGGAGAGGCCGAGGCACACAGTATTTAATATTTATAGAGCGAGAAGACACGAAAGTAGATTCTTCTACAAACTTTTGAAGGAACCGATCGCTTTCTCTGCGCCTTTGTTCCTTTTTCTGTTTGTAGACGTGCAAATACAATACAGCTGAGTTGCATCGCTATTCATACTGACGTCTCCATTTTTCCCTTTCTTTCTTTTTTAAAGGAAATTATGAGTGATGACGATGACAATAACCTTTTACGAAGATATGATTATCCGATCTGGTGCATTGGCCTATCGGAGGATTTACTCATGGTTAAAAGTTTTTAAAAAAAGACTTGATAATAATAATAATAATAAGGATTAATTATATAAATGGTCTCCGACTTTTTTTATTTTTTTTATTTTCATGTCTTAACTTTTTTTTTTATTGAATTAAATGCCTAAACTTCTTGATTTTTTTTATTTTGGTGTCTTCTTTTTTATTTTTTCTATTTTGATGTCTTAACTTAATTTATTTTTTTTCAATCAAGTATTTAAACTTTTAATTTAAATTTAATCAAGTGTTTATTGACTAATAAAAGCTTTCTAGGATATTTAAATTTGGAAAATTCGAATTCAAATAACACCCTAATATCATTTAAAATAATGAAATGATTTAAATGTCTTTTAACAATATGAAATGATAATATTGTCATTTTCACATTAGGCGATTATTATCTATTTGTTATCATAAAAAAATTGATAAAATTGATTACTATATAATTGAGATAAAAATTAAAAAATTTCTTAAAAAATAAAATTTAATGATTTAAAAAAAATAGTGAAATAATTAATTATTATTTATTATTTTTACTTGTTTCTAAGTATTATGTGAATAATTAAATTATATATGAATAATTAAAAATAAAACGTTATATATTTAAATTAATTTTAAAATAATTAAAATATTTATTTATGTACTATAGCAAATAGATAGCAAAAACCTTAAAGTGAAAAGGATTATATTATCATTTCACACCGTTAAAAGTTATATAAGTAATTTCATCATGATTGAACAAAAATAAAGTTGAGGCACAAAAATATAAAATTATTATTATTATTATTAAAAAATATGCTAACATGGAAAAAAAACCCTAGTCGCACCTTCCTTCTTTTCTCTAGTCTTATGCTCTTTTAACCCCTTGTTCTCAAGTAAAAATTGATGATTTTTTGGTCATTGATTGCTTGAAATTATTCTTCCACATCTCTTCTTACCACAGTTTCGTTTCCATAAATATTTTTATCTGCTTTTTCAAGCATCGCCGTCTTCCATTACAACGCTTGGGCTCATTTGTCGATTTATTACATCACGGTTTTTCGTCTTTTGTAACACTTGGTCAAAAGCAGAGCAATTTAAATAAATAAAGCAAATTCGATCGCTTATATTTGAAGAATCCAGAAAGAATAGATATTATAATATTATATTATCAAATTCCTGTAGTCTTTATACCGATTTATTATACTATTAATACGAATATCGCTTTTAATCTCTTTACGCTTAAAATTGTATTTTGATCTATAGATGCAAATTTGAATCAATAAGATTATTTTTTCTATCAAAAAAATTATGTTCACATGTGCAATTTAAAAAAAAATTGAATATAATAATTATTAATTAAAATTATATATATTTAAACTAATTTAATTTTTAATATAAAATAATTGATGATTTTGAAATGATATAAAAAATAATTTATTAAATTAATTTTAAAATACTCATTTTATAATTAAACACTTTGGGCTTATAAATGCAAGAAATTATTTATACTACTAATTTAATCGAGACCCTCCTATCCCATCCTACGCCTATTTTTTTAAAAGTCAACACTTTATCAAATAAAGCTTAAAGACGAAAGAAAGAATTTTAAAATACTATTAAATTTTTTGTTTTTTTTTTTCTCTTTTAATCTTCATCAGATATTCTCTTTATCCAAACATGATTACATAAAAAAAATCTGTGAAGTTTTCAACTTTTTTTTTATTTGACAAAGAACCCAAACAAATAAATAAATAAAGCGGTTTTCTTAGTTTTTTTAGTTTGGCACTATTCTAGATCTTGAACCATATTTTAGCTCACAACTTTGATTTTTTTCAAAGCTGTTATAATTTCATGATGTCTTCGATCTTAAGGTCATTTGGTTTGTTTTATTTAATATATTTTTAACCATAAAATCTAATATTATTGTTTTCAAAAACTTTATTTTAATTTCATCATATAAACCAAACAAAACTCAACCTTTTGTTGTCCACATGTTTAACTTAATTGATAAAGCATTCAAAGTTTAAAAATACAAAACATCCATGGAAAGGAAAGGTAACATTGAGAAAGTTTACTATATTATTATAAAGCCGCTTAGTCAGAAAAACAAAACTCGCTTGCTTCAATTTGGATAATTGGAATTTTAATATTTGATTATGCTAATTGGAATCCTCAATTCTTAATACTAAATTTAACTTGAAACAAAAAAAGGATTCATATGAGATAAAAAATAAAAAAACAAACCAAATTTGTATATGAAATCCCAATTAAAAAGTTATTATATATATCGCACATGACTTGAATCTAACAAAATAACTCAAAGCTATTAAAAACTTTTACAAACCATAAATATAGTTAATATCTATCAAATTTAATAAAAAAAACATGTTTGAATAAAAACTTATAGCTTGGTTAAATAAATAATTACAACTTTACATCATACCTAGATCGAGTAGTAAAAACCTCACCGTTTCAAACATGTATATGACATAAAAAAGGAAGTCCCAAATTCGGATCCCAATAAAAACAATTTATTACCTTGAAATTAAAATATAATTAAAAAAATTAGAACTCAATGTGAGTAATTAATTTATTAGGACAAGTCCCTATAAACCCCTTTCAAGGTTTAGGTTAAATAATATTAGTCATTATTTCTCAAAGAGAAAACCCAAATAAGATGCTTGAAAACACTGAGAATGTAAGTTTTGCTTCTAATTTTTATTATTCCTAAAACATGAAAAATACAAAAAACGTTAAATTTAGAGAATAAAAAATTTTTTTTTATCGACAAACAAAGAAAAATATATTAGAAAGAAGGAGAAGCCATACAGGCAACCCTAAAGCGTATACAAGGCGTATACAAAAGGAGAACAAAGGCTTGTACAAAAAAGAGGACTAAAGACAAAAACTTACCAACCCACCAAACCAGTTAACGAATACACAAAAGACATCTTATAAAAGAAGAGTTCACATTGGAGATTGTAGAATGCAAGACAAAAGAATTTTGAGGAATGAATTCCTTGTATTTATTTTATTGATTCATTGTGAATATATATATATATATATATATATATATATATATATATATATATATATATATATATATATATATATATATATACACAAAAGTCACTTAACCTAATTGATATAAATTCTATAAGACAAGCTTCTTAATGCGCTACAACTCTATACGTAAACTGGGGAGCATATGTTATAACACCTCTCTTCAGCCAAAGATGACATATTAACTGGCGCCCAACTCGGTTACATGTATAACTAACTCGTCCTCACTTGTGCCATCATAAAATATCACCTAATCGTTCTCCGCCTTCACATATCCCATGTAAATTAAAATGAAATAATTTTCTCACGAACGAAATGACAGTCTATCTCAATATGTTTAGCTTGTTCACGGAATACCGGATTAAAAACAATATGAAGGGCAACCTGATTGTCACACTAGAGTTTTACTGGGACTGGTGTCTTAATGCCGACCACCATCAAGAGTTGATGGAGTCACATGATCTCACACACATACGGTCATTGCTTTAGATTCTGACTTTGTACTAAATCGAGAGACAACACTCTGTTTTTTACTCTTCCATGAGACTAAATTCCCTCCAACAAACACACAGTACCCCGAAGGAAGCTCATCACTAAGAACTAGATCAGATGTCGAAGCAGCTGGTAGAGGGTCTAAGACTAAGGGGTGTTAGCGCCGAGTGTAGACTTAAGTGATAGGAGGTTTTACTTGAGCAAAGGCAAGGACAGGAGCAGATTCGAAAGAGACAATGGGTGAGGCAAGAGTATAAACAAGCAAGTCTTCTTCCTCCCCATGACTCGTAACAGTAGACGGAATGGAAAATGGGATAGTCTCAAAGAATGTAACATCAATAGACACAAAGTAACGTCGAAAAGTGGGACAATAACACCGCAATTTGATTAACACCTATAATATCCCACAAATATACACAAGGACTTCGGATCAAGCTTTAGAAAACTCGGCGACGGACATCCTAAACAAAGCATGCGCAGATCCAAATACCTGGGATCAATAAACAAATGCATTATTTCCAAACAACCTATGTAATTGAAATAGGCCCAATTCAAGAACCGATGAGGGCATCCTGTTAATAAAAAAACAATATGTGGAGACTGCGTCGGACCAAAAATGTTTAGAGACATTCGTTTAGAATAAAATGGCCTGAGCAGTCTCAAGAAGATATCTATTATTTCTCTCAACTACCCCATTCTGAGAGGGTGTATCAACACATGAGGGCTAATGGAGAATCTCATTTTGTAACAGAACGACTTTTCATTAAATAAAGGCAAGTGATACGAGAGAAATCATCCACAAAGGTAATGAAATATTTAAACCCAATTGGAGACAAAACTAGACAAGGACCCCAAACATCATAATGAACTAACTCAAAAGGAGCGGAAGCTCAATTATTGATTCTAAGACTCAAATGTACTCGATGAAGCTTAACATATTGACACAACTCACAATTCAATGAGGATAGGCTAGAAAACTGAGGATATAGCTTCTTCAACAAAGGGAGAGAAGGATGACCCAGACAACAATATAATTTGAATGGGGTTACAACCCTGTAACAAAGAATGTGACTTTAATAGACCTATGTTTCGGATGTGAAGATCTCAAACCATAGCCCTCGACCGGCGAACTGCTTACCGAAAGATCCTAAATCAAGCAATGATCACAAAAGAACGAGACGTAATTAAAATACACGGTCGAAATTTCTTTACTCACATAAATTAAATTAAAAGAGAATTGTGGTAAACTCAAAACATAGGTCAAAGTGATTAGAGGAGTTTGATGAATTGTCATTGGCCCAAGGACACAAGATGTTGACCCATCTGTAAGGGTAATATTAGAGGTAGAAGGGTGTGACTGAAATATAGTAAATAAACTATAATTGTCTATCATGTGGTCTGCGGGCTCCAAGAGTCAAATTTTTATAATCTCATGCAGTATGAAGAGAAACAAAACATGTGTTGGTTTTGTGACTCACCCGACGAAGTGTACTAATAGAAGTAGATAGTCTAAAGTGATTTAATGATGAATGTGACTAAATCTTCTGATTTTTATCTCCTAGAAGCTTCCACAATGTTGTCGCATGTCCCGATTATGGCAATAATGACACACAACTCCTCTTGAGGGTTTCTTGCCACTCATAGAAGCAGATTTAACTCAAACAGGTCTCTTAAAGTTTGAAAAATACCAAAAAATAGGATTTTGCAAGGAAAAGAACCACCTTTCCACGAAAAACACCACGCTTGAATGTATTTAGGTCCCAAAAACCACAAATCACCTCTCAATGTTACTGTATCTCAAAGGAATCAAGGAAAGTAGGAAGGAACCCTAGGAAAACATTGGATGTCGGACACAAAATCTAAAACACTGCTGTGTGCATCTGACAAGGGCTGCGTGTGGTCAGGGGAGGACCGCTTGAGGCCTGATGCTAGAGGAGGAGGCGCGTCGCTGGAGTATGGCCCACGTGTCGAGGTTATTTTGCGCAGTCTACACATGTGAGTCACGCGCCACTTTTCCAACCATCGGACATGGTGGCTGGGGTCGCTAGAGGCTGGCGCACCTCCCTATGGGGGCGGTGTTGTGTCATGCTCTCCCAAACACCGTGTTTCAAAAACACACCTTCCGAACCCTAGGTTCCTCCGAAATTCCTTCAACAAAATTTGCCTTTTTTCTAGAAAATTCAAACCCTAGGCTCTAATACCATGTAGAAAGCAAGACAAAAGAATTAGAGGAATGAATTCCTTGTATTTATCTTATTGATCTATTGTGAATATATATATATATATATATATACAAAAGTCAATCTAATCTTCTTAATAGATTACAACTCTATAAGACAAGTTTCCTAATAAGTTACAACTTTATATGTAAACTATATATATGCTATAACATAGATCATAGAAGCCCATAAACAAAACGTCCTAAAGAAAAAAGGCTTTAGCCTATGAAAAGATAAACAAACATCATCTTCAAACACCACTTTGTTCTTTTCTTTCCAGATCACCCACAAAAAACACAGAGGAATTGCCTGCCAAAGCTTAGTTTCCTTTTTTCCTTAGAGGGAGGCGGATCCACCCAAGGGTCAGATCTTTAACCAAGAAAGGACAAACCCATCCGCCATAGAAGACAGAAAAGAAGGATGTCCATAAACCCCAAATCTTTGGACAATGAATAAAGAGGTGATCCATAGTTTCTTCAAGCTGTCCACATAAAGGGAACACCAAAATGCAGTTCTATCTCTTTTTCAAAAAATGTTTTCAAAAATCGGAACTAAACAAGCCCTAACATATGACCGTGTGAAAAGATAAGTGTATTGTTTTAAAGTATCAATCTCTAAGGTTGTTGCTTGGGGAAAAGATCCTTAGCGCCTGTGTAGTTCCTACTTTCAAAAACAGTTTTTTGTTCTGAAAATAAAAAACACTAAAAACTTGTTTGTTAAAAGGGGAGGCCCCATTTTTAGTCTTCTCTGTGTACACTAAAAACTTGTTTGGTATTTTGTGTGTTTCCAAAACCTCTGTTTTCTAGAACATTTTTCAATAACACGAACCAAACAGGCCTTAGTTTTGGAGATCCATTTCACCAACTAAATTTGATCCGATAACATTCATATTAAAAGGGTAAAAATTTAACCTAAGTGAATTTTTAATTCTAAACATATTTCTCAAACATCTATTTTTTGTTTTCAACAACAATGTTTTCATGCATGATTGATTATGAACACATAAAAAATGTAAATGTTTTACAACAATAATAATAGTAACAACATTTTAACACATGATTGATTATGATCACATGGTAAATGTAACTGTGAAAAAAGAGTGGCTTTCTCCAAAATAAAAACCAGAAATCCAACAAACAGTTGTAAACAATCTATTGCACTGCTTATTAAGTCTTCATAATAACAAACATTATAGCATTGCACTACTTATTTTTCAAACTGACTTTACAAATCCAATACATGTATTCTCAAACTGTGACATTTTTAATTTAAAAGAAAAAAAAATTCTGCTTTCTGTAGACTTTGAAGGGAAAATCCCCCTCAGATACAATAAGACGAAAAAAATGACATACCTGGCTTTGCAGCCAAATCACAATTTCACTCTAAATCCAAAAACCAACTTTAAATCCTATACCGCAAACTGTAAACCATCCAATTGAGAAGAATAAAAAATCTTGCTTCCTCTAGTCTTCAAAAGAATCCCCAAAGAAAAAAAAATGATATTAGCAGCTTCGCAGCCCAAAAATACTGACTGCGTACCAAGCCAACACTCAAACAGACACAAAAATCCATGCAGGAAACTGACCTGCAACAAAGGAACATCCAAAGTGAAGATACTTCAGTCTGTTTGGGCATTTCGAATTTTGTACAAGTTCCGAAGAAAATGAATTCCCCAAGAAGGAAGAAAGGAAACAAAAGAGGAAGAATGTCTTCAAGCATGCAAAAGATTAAAATGTCACAAATAAGAATGACCAAACATTGAAGAGCAAAGGAGGAAAACTATAATCATGCAGCGGCTTTAAGCAAGACTTCCTTCAAATTAACCATTAGAGAAACCCAGAAATTCAGCTGGTAATAGCTTCTTCAGTTACTACACTTTATTTCAGTTGGAGGAAGCTATATAGAGTGCAATAAAGTGCAACGTTTGATGTGCAAAAATAATGAAGTTCAATTAGAAAGATTCAATAAGTTTGGTTAGAACAATAAATAGTACACATGCGTTCTACCCAACCTGAGCAGTCATTTAGATGAAGTCTAGGGTAAAAATCTGACAATTTTTGTTGGAGATGCTGGAGAAATGGGAGAAGGTTTAATTTTTATTTATTTTTATTTTTTGAGTAGATGGAGAAGGTTTAATTTCCAAGTTACCCTTTTGTATGTTTTAGTGGTGCTGTTGTTGCCAGAAAGGTAATATATATATATATATATATATATATATATATATATATATATATATATATATATATATATATATATATCTATACTTCACTAATGTGGCAAGTCGCCATATGAAATAAAGACAGTGAGTTTTCAGATAGAGGTCTGCTCTAGGTCACCGTATCCCATTGTACATCATGTACAGAATGGAGCAACTTTCTTATCAATGAAAATTGATAATTTGACACAGTCCTCTTTCTTTAGGAAGAGCCGAAGAGGACAGCAATTGGCTCTGTAGAGTATCATGGGGAAACATGGAATTGCTATATGACAAATTAGAAAGACTAATATAAGAGAGAAGTTGGTCCCTTAATAAATAGGTAGACAGTGATTCTTACCAGCTATAAATACAACTATAGCTACTTATCTTGAATATAATAAATGCTAAGTGATATTTTTTTTATTTTGATAAGTACACAAATTTGTCCCCATTAGAAATTGAATGTGTTCCCCTCCACTCCCTATGCCCACCCTAGCCCTTAACCACTGAGGTAGGCCTCATTGGCATGCTAAGTGATATGTCACCGAACACTAATCAATTTTCACAAAAGTTAGAACCCCAGTGGTATTCCACACCTTTAGTTAAAAAATTTAATTCACACATTGTTGAGTATGATTCAATATGTTTTAGCTTTAACAAGAAGAAACCTACACCAAACAATTTATGAGAAGAAACATATAATTTCTTCATCCATGTGTACTATGAGCTAACATGTTTTAGTGTTTAGTCTTTTTTAACAAGAAGAAACTGATTTCTTTAAGACAAAAATGCAAAGTACCACAAAAAGGACATCTCATGACAAAGGAAGGGAAAAAGATGGATAAGAGCAAGGAGAGAAGATACAGTCACTGCTTAATCGGGTAAAAAGGTTAAGAGGTAGCATCTAGACTGAGAAATTTGCATCTGAGATCTAAGATTTAGAAATCTGCATCAAGAAAAGCAACCAGCCCTAAAGAAATAGAACACCTTTTTGTAATCCTCACAACAATATCACAACCAGATTTGCATTTTGTCAATTATCCAATAGTGAAAAGTATCAAAGCAAGAAACCTATCAACTTCACCCACAGAACAAGAAAAACATGGTCTTGGCATCATCTCTACAAATGTTGATGATTCTCTGATATACATACATACATACACACACACACACACACACACACACACACACATACACATATATTTATGATTCCTGACAAACCAACCAAGAAGAGTAGAGACCAGAGTCTCTTACAATTTTTTTTTATCAGTGCCTTATACAACTAAAACTACACTTTTTCAATGTATAGCAATATGGAAGTTATAGAGGTTATCCACATGAACAACCAGGAATTAAAGGTATCCTTAAAGCACCTTTGCATGTCCAAATTGTTCATACTTTCTTTCGAAAGGTCATATGGGATCATAGTTTCACATGTCTGGAAACAATTTTAACCATTCTGTTGCTACCTCGACTAATAGTGCCATCCATAATAGTCTTCATCAAGAAGCATTCTTAGACTCAAAGTTGAGACATCTACACCACAAGGCATTTCACAGCTTTTGTTTGGACAACATACACCAAATAGAGTACCAAGTATGCCAACTAAAGAACTAACCAGACAAAATCAACATACAGAAAATTGAGAACTAGTTTGACAGAGAAAAAGTCCAAGTACTCCCATAGGAGGATCTAGTAGAAATACAAATAGCCAAAATCTAGCACAAACAACATTTTGATTTTTCCACAGGAAAAATGAAACTAGGCCCTTAGGTAGGTAATGTAAATGATCAATCATTTCAATGCCACTTCAATTTTCATCACCAAGATCAGATGTTATCATGAACTAGAGCAAGTCAGAGTATGGCAGTGCTTTTTCTTTTTCTTTTGTAATTCTTAGAGAGAACACACACATCACTAATAGGATAAAATCAGTTAAAAAGAATAAATCAAGAAACATATAATGTAACTGGAAAATTCTCCAATCCACAGCAAAGGCAATGAACTTAGGCTTACCTATCTTAACACTGATACTGTAGCTCTTGACAATGAAATTATACACTGATTATCTTCCCGATGCCTTGTAAGAACAGCTAATAACTAACAGAGAACCTCAAATATGCTCCAAGATATGTTGAAGTTTTGGAACCCGCCGACGAAACAATGGTTCCAATCGGAAAGATGGAACACCAATCTGCCACCTCTTAGCATCATACATTTCATTCCATGCTTGTACAATCTCATTAATGTTGAATCCTAAACCTGAAATAATTCCAAAGGATTTATATTTTCCAATTCTAATATTTTTGAAATATACCATGATTCTAAAAAGCAACATTTTGAGTTAGTGGGTTCTTTCATTTACCTTCCAGTGCTGCTCCATTGGAACAATGGTTCTTTATCATAACAGCTATATCAGTTGGAGAAGCTCCAGCAAGTTCAAACTTTTCGACTGCAACCTCCAAACATTCTTCCCATGATAGTAGCCCCAACTTGAATTCTACAATTGAACGCTCATAAAGCAATGTACCCCACAAGAGGTATATCTGTGACCTCATGTTTGCAGCATGCTCTGCCGCTTCACCAGCAGATATATCTTTGAGTAGTGCATCCAAACCCATTTTCTGCAGCTGGGCCTGATATTTATCCATGAATTTGGAGAGGCCATTCGTGGCGCCGCTCCATCTCCTCCCACATCAGCATGCCCCTCTCCATGCTGTCCTCGGCCTGTTATACAGCTGTAGGACTCCTCCACAGAAGGCCCTGACTCTAAATCCAGCTTGCACCTGTCGTGGTATAATGACCAAGAAAGTTTTGCTTGCTCAAACTGCTGCTGCCCAAGTGCAAGATGACCTTCATAGAAGTCAGGTTTAACTTTTAGAGCTTCTTCATACCTAAAACTTGCCTTGATATATTCTTTCTGTGCCCACTCATAAGCGGTTTTGATCTGAGCAAGAATAGACTCCCTCGGTCCATCTTCAGGGAGGACCGCCCTCTTTCTTGCCATGGACATGTGAACATTTCCCCAATTGAACAAGGCCAGAGCTGCCATCTCTTGAAACTTGTCTGCAGCAATTTCAAAAAGTTCTTGGGCTTCTTCACCTGTAACAGCATCCTCCATCGCCTCCGAGTACAGCTTCATCCCAAGCTCATGAAGATCCAAGTAAGAATCAGAATCGAACCCAACATAGTTCTTGAACAACAGAGCAAACTGTATTATCCAGTCATCAATACACGAAAGTCCATGTTCCATGTCTTCACCTTCCTCCACATTTCCTACCTTGACATGAGTCTCTCTCCTATCATGATTATACACCTCCACCCACTCCTTCATATGCCGGCTCATGTTCAGGACTAACTTCTGCAACATACAATCTAAGGGACCCCTGCGGATCACCTGAAGCTTCAGCAGCTCTCAACTCATCATTTGTTGTGATTGTAACCAAATCACCTTCATAATCCCTATATTTTACAAGAATACCCTTCAAGCTCGGAAACCGATCTTGAACTATGTCCCTCACCAACCGAATGCTACAATTAACAGGTAACTGTGCCCACCTTATATCCTCATTGAACACCAACTTCACAGGCCTAGTCACAGTCACCACTGGTTCTTCCTTCACGATCTTTGAAACAACAACTTCTTCTTGCTCAGCAGTCTCTGCACCCACTGCTTTCTCCTTAACAATATCAACACTCTCCTTAACAACGTTCTCCTCCACAATGGCCTTATCCACCTGCTTCAATTTCTCTCTGGTTTTTATCCACCGGTCTCACAACCGCCTTTATCCAGCAGTTTATTCACCACAGCTTTGTCACTCTTTTTCTTCTTAGTCTTCTCCTTTACAGTCTTATTCGAAGGCGACTCGATATACTCCGAGGCCATAAGAATTTCCTTATCATCTACTTTGATACCCTTTTCCTCTATGGCCTTTTTAACCCTATCAGCAATCTCCAACGCAGCAAGATTATTAGATTCAATACTCAGAATACTATTAACATCCTTCAATGCTAAATCAAGCCTATTCAGAGCTTCATAACATTTAGCACGCTTCATAAGCGCCTTACTATATTTCGGGGAGACCTCAATTGCCAAATTGCATTGGGTTATAGCTCGAGGGTACTCCCCAATACCCATTTGCATATAGCAAGAAGCCATGTTCGACCTCAAATAGGCAATATCAATATGGTTTTTGGGAAGCAATTTTAGGGCTTTTTCATACTTTAGCATCGCCCCTTCATGGTCGCGCTTTTGAAACAGCTTGTTACCTTCTTCTTTCAATTCCTGAGACATTGTGATGAAGACAGCCGTGTCCTCATCAAACGCCGTCGTTTTGCCTTGCTTCCCGCCGGCGTCTCCCGGTTTCGACGGCCCCGGCGTCTTCTTCTTCCCGGTGGGCTTCCCCATCGATGTATAATCAATCAACAACAACAACCCCAACAAAAAACGAAAAAAAAAAAAAAAGACCCAAAAATCAAGGCTTACACAGACAACCCACTTCACAAATCCAAGGAATTACAAACAAAAATCGATGTTCTTCTGGGAGAACACAACAAAAAATTCAAACCCAAAAACCCTAATTGAAGAAGAGCGAAAAAAGAACTAATAAATCGGACCAAATTATACAGAGAAGAAACAAACAGCAATTAAACACAATACAAATAATAAACCAAGATTTAAATAATAAAGTACGATTTTATTGCTGTATCTGGGATATAATAATGAGGAAAAAAATATGCAAAAGAAGAAAATTTAGGATTTTGAATGGAAACACAGAAAGGACTCATCAATGGCGCTGGCGCCCTTTACAGAACGTCAACGCCATGTGGGGAATGACCAACACTCACTTCAAGTAAAGCGCGTATACACCGCGTGGTCAAACTCCAATTTACATTTGGGAATAGCGCAATTGAAATGACTCCTTTTCCCCATTTTTGTTTTCTGTTTTTGTTTTTCTTTTTTCTTTTGGATAGGGAATAAAATTTACATTAATATCAATACATTTAATATTGTCTATAAATTTAAAATAAAATAAAGAAAATAATTATAGAAGACATATTTCTTATGATAAAGTTGATAACATACTATAAATTTTATGTTATTTTGATATGTAAAATGCATCAATTGTTAGTCTTCCATAAATTTCCTCATAATTTTATAAAATAAAATAAAAAAGGATTTTCCAAAAATACTAAAATTTTTTTAAAAAGACAAATGTGTGTATTTATCGACTTTTTCTTCATTTCAACAAATACCAAATTGTTTGAATGGTGACATGGTAATATTAAATCAAATTTCCAAATATTTTTATTTTCCTTTTCCAATTTGGAATCATATATTAATATTTATAATAGTCTAAGTATGAGTCCATTTGAAAGTAACGTTAACAAATTCTTTTACAAACAGATTTAGAAAATATTTTTAAATTTAAAAAAATTTATTTATAATATCAAAAAAAAAAAACAAATCACTGTTGATATGTTTTAAAAGACATACCTTATAAATGACTTTTCTAGAAAAACTTTTTAAAATAAGTCTTTCAACAATACTTTAAATAAAAATATTATTAAATTTGATTTAAAATTTATTTAGTAGTGATTTTAACGAGAGTTTTCAATATTTCTTTAACAATTACGTACTTTGGTATAATGTAATTAATCGTGTTAGATTAAATACATAAGAATAAACACATAGATGTGATTTTATAAATAAGTTACAATCAAATACGTAATAAAACCACATAACCCAGATACTAAGACCGGCGATTAGTCGGCGCAAGGTAGTTCCTACTGACACCCTCAAGTATCAAAAAAAAAAACCACATAACCCTAATCATGCATACTAACTCAAAGATCAAATGTGCTCAATATCAGTACATATACCCGAATCCATCAAGTGCGATTGGGACAACGCAGCAACAAAAGCCTTTCTACTCGCGTACGGAAAGTTGCATTGTCTTTCTGATCAGAAACCTGGCTGTAATGATAATGCCTTCAACTGCACATAGATAACGCACAGAGGCTTTAAACCCGCACCCTCGTCAATATTTAATTGCCCTTAATGTTATCGACCCATCAAAACAACATTAAAAGTAAGAAACAGTGGAAACCACACATTAATTCCATATTTATAATTAATTAAATAATTATATAATTATTTCGTGGAACCCTAATTCAATTCGGGGTCAGATCACTAACTTTATCGAACAACCCCTATACACTTTGCAAAAAAACACAACCAAAAATTCCAGATTTAAAAAAAAAATAATTTGAGATTTATTCTCATCTAAGGTATTTTGCTGATGTGATGAAGTATGATATGTTTATTTATTTTAGAATTAATTTTTTAAATTAATATGTTACCAAAGTAACATCTGTTAATTTAATTAAATTAATTTTATAATAAGTGAACTTTCTATATCTATGCTAAAGTAGTCAGCCCAAAGGATGATTATTTTATGCCAGATGTAGAGTAAATAATAGTCTAAATGTGAGACAAATAAAGTTTTTAACATGCAACATTATGTCTGGCCCAAAGAAAGGCATATTGCCTGGGTCGTTATAATATTGTCTACATTTAGTGCTAGTAATTGAGAGTGCACCGCTTTCAAATTGTTTTTTACGTCCAAAGACTAAATACAATGTCACACAGATCTTATTATAGCCCATGTGTATATATATATTTTGCGCTTTAATATACATAATGTGTAGTATTAATGTGAGATTTTGCGTTTATTTTCAAGATTCGCTACGCCCTCGCTATTTCAATATCGTAGAGTATTCCTAAGCTTAATAACTCAAATTTTAAGAATTGGAATAACATGTATGACGTATTGGGGTGCTTAGACTTGATCATGCATTTGTGTTAGACCGTCCCGCGCCTCCGACCAACGAGTACTCCCGATCAAAAGTCTACATATAGAGAAATGGGAAAGGCCTAACTGTGAGTCTGTGCATGATGAAGCTCATAATACCGAATCAATAAAGGGTTCTATATCGTATTAAAATGTACCTACGCCAAGGCTTTCCTTAAACAGTCTCGATCGTTATGCCATTAATGAGAGTACAGATCAGTACCATTCTGTCAAAAATAACTACTATGAGGCATAATGGTAAGGGAAGCATAAGGGAGTACATTCTGGAGATGAGCAACCTTGCTGCAAGGCTTAAGGCACTAAAGTTAGAAATGCCTGAAGGCATAGTCGTGCAATTAGCCTTGAACTCTCTTCCTATACAGTATGACACACTTAAGGTGAGTTACTACTTGCACAGTGTGTTCAGGAAGAGGAGAGGTTGAAAAGAGGGAAAATAGAAAGTGCTCATCTGGCATCCACTTCTTCTAATCCGGGAAATAAGAAGAGAAAGAGGACCACTAAAGGAAAAGAACCTCAAGGGTCACCGGAGACAGGGGCATCAGAACAAAAGAAACTGGATTCGCTTATCAATTGCTTTCTTTTCTGCAAGAAGAATGGGCCACTTAAAGAAAGATTGTTCTAAGTACGCTTAACCGGGCGTAAAGAAAGGTATGTCTTACAACTTTGTTAGTTCCGGGTTAATTTGGCTTTGGTACCGAGTGACAATTTGGTGGATAGATACAGGAGCCACTTCATCACATAAGTGTCACTAGTGCAGCCACTGAGCCGACTACCAATTGATGGTGAAAGATACATCTATACGGGAAATGGCAAGAAAGCTCAAGTACAAGCTATTGGGACATTTCCCAAATTATGTTAGGACTCGGTTTTATTTTAATTTTGAAAACACATTTATCAGACCACATTTAGGGACGGACTTCTGATTTATGTTTCACTGTCGACAAATCAAGTTATTGCCTGCTCATTCGAAATGAAACATTTAGTCTTTTCCAAAATTCTAAAGTTATCGGGAACTGCAATTAACTGATAAGCCAGTATAAATTAAATATGCAAAGTCCCAATACAAATTTAATAATGAATGCAACCATTATCGATCAAAGCGCAAATTAAATAATGAGAAATCCTCGATGTTATGGCATAAGCGCGGGATATATTTCCAAACAACGAATTGAAAGACTAATAACCAAGGAATTCTCGATTCCTCGACATGTCGATTACATATGTGTAGATTTGCATTAAAGGGAAAATGACTAACAAAAGAAAGATGTGTGCAACCTAAGTAGTAACGTCTTGTGAGTTGATGACACGGATATATGTGGACCATTCCCATGCCCTTGAATGGGCACATACTTTATCACATTTATGTATCGATTACCTCACGATATGGTTATTCGTACCTAATACATGAAAAGGCACAAGCCCTGGGAGTGTTCAAAATTTTCAAAGCCGAGGTTGAAAATCGCCTAGGCAAGAAAATTAAAGTCGCCAAACTGACCGTGGAGGGAATATTACTAGAGATATGATGGATCGTGAACAAAGACAAGGGCCTTTTTGCCAAATACCTTTCGACGCGGTATTATACCTTACTACACCATGCCTGAACTCCAAGCTTCAAAAATGGTGTAGCCGAGAGACGAATAGAACCCTTAAAGACATGGTAAGAAATATGATTAGTCATTCTTCTACCTAATTCATTATGGTGAAGCATTAAAGACCGCAATTATATACTCAATGAGTTCCCAAGAAAGCGCTTAACAAAACCCCGTATGAGTTATGGACTCGGTAAGAAGCCTAGCATTAGACATCTCGCACGCCTCGGGTCTCACTAAGCAAGGCCTTATAGCCCAATGAAAGAAAACTGACTCAAGGATCGCAATGCTATTTCGTGGATACTCCCGAGAGGCCCAAAGGGTAAGTTTTACCACCTTCAAGCAGTCCTTCGAGACTGCAATGCCAAGTTTATCGGGAGGATGCGGGGAGCACCTGCCATAAGGGTCATTTTAAAGAGGAGTATGTGCTCCAACCACAACTACTATCGCTTACTGCGACAATCGTGTACCCATTCCCATTATCAGGCTAAGTGTCAGGGGTTAAATGATGACATTCCTGTGCAACTTCCAATACAATTGGAGGCTCCACCCACTAGATTTGAGGAACCACATCAAGAAATAGTGAAGAACTTTCAACAAATTCTTAACCTGGCGCCATTAAGGCGGTCCACTAGAGAAAGGAGAAAGGCAATTTCGATGACTATGTAGTCTTCTTCAAGAGCATGAGTTTGATACGTGATCGATATCGATCCACGTCTCGCTGTAATCAAGCCAAACAAGGCACCAATTAAGAAAAGTGGATTGCAAACTTGGTGCAAGAGGAAATGAAGTCCATGAAAGATAATGGCGTCAGGGATCTCGCCGAATTGTTTAAAGGTAAACCAATTGGCTGTAAATGGATATTCAAACCAAACGGATTCAAAAGGCAATGTCGAGATATAAGGCATGCCTACGCCAAGTGGCTTTACCCAAATAAGGCATATTATATGCAGATTCCTTTCGCCGCTTCGACGAAAGACTCATTTTAATTATAATGGCACTTGTAGCTCATCAGGATTTAGAGCCGCACCAAATGGACGCGAAGATGCCTTCCTCAATGGAGACATTGATGAAACTATATACACGGTGTAACTGCAGAACTTTCGAGTTAGGAAACCCAAAGCACCTAGTATGTAGACTCAAGAAGTCCATTTATGGTTTAAAGCAAAGTGATCCTCACAATGGTACCCTAAATTTGATAAGTGATTTCTTCATATGGTTTCAAGGAGAACATCATGATCGTTGCATATATCTTAAGTTCAAGTAGAGCAAGTTTGTTATATCGGGTGTTCTATGTGGATGACATTCTCGCTTAGCAAGCAATGATGTGTCTATTGCATGACACCAAAAGGTTCTTATCCAACTATTTTGAAATGAAAGACCTTGGTGATGCATCATATGTTTTTGGGTATACAACCATAGGGATCGCTCAAGATGTATACTTGGCTTTATCACAAAAGGTCTATATCAATAAGGTGCTTGAAAGGTTTACGCAGACCGCGGCACCGTGTGATACACTGCGGGCAAAGGGTGATAAATTCACTTTAGGTCAATGCCCCAAAATTGAACTTCGAGAGAAAAGAAACGTAAGAACTACCTTTATTCGCCTGGGCATTAGGAGTCTTATGTATGAGCCGCGTGTACGCATCCGACATATAGCGCATATCAGGGGAATGTTAGGCAGATATCTCGCAACTCGTATGGATCACCTGGGAGCAAATTTAAACGAAAGTGGATGAGGGGTATCTTCGTAAGACAAAGGATCAGATGTCACATATCGGCATCCAATCATCCGGAGGTTATTGGGTACTCGATGCGCACTTCTGGGCAGATGTCAAGATAGCAGAAATCGACCTCGTGCTACATCTTCATGTCAGGGCAGGAGGGGCTATTTTTACGGAAAACGCGGTCAAACGTATTAATTAGTAGCTCTTTCAAACTATGTAGCCGAATTTATAGCCCGCTTGAGGCATCTAATCAAGGAATATACGCTAAACTTTATCACTGACTTCTCGTATTATTAAAGGCATTGACAAGCCGCTTAGTTTAATGCGATGGACAAGCCGCAGAGTTATATTCCTAAAACAACCTGAGTTCATCAAAATCAAAGCACATCGACATTAAGTTTCTCGTTGTAAAAGAAAGAGTTCGCAGGTCAAGTGTCAATTGAGCATATTAGTACGAACTCCATGATCGCACTCCACTCACCAAAGGCTCACACCTAAGGTGTTTCATGAGCATGTTGCTTAGATGGGTGTACTTAGTCTAGACGATATAGGAAGATAGTGGGAGTTCATTTGGTTTTATGTGTAATTATGTGATTGACACGCTATAGTTATTTTATTTTATATGTACGTACATGCTATGATTATTTAATGCATTTATGTTATGTTTCTAACTACTCTGTTGTGATGTCATGATTTTCTCTTCTTTGTTTAGCATGTGGTATTTGAAAATATGATACTAGACTCATTTGAGTCATAAAGAGGACCTTTTTGGAGATAGGCATACTATAGATCACATTTTATGTAATCTCCAAGCCACACACCTATATTTGATCTATGTCATTGATTGTGCTGTTTGTTGACAAAGATAGGTCTCGTTACGCATGAATGTAATAAAGGCCGCTTTGATCCCATTCTAGTACAATTAATGGACCAGATTGTTTAAAGTATTTCTGTGATTGGACAGTGTATATTTGCGCGCAGCACAGTATTCAATCATGTACATATTCGATGCCTTGTAGCCTGATGGGGAGATTATTAGATTTCCTTTTAATTGAAATTTAACGAGTGGTCATTACGGATATGATTGTCTTTGTCTATTCGATAGCCGATAAAGTTAGTGATCTATTCTCGGTTAGTTAGGGTTCACGAAATAATTATATAATTATTTAATTAATTATAAAATATGGAATTAATGTGTGGTTTCCTGTTTTGCCCTTAATGTTGTTTTGGCGGGTCAATAACATTAAAAGAGCGATTAAACAATTTGAGCGGGGTCCACTGGGTTTTAAAACTACGGTAGCGTTATCTGCGATGTTGAGAGAGAGCATTATCATTGCTTCTTAGGTTTTCACAAATCAGGAAAACAACCCACTGGCATAAAAATGCGAGTGAGGCATTCACTGCGTTGTCTGTCATGATGGATTCGGGGTATATCTTCCATTGACTTATTTGTCTTTGATTGAGTATCGTGATTCAGGTTATGTGGTTTATTACGTATTTGGTGTAACGTTAGTAAATCGCATCTATGTGTTCTTCTTTGTGTATTTAATCTAACAAATCGTTCATGATTCGAATACAAGACCTTTTTCTTTTTTAGATTTCCTATATTTTTAAACTTTGAACATATTTTATCAATTAAGTTAGATAACTAGACATTAGACATGAGCGCTTTAAATATGAAAAGTGTTAAAAATATGTTTTGAACAATTAAAAAAAAAAAACCCTTTAAAAGAAATTCTTACAACATTTCTATTAAAAACATCTCAAATAAAATATTATTAAATATAATTAAATTTTGTTGATAAATGAATTATTATGATAATTGGATTATTATTATTTTTAATTATAATATATATAGAAGGGGAAGACCCAAAAGTGTTTGCATTATTTAAAAACATCTAAAATAAAATATTTATGCATTATTTATACATGCGAAAGTAAATAATAAATTTCCCATGAATTTTATAAAAAAAATTAGCATTTGAGAAAAAGAAACTGTAATAATAAGAGGGCGGGAGCGTGCATTCGACGCAGCATAGAGAGCGTGGGGTAGAACACGTGTCGGCCAGATAGGTTTGCATATGGTCAGTCTAGGCTGTACAGGTTTGTTTCCCGGTTGTAATAATAAGATAAAATATTAAAATCTCAGTGGATCCTCTCGAATGGAATATTCTATTTTTTTTTGATAAATTAAATTAGATTCACTATAAGTATCTTCCCAAATTTTAAATAACAGACAAGAAAAATAATTATAGGACAATATTATTATTTTTATATCAATAAAATAAATTAATTATATTAGCTATGGATAAAAATAAATATTTTAATTAATTTAATATTGAATGTTTATTTTAATTATTCATATATAATTTCTGTAACATAATATTTAGAAAATAAGTAAAAATAATTAAAGATAATTGAAAGTTGTTTTTAAAACTATTATATTTTATTTTTTAATCATTTTTTAAAATTTTTACCTCAATTCTATACTAACCACTTTTATGAATTTATTACCAAAAAAAAAAATCACAGAAACTTTGTTCAATGAATCCAAAGCTAAAAACATCTAAAAGGAAATATAAGGATTATCCATAATCACCATATATTTGATGCAATGATCCCCAACCTATCTCGGGAGCCGTCGAATTGGTTATGAGCGAAATGGGCATTGGTTATTTCGTTTACATTAATTTAGCTTTTAATGACCGTCCATAGTCGCCGATTCTGGTAAAAATGGTAAATCTTATAAAATGTTAAGAAAATAATTTCATAAATTTTACAATTCTTCAAATAAAAATAAATGATATATAAATATATAATAATAATTAATATATAAAAAGATTGAGACTGAACAAAATAATAATAGTAAACAAATTTAAATAAATTAATAATGATATAACATTGTTATAACCAAAATATCAAACTAATAGGGTAAATTGTACCAAAATAATAAAGTATTAACTTAATAACATATTTGAAAAAACAAATTCAAAGTATCAAATAGAATCTCATATGTGTGTAATCTTTATCTTTATCTTCATCCTCATCCTCATTATCTCTAACAATATTTAATATTTTATTATTTTATTGAAAAATAGATTAGGAAAAAATGTAAACAAAACTTTTTATTTTCTTATTTCTAAATATGATTATATCTTTTATTTTCTATATAATTACAAAATTATTACATAATATTAATAACATAAATTTAATTTATGTTTGGAATAAAATCAATTTTATAATAATAAAATATCCACCCATTTTGAAAATCCATTTTTATGAAAGATATAATCATATTAGAAAAGAAATAAGTATATAAGTTTTATTATTTATTTTTAAAATAACAATTTTTTTTAAGGATAAACAATATTTTGTTATTAACACTAGTTTCAATAACAAATTTGTTAAAAATATATTGATAATTTAGTTATTAAATTTAATTCAATTTATAAAGTAGTAACTCATTTTATCATTTTAAATTTAATTTTTTTAAATCATATCTTTAATTTTAAAATAGATTTGAGTAAATAAAATTTAAAGGATAATTACAAAAAAAATGAAATTTTAGATATTTAAAATATGATTAATGAGATAAATGAAAATATGTTTAATATTAAAATTTATTTAATTGAAATGCATTCCGTAATTTTCATACAAGATTTTAAATATTAAATTATCACTTATAAATTATATTAAAAGATACATTTAAAAATTAAAGTTAAATAGTTAAAACAACAAAGTTTAATATATTATAATTATAATTATTGTTAAAACCCGTATGTTATAAAAAATTTGACTCTATAGTAAGAGCCAAATATCAAATTTTAGAAATAAATCCTTAAAAAATTTCAACTATTAAATTAGTTACTTAAAAAGATTAAATAAAGATTTCGGGCAAATTGGAATAAGCAAGGAGTGCCGGACTAAATACATGGTGCGTAGGTGTGGTCGGATCGGTTTGGCCCGATTTATTCGGATCATAAATTTCTATTAAGCCGCTAGCAGGACCAAAGTGAAACGGCCAGTATTTCAGTATGTGTGTACTCTAATCTCATAAATCTCCCTTAATTAACAAGTCTGCTTGAGCCAGAAAATGCTTCACTGACCTTCTAACAAATTTCAGACTGCTCTCTGGTATCTCATTCAACAACTATTTACAATCGCCTCAACTGGAGAAATATAATCAATATTTTTAGACACTGCAGTGCATCCACTTAAGAGAAGATTGGTAAGTCTCTCCTACAATTCTTTGGTACTCATTTATTTTCAATCAAGACAAGGCCTCTTGGCGGATGCACTGCAGGCTCTTCCAAATTGCCCAGTAGGTAGACACAATCTCACACCTCTTCTTTGTTGTTGCTGGTATGCATCTCACTTCCCGCCAGCTTGCAATGTCACACCCCGAAACCCGGTTCATAAACATGACTGTCATTTTCCACTTCAAACTCAAAAAGGTTCGAAGTGCGAAAGACATCATTTTTCTTTTGTAACTGAATGGTGTCCAATTACCAAATTCTTATTCAAACCAATGTGCAATTTTCTAAATTCATCAATTCTCAATTCCAATATTGCATTAACAAAAATTTTCTTCAAGTATCAATTAATACAATCTGAAAACCAAACAATCTGAAGGAGCATAAACTCATTAACTAACAAAGTCATAACGACTTTTCGAAATCCGTCAAAGATTGACAAATCTCATCCTAGCCAACACTCCTCGCTCGAACTAAGGGTACCTAAAAAATTAACGAATGAGATGAACTCACAATCTAGTAAGAAATACTAAAACAGTTTTATGGATAAAAAAATTTCAATCACAAAACAAATAGTAGATGTTTTTCACCAAACTTTCTATTCAAAAAATAAGTTGGAACATTAAAAAATTTCCTTCAAAACATTCTCAAGTATTTCATTATCAAATATGTCCAAAGCGATTTCGTATGAATTTGATTGACCTTTCATATCGAGAGTCGAATCAATCGTTTAGATATGTTTTTAAGTGCGTGAATATGAATAGTGCCCAAACATGTGAGACTTTTAAAGTGGTAGCGCATGAATTGTTCGTTTAAGGTGGAATGAATAAGAATAATGCGAATCTTAGACTCTAAGGTTGAGGTTCAAATCAATTATATTTACTACAAAGGAATGTAAATGTCAATTATTATTTCCGTTGACAAGGGCCGAATAGTGTCAACTGTTATTCCCGTTGACAGGACCGAACTAACCAGAGTCAAATATTTAATTCAAAAAAATTCAAATCACAAAACATCATATCTTCACATTTTCTTTCATAACCAAAACAAATATCGAAATTACTATCATACAAAACCACTGTTTGATCCATGGATAATCAAATAAATAAAAAGCAAAACTTTTCATAAACCAATATTATATAAATAATCCAGTTTATAATTTTTCATTATCAAAATGACGTAAAAACAAACAATTCTTTTTTTGAAAATTTGCATTCATCTCTGCTATGACTTTACGTATATATAAAAATAATAATGTTTTGAAAAAGCGTATTCGAATCACTTCTGCCAGAAATCACGCGGCGAAGTAAGCGGAAATCCGAGCGATTTACTCCAAAATATCTCATTCTAATATAAGGAAGAAATATCATTAATACTTACCTATGTAAAGGTTATATGTTTAGGAATCCTAAAACTTTCCAATTATTAATATTCTAATATTAATATTATTCTTATTATTATTATTATTATTATTTTTAACTTTCTAATTCATTCCATAATAATAAAAGTACATAAATTTATAAATTTTTATAAAGTTGTATTATTTCCAAAATTCATTCTTAATATTTTATCAGTTATTATTATCATTATGAGTATTTTTAATTTTCTAATGATAATAATTAAAATTTGCTAGATTTCAATTTTTTATTGAACTCAAATTCCTTTCAAGTCTTATCTCAATAATTTATTTGACTTATATTTTTACTTTGAATTAAATTTCATAATATAAATTATTATTATTTAAAATGTGGTCCCCTACGTTTTTCTTTTTAATATTCTTATACTTAAAGCTAGTGATCCCCTACTTTTTTTTTTTTCTTTTTTTTTAAGACTCAATATCCAACACTTTTAACTTTTCAAATTACACATAAAACACATACAATACCTCACCAGCTCAACAATTCTCTTTTTTCTTTTCATCCAAACATGACTTTACCTTTAAAGACTTATTTTCATTTATTTACTTCACTTTTTCAATATGAGATTTTGTTCCAATCTACCTATTCGATTTTTTTTTTTCTATTCTTCTTTAAAGTCAATAATCTCTCTACACAAATCTCAAAACTTTTTTTTTCTTTTTTTTCTAAAAGTTCTTGTCCTTTTCACCTCAAGAATCCAATTTACAAAGTTATTTTCATCTTTTTTTTTTTGAATAAAATTTTATACAATTATGACTTTTTCAGGGTTAATCAAAACCTAAAGAAAATCAAACAATCTACAACCAAAAATCTAGAAAAATAAATAGGGAAAAAGATCTTGCAGATAAATTCTTGATTTAGATTTCTTTATTAGATTTTTCTGCAATTCTCTGATAAAAAAAACAGTCATCGGAAGAATGAAAATAATTTTTCCCTATTTTCTTTAATGGATTTAGGAAAATCTTACCTCTTATGTATGCTTCTGAGTATGGCTTCTCAAGTTCTTGAAGTTTAGAAGTCGGAAAAGCGTACCCAAAGAAAAGAAATTTTTATAAATAATAATCTCTATTTTCTTTTCTTCCCCCTCGAACTTACCCTTATCTGCTTGATAATTAATTTAATTAGAATTATTTTATTTCCTATTTTACCCACTTAATGGAAAAGGCGTCACATCACCTCCCTCCTTAATAAAAGTTTAGTCCTCTAAACTTGATATAACTAAATCCTTAACTAATTTAGGATATATTTTCTCATTCAATTTTCTAATTCTAAGTATCTCTCAAATATTATGATTGTCTCACTACACTTTACCAATAACCGACAACATTTCCTCTTTCCATCACATCTCTAATTGAATGGATACTTTTTCCTACATTCGATCTTGAATAAATAAATTGAATAAGCTCAAATTTCATAATATGAGAGTGTTCAGAACATCTCCTCAAAATCAAAAATATAAAATATGTATGAATTTAAGTAAGCCGAGAGTAAGGCCATAATATATCAACACATCCACCTTTTAATATTTGAGGCGGTCTTATAAACCAAGGATTTATTTTTATTTTTCTCAAATCTCTCTACAACTTATAAGCAAACTTTAGAGCATATAATCACCAAATTCAAATTTCAAATATTGCTTGAGATATCACCATAAACCTTTATGTATATTGAGTTTCTTCCAATTTCCATTAATAGAGACTATTTTTTTTTTTTAATAATTAATTGCACAAGTCAAGCCTTAAGAGTTTTCCCTCCATTATGATCATAACAAATAACAGATCATCGTCTCCTACCATAAACTCTCATAAAGTATCATCTCATTGCTAGCTTATGAAAACATTAGATCACGAGAAAATTTAACTAAGTACTCATTTTGATTACTCTCAGATTGGCTTAGCGTCTCGACAAATCTTGGTAACTTGGAATTACTCTCCTCAATTAGTTATCGACCTAAATATAGAAGCTACTAAGAAACTCAACACTGAGTGCCAGAATATTTTTTCTAATGGACAAATCAAAATCCTAGAAGTAAAATAAAATTATTATCATATCATAAGTCATGCATTCTCCAAAATCTTCTTAATACAGAGAAGCTAGTCTAATAGAAAATGAGTAAACTTAATTAATAAATTATCACAATAAGCACATTGTCACCTTCTGGGTTCATTAGCGTATGCAAAATCTATGGTAATATGTTTTCACCTTCATTGAGTAGTTGCAGAAACCATATTAGCTATTGATGTAAATCTCCATATACAAACACATTGGACCTAAAGCCACAAATTGTCATATCTAATTTCATATAACCATCAAGATTCTATCTCAAATAACATGTTTGCATTCCTCTAAGGGAAATAATAAGACTAAGCAATAAACATCCTTCAAGAGTTGTTTCCTTATGTCTCCATAATTTAAGACATTAAGTCTAATCCCAAATTCTAATATCTTATCATCTTATTAAACAATGTCAATTTTTGTTTTTGTTTTGTTTTTGTTTTTTGTTTTTGTTTTTGTTTTGTTTTTTTTTTTTTTTTTTTTTTGTTTTTTTGCCATCTTTTGTAACTTATTCCATATGTTCAACTAATTGAAATTTCTTCTTATAGGGTCTTAATTCTTCAAACAAATTTGGTTGTACTATGACATTCAACATAAGAGTTCTAAAGTCAAATTTATGGTACAAACCTGCAAGCAAATCATTTAGCAATCTTTGGTGATAACCTCTAATAAATTCCAAGGGATAAACTAATTTCCTAGTTAAGGTATCCACTGCATGATTTCTCATTGCTTTAATAGTTTGGGATAATATCATCATAGTCCTTAAGTAATTCTATCAATCTCATATATTTCTCGTTCGAATCTTTATAAGAAAACAAATACTTCAAACTCTCATAATCCACAAATATTTCATAAGTTTAACCACGAAGAAAAATGTTTCCAATCATAAAATTTTAAAAATCACTACCTAACTTCAAATCATAAAAGAGTTTGTTTCTATCTTAAAGGTCTTCAAATGTCTAAAAGCACATATCAACCATTTTCCATGTTATAAGACACTACCAAAATCTAATTAAAGATATCATGATACCAAAACAAGTCCTTTGAATCTAATGAAATAGTTAAAGTAGGGTTATTATTAATTTGCTTTTCAACTCTGGAAGCTATGCTCATAGTCATTGGAGCAAATCAAACAACTCCTTCAATGTCAACTTGAAAAGGTAGGATGATCTTAGGGTCCCTCGATAAATTATTTATAATCCCGATCAAATCTAAAAATGTTCAAATAACAAGCATAAGACTATGTCTATTCAAAACTTCAAATTGTTTCCATCATACATCACACGGGCTAAAAAGTTTGAAGAACCTTTCTAAGTAAAAAATAACACGAGCTAAGACCACAGAGTCCGTCCTATGCTTTCCTTCAAAACTACAATCAAGCTAACTAAGAAAATAGAAAGTCATCATTTTTTTCCTATGACAACCAATAAGGTATGGTAAGAAACAATTTAGTTCATCTTCAAAATCACATCAAAATCCTAAATTTCAAGGATTATTATGTCAATTGGAAAATAATATCTAATAGACCATCAAACAATACTAATACAAAATAGTGTAGTGAGCTTTAACTAGTTACCAAGAAACCAACTAGTTAACTAAGATTTGTATGCGTGCTAAGGACATTGACACGACGAAGATGAAACATTAACTAATGCATCACTCGTCTATCCCCATAGACACTTAAACAAGTTCCCATAAGGATTAAAACCTATTGCTCTAATACCACTCTGATCACGCCCCGAAACCGGGTCCATGGGCATGACTGTCATTTCCCACCTCAAACTTGAAAAGTCTTGAAGTGCGAAAGACAAAAATTTTCTTTTATAACTGGATGGTGTCCAATTACCAAATTTCTATTCAAACTAATGTGTAGCTTTCTAAATTCATAAATTCTCAATTCTAATATTGCATTAACAAAAAATTTCTTCAATCTCAACATTCGAGCATCAATTAACACAATCCGAATGAGCATAAACTCATTAACTAAACAAAGTCCATAACAACTTTCAAAATCAAATCAAAGATGAAAAACCTCATCCTAGCCAACACTCCTCGCCCGAACTAAGGGTACTTGAAAAATTAAAGAATGGGATGAGCTCACATTGATGAAATACTAACAGTTTCATGGATCAAAATATTTCAATCACCCAGACAAATAGTAGATGTTTTTACCAAACTTTCTATTCAAAATAAGTTGTGGATAAGTTTATTGAGCGATATCAAATCTATTTTTATATCAAAATTAAGATTGACAGTTTCATATCCAGATTGCAGTTCAAACACTTCATATCGAGTCCAAATCAAATACATTTTGAATGTTTTTTACTGCAGTCGTCGAATATCAAATGGTGCCGTGTAATGGGACTTTTCAAATGGGTGACTAATTAGCAACTTGTTGTTTGCAGGTGGAAGGAACCCGAACACTACTATGCAGTAACCTTTAGCAAAACCCCTAAAAATTTGATTCAAATAAATTACATTCGCACGAGAATATGATATCGACTATTATTCCGGGTTGACAAGGGCCAAATAGTGTAAACTATTATTCCCGTTGACAAGGCCGAACTAACCAGAGTCAAATATTTCATTCAAAAAAATTCAAATAAAAAAACATCATATCTCCACATTTTCTTTCATAACCAAAACAAATCTCGAAATTACTATCATACAAAACCACTGTTTGATCCATGGATATTCAAATAAATAAAAATCAAAACTTTTCATAAACGAGATTATATATATAATTCAGTTACAGAATTTTTAATCATCAAAATGGCGTAAAAAAGCAATTCTCTTTTTAAAATGCGTAATATCTACCATGAAACCAGAAAATCCACAATTTTAAGAAAAGGTAAAATGGTAATTTCGGTAAAATACTGAAATTTTCTAGATCTCGGATGACAAAACAAACTTCAGTTGGAGATCGTCTCATAAAAATCCCATTTCTGCTTGTCAATTTCGGTAGTCAAGGTGAGTGTTGAATTTGCACGTTCCAGAATGGCAATATCACGGGACACTTGACACATTTTGAGTGGCTCATAATGTGCCACGTGTCAGGTGCAGAATTAGTCAACTTGAGCTCAAGTGTGGGGCCCACATGGACATATGACATCTCCTAATTGGATGGAAATCCAAAGTGGGTGGATGAAATAGATAAGGAAATCCAATGAGCCAATGAGAATTTGATAAGTGGCAAGTGAGGAGACAAAAGAGGAATAAATGATAAAGAAAAAGCAGCTTATCTCATTTTGGGCTGAGTGCGTGCGGTGGAGAAGACAAATTCCCACAGGGAGAAAGTCAGCTAGATTCGACGTTCGGACCAAATTCCGGTTCTCGTCGGGTCGAATGAAGTTGTTTCGTTGCAAGGCTGGCGTGGATACCGGTTTTTGTGGAGTTTCGACAACTCAGAAGTGGGGTTTTCTCTCTACCGGTTTATTTTAGGTTTAAGAGCCTTGTTAATGGTTTGGTTGATATGGTAGTGAGTGGCGGTATGGTGATCCCGAAAACTTAGGTGAAATCTGCGAAAATTTGGGGCTGATTTTGAAGCGATCCGAATGATTCTGGTATTATTCATCCATATGCGTTGTTGTGTGTTAAATTGTGATTGGAGTGTTTGGGGCCGAAATTGCCATGAGTTTTCGGTCCTCCGGAGTGGGATCAGATCTTTAGATTTTTAGGCGGTTCGGACGACCCACACTTGTTTTGAATACATTAACTTATTTCGGGTTGATGGATTGGACTAAAATTGTCCATGTGTTGTTTGAAATATTGCTTAAGTGAATGGCTTGGAGTGTCTGAAACAAATTAATGCACTTATATAATTTAATGTGTTAACATGATGTTTGAATTATATAAAATATATGTTATTATTGTGAGCCATTGGAATTGAATTGTTATTAGCCCATAGGCTAATTTTGATGTTATTTGCTATGGATGAATAACATGTGGTTAGTATCTTGAATTATTTAATATATACATGATTAGAGATATATTGACATGTGTTGTTTTGAAATGGTAAAATGCATTTTAAGTATCTTGGCAGAACAGCTTTAGAACAATAGGTGTGAGTGCATGGTATGAAAGAAAGAAAAAGGAAAATTTGTTTGTGAAATGAATTTCAGGAAGATTTTGAAAAAATTATGTAGAGAGTTGTCAAGCCGGTTCATCTCGGAGCGGACCATAGCTGTTTCAGGTCTCGGCTCAGTCCACCCTCAGGAGGGTTGTCAATAGATTTTACGAACTGTTAGTATGTTTTAGAGAACAAAACCTTTTGTTTAAAGCGATTGTTTCATCTCGGCTTAGGCATGTGAAGTCGGTGAGACCTGAGACATGGGAGTGGGTGGGTCCACAGCTCTCATCATATCATGTAGACATTCAGTAGGGACTTGCATGTTTACTTGGAATGTGTTTGGTTGTCGTACATGTGCACTTAGGTGTGAGGAATTAAACCATGTAGGATTATCACTCTTTGGGGATTGCTCCATACCTAATCGAGGAACGTGGCCCCAGTCTGAGGAGTGTTCGGAGGCGGCGTTTATTAGAGTACAACTTTTGAGGAAGAAAGCTAGACATGTGGCTTGATAATTATTTTGTAGAACATGTATTAGAACTCTTAATTTTAATATATGTTTTGTATTAAGAGTGATGTAACAACTCTTGAAACTATGGTAATATAGTTGACTATATTTTGATGAGTATGGTTATATGGGTCGTGGCCCATTTACTTTCGTGTATGGACCTATGATATAGGACCTGGTATTCCATGAAGTTAACGATAGTCAACGGGACCCCGAAAGTCGGCGTCATGAAACAATTATCGAGCATGGGTATCACGAATACCTAGGGCAGGGACTTGGGCTTAGGCCATGTGGTCATTAAGGTGTAAGAGCATGCTGACTTGGTATGGCTCGATGTTAGGGTTTAGAGTATGTGATTACCTAGGCGGAGTCACGGATAGAACACCGCGTACATTGTTTTTATGTGTGCTTGGGTGTATAGCATGATGTGTGATTATGTGCGATTGAATTGTGTGGTGGTATGCTTGGTGAATATCATATAGGAAAATGTTGAACATTAGGGTCGAGAAAACATAACCCCTAAGTTTGAGAAAAATTTGTTTGAGGAATTTTGGACAGAGTGGTCCAGAAATAAACGAAATTTTTTTTTTTATGGACAGTTGCTCTAGTTTTTGAACATGAACAGATCGGTTTTGTGAAATTATGGAAAATTATTCCAGTTTTGCCTGAAAAGCGGGTTAAAGTCGCTCTTAAAATTTTTAGGTTGAATAAATTGCGATTGTCTAGGCTACTACATTTAGGAGTAGCGAAGTGTGGAGGAATAAAATGTTGAGGAAAATTTTTTACAGGGTTTTACAATGAGGAAAAAATAAAATAAAATAAATTATAATAAATTTATTTGGTTCTACGAAGATATGAAAAAAAAATGTGATCTTCTTATTAGGTAGAACAAATGAAAAAATGAGTGAAAAAAAAAAAAAAGAAAAAAGTCGGGGGAGATTTGGTTGAAGTCTTGCCCATTTGTTTTGAATCTTTGAATCACGATACAACGGATTGTATCGTGACAGCAGTGGGAGCGTTGCCAGCGACAAGCACAGACACGGCGGGGCCACGATAAGGCACCGGTCTTGTGCAAACCACGACGCCTAGCGCGCGACGTCTTGCGTGGCAGGTCTTGGGTGTGTGCAGCGCACTAACGTTGCTCAATTGCCTTGTTTCTGATCCAACATTTGGATCTTGTTCATGGACACGATTCAAGGGATTTTAAAAATAAAATAAAAATAAATAAAAATAAATAAAATAAAGTGAAATAAAATAAAATAATTTTTTTTTTGTTGCGTATGATTTAATATGTGAAATTATTGTCTTGCATTACCTATGAATGCATTGACATTGTGTATGGAAAATTTTCGTTATGTGAATAGTGTCTCGAGACTGTGTTTACACCCTTAGAAACACTTCATAAAAACTTAACTTGTCATTTGACATGTGTAAATGGCTAGTTGCGGGAAGGGCGTGAGAATTCGCCCACAGTCTTGGTCAGACATCCAAACTTGACCGAGTAGGCGCTGTTGAGGAGTCGTAGGGATTACGTGCCGTATCGCTGTGTGTGAAATAGTGAGCCAGGGCAGGTCAAACAACCTCCAGCGTTTAGAAGCACATTGTAACACCCTGAAATATATCCTAGTTGTTTTCAACATGTTTAGGGTATTTTGTAGACATAAATTAAAATTTTCGTAAATTTAATTCGAAAATATGGAAAGTTAGAAACAGAAAATTTATACAACTAAGGACAAAATCGTAAATTGTCGAAATTATTAAAGACAGGTTAATATAATTAGAGGCAAGTATAAATAATAAGATTTGTAATGTAATTAAGGAAGTTGGAGAAGCCAAAGCTAATTAATTAAATTTTGTATAAATGGTTATAGGAGACCAAAAATACATTAATTTGGTCTCCCGAAGCAGAAAGGTCTACGGGAAGGAGAGGAAAACGAAGGATAAGAAGAAGAAAGAGAAGAAGGAAGGAGGAAGAGCAAGCAAAGGTATGACTGAATTTAAGTATGGATGTAGCTTTGTATGAATTTGTGTATGGATTATGGATTGCTAGGGTTTCATTTGGCCATTAATTTGGTTCCTTTTCTAGGGTTTTGTTCAGCAAACAATTTAACTCTATATTTAAGGGAAGTTTGGTTGAAAAGCCCTAGATGATAAGGGAGTAGATATGAATCCTTCACAAATTTCAGGTTTTTGTAAATTGGGTGAATTTTAGTATGAATCCTAGGGTTCTTTTCTTAATTAAAAGTATTTGTGGAGTTGTTGGGGAGGGATTCCATGTTAGTTTTTGATGAAGGATGCATTAAGAGTGATCTATGGATGAAGAGTGCGAAAAGGGAAAATAAGATTTCTGAGGCGTTTCAGGTGAAGTCTTCACCAGTACACCTTGAGCTTGTACGCGGGTACACTTTGGGTTACAATGGTCATTTTTGGCCAATGTCTGTACGATGGGGGTGGCATGCAGGTACACCACTAATTCTGATTTTTCCCTATTAGGCAGTTTCGTATTTTGACCATAACTTGCTCATTTCTTATCCGATTTGAGTGATTCAAGTGGCCAATTAAAATAGATTTCAAGGAAAACCAAACATAATCTAATAGGTACCTCCAAATTCTGATTGTAGATAGCCCAAAAATTCACTCAAAGTGGGGCTATGTGCAAGCCCATTTCTGCATCGGTTAATCATAAGTGAGCCAGGAGGTTGTTCGGACGTAACTTGAGTTTCGGTGCTCCGAATTGGGTGATTCCAGTTGAAATAGAACCCTTAGCACCTTAGCTTTGAATGAGTACAAAGAGATATTTCAAAATATGAAGTTAAGACCCCAGAAAAGTGAGTATTTCAAACTATCCCTCGGGTAAATCGGTAAAATGACTCGTTGGCATGAAAATGCCATAATTCTAGTTTGGATGATACGATTGGAGTGATTCCAATTCCTGGGTAAAGTAGATTCATAGAAGAATAAGAATACATGAATAAAGGTCTGTGATTACATACATCATACTTTCACCGATATATGAATACGATCATCATGAGCAGCGTAATGGAAATTTAGAAATGCCTTATTATAAAATAATGATTCACGAACTCCTTATAATTATAAAAATACCTAGACCCGGATTTGTCGTGACTTACGACCTCCTAATGCGATTAGTACTTGGTACTCCATTGTACTTTCCGGCACTCTGATTAGCATGCCGGTACTCGATTGAATCTTCTTGCACACTTGTTACGATTAGTGCCCGGTACTCGTTAGTCTTCACGGCACTCTGTCAGGTTAAGTGCTACGGCCTCCTGTCTGATTAGTGCTATGACACTCTACGATACGTACATTGGAAATCTGCTTTGTGCTGACATAAGATGCTTTAATATAACGGATACTTGTTGATGGCGTGTCTTCAATTTTATTATTGCGGTCACAGATATTCCATAATTATATGATAATAACACAGACATGAATAGAGGACATGAAGGTGTATGGTTATGATATGTAACCACCTCGCAGGTGTACCGAGATATGAGTAAACTCTGTAACTCCCTACGGGAGACTGAATAAATATAAGTCTATAATACGGTATAAATCCCGATAGTACCTAAAAGTACTTCAGTCTGATAGAACTTATTGTATTACACTACGGGTACTTTTATATAAATAAGCATAAATGATATAAATTCATGAGATGAATGCATGTAATTTAAATGTCCAGTTATTGTTACTTATGCTTATTATAATGCATGTACATGCGCCATTACAATATAATGTTTCCCACCTTCAGCGTGAAGCTTAGCACGGGTTTGTCGGGTGTAGATGCGGAGAAGGCGTCAGAAATTTCCGCATTCTTCGGGCGACACACGGTAGGGGTTCATCAACGCGTAGGTTCCGCTTTCACGATGATGGTATGTAAATGTATAGTTTTGAATATGTAATGGGACTTAGTCTTGTATGTGTGTGACCTTGTAAACACCACTACGATTGGTAGTTTTATTTTGGACTTTTGCATATGATGTTGATATATTATGAGACTTAAGATATACGGTAGTCGTCTGGTAATTAGCGGGTAAAGAGTCGGTGCTTGTGTTCTCGTCCGAGCTTGAGGTTCGATCGCGTCGGGTCGGGTGGGGTCGGGGCGTGAAACATAATCCTCGGTAGCGTAGAGGGGAGGGAGTAGGTGACATCTGAACATCGAGATATGGGTCTTTGGTATTAAGAGGAAGAAGATCCATCTTCTTCGACCGGGAAAGAAGCGAGAAGACTTTTGTTCGCCGCGGATCTCGAGGAAAAGCTGGATTATCGGGACCCGAGGCGAGATGGGGCATTTGATCGGCGAGCGAGATGATATGTTATTTATAGCGTGACTGAGACAACTTTTAGACGGGATTGCCGCGGGGCAAAATCCCAGGTTATGGGACACCTCGATTTGATCGTCGATCGGAAGAGTCGGGGTTGCCCGGTCAGGCGGGCGAGATGGGTGTGCTTCCATTGCCCGGCGGGCACATGAGAAGGGATTGCCAGAGGCGGATCCGAGATTTGGGGCGGCCGCAGTCCCGAGTTGAGTTTGTAGAGACGGGGCGGATACGACGGTTCGATTTCCTTCGCACCCTAGTATGGGTCAGAGGAACCAGTTTCAGTCGTAGGGTGCTATACAAGCATCTTCAGCAACACAGATGGGCCAAAGGGGCCAGAGTGTGGGTAGAAGTCAGGTACAAAGCTCACAGGCCAGGACTTTGGGGACCCAGGGGCGTGTCTATGCCGTTGTGCTAGAGGTTGAGCATGCAGATCAGCCGGACATGCGGGAATACATACGCATTTGTTTTTACGATGCATCATTTTATTAATGCATCTTGTGGCTTGATAGGTTTGGGCTTAGGGTGAGGCCTTTGGGAAGAAACCATCATGGATGTTCTTCCCTAGGACCTAGGGTGAGAGTTGACCTGATAGGTCGGGATTGTGAGTAAAAAATCTCAAAGATTCTACTCAGGGTGGACCTTCGGGTGATGGACATATCGGGTTTGGATGTCATTCTTGACATGGATTTGGTTGATGGCCCATCGGGTTGTCAGTGATTTGACCTTGCAAAGGTCATCGTTTGCACACCAAGCAGGAATTGGGTTATGTAGGGTTACGTATGCACGTGGTTGGATGCGTATGTGTGTGTCGGGATGAAATTCTTTTAAGGGGGGGGGGGGAATGTGAAACCCCGAGAAAATCCTAATTTTTTGAAAAAGGGTAAAATGGTAATTTCGGTCAAAATTGGAAATTTTCTAGATCTCAGATGACGAAACGGAATTTATCGTTGGAATCGTTTTAGCGAATCCGCTATCGCGTAAAAATTCAGGGAACATTCAAAATTTGTATGTTTTTCGAGGGGCAGCAACGTGTCACAGAGACACTTGACACATTTTGGTGGCTCACATTGTGTGCCCGCACGTGTCGGGGTGCAAATTAGTCAACTTGAGCTCAAATTGTGGGGCCACATGGACATGTGGCATCTCTGGTGAATGGAAATCGAAGTGGGTGGATGAAATGGATGAGGAAATCGATGGCCGATGAGAATTTGTGAAGTGACAGGTGGACAAAGAGGAATAAATGAAAGAAAAAGAAAGTACTTCTCTACATTGCCCAGAATTTAGAAATGCACGTGCGGTGGAGGGGCTCAATTCTAGAGAAAGTCGACTTCTCTCCTGGAGTACTGAGACGTTCGGACGGTCGGTTTTTCGTCGGTACGAGAAATGAGAGATTGCTCTACGCTGCGAAAGGGACTGGCGTGGACACCAGGATTTTGTGGAGTTCGGCTTGACCGGAGGTAGGGTTTTCTCCTACTCGGTTTATTTTCGGTTTAAGAGCATTGTTAATGGTTTGGTTAATATGAGGCCGTGAGTGGTCGTATGGTCATATGGTCAGTCCCAAAACTTGGGATTGAAATGCTAAAAATTTGGGGCGTTTTGGGCGATCCGGGATAGATACGATTTGTTATTGAGATCGTATGCGTTGTTGTGTGTTAAATTGTGATTGGAGTGTTTGGGTAGAAATGGCCGGGTGAGTTTTCGGTCCTCAGAAGTGGGATCAAATCTTTGGAAATTTTTGACGATTCAGACTGACCACACCGCTTTTTGGGCTGATTAAAAGCGACGGGTTTGATGGTTGGACAAATTGTCCATTATTATTGTGTTGTTCTGAAAATATTGCTTAGAGTGAATGACTTGGAGTATTGTACGAAACAAATTGTTAATGCATATAATTTAATTGATGCTACGATGTTTGAATTATAAAATATAATTGTGTGTAGATCATTGAGACCAGGGTATTTGACTAAGCGATGTGAGCTAATTTTGATGTTATTGCTATGAATGAATAACATGTGGATTGGTATGAATTTGTTAATATATGATTGAGATACTGCTGACATGTATTGTTTGGAAATGGCATAATGATTTCATATGCCCACTTGCAGGGGCAACCTAGAACAATAGGTGTGATTGCATGGCATGAAAGAAAGAACTTAAAGAGGAAATAAGTTTGTAGAGGGAATTTCAAGGAAGTTTTTGCAGAAGAACTCACGCTGAGTTGTCTAACCGGTTCGCTCTAGGAGGCGGACCCGTGTGTTTCGGAGAATCACGACAATTCACCTCGGAGGGTTGTCGTAAGATTTCTGAAACACCGTGCTTAGTATGTTTTTAAGAAACAAAAAACCTTTTGTTTTAGCTTGATGTTTTCGACTCTTGGCTTAGGTATGTGTGAGGGGAGTCGGTGAGGGCTCGAAGACGTGAGAGTGGGTGGGTCCTTTTGTCGATTCTCATATCATGTAGACATTCGGTAGGGACTTACATGTTTTACTTGGTGTGTTTGGTTCAGCAAATACGTAATGTCTTGACTTAGGTGGGGAGTAAACCATGTAGGAGATTATCCAGCCTGCGGGCATTGCGCATGCTGTCGAGGGTATTTGGATCGCAAGGAGTGTTCGGGAGAAGACGGCCGGCTCATTAGAGCCGCTTTTTTGAGAGAAAAAAAAAGCCAACATTTGGCTTCGATGTTATTTTGGCCAAACATGTATTATAAATTCTTAATTTTAATATATGTTTGTGATAAGAATGATCATAGCAGCTCTTGAAACTACATAAGTGACACAGCCAGAACATGATAGAACTCTTAATTTTAATATATGTTTGTATTAAGAGTGATGTAGCATTCTTGAAACTATGGTAATATAGTTGACTATTTTGATGAAGTATGATTCATATGAATTACGTAGGCGGGTTTAATAACACAAATGTATGAATCTCGTAATAGCAGTGCAGATATTCAGCAGTTAGAAGCGTTAATTAAAGCAGGGACCACACGAGAATAAATCACAATCCATACACTTATACTCAAAAATATATAAAGTTTAGAAGACATATTAGGATAAACTATAAAGTATTGAAAACATGAAGTAACAATCAGAGCGATATCTCAAAATATGTAATGTAATATTATAAGGGAAGAAATATCCATTAGCCACACACATAAAAGGTTCAAAGGTTTTAAGATCCTAAACTTAATATAAGATTGTATTATTTTCAAAATTCGTTCTCAATAATTGCATCTATATGGTTATTATTATTCTTACTTGGTATTTTTAATTTTCTAATAATTGAGATTACCTAGTTTTCCAATTTTATTCGAACCTCGAATTTTTCAAGTCTCATTTCAATAATTTATTGAAACACATATTCTTACTTTAGAATTCAAATTTCCTAATATGATGTGTTATTAGTATTATTATTTTCAAATATGATTACAACCTTTTCTTTTAAGTTTCTCATAGTTAAAGCTGGCCAATCCCCTACTCTTTCTTTCTTTTTCTTTCAAGACTCATGCCTTTAAAATCGACAAGTGCCTTTTACAGCTTTCATCCAGAACATGAAAACACCTTTGAGACTTCTTTCATTTATTTAACATTTTTCAATATAAGATTTTGTTTCAATTTACCTATTTGATTTTTTTGGTTCTTCTTCAAAGGTAATAATCTCTTTACATAAATCTCAAAACTTTTCTTTTCATTTTTTTTCTTCTAAAAGTTCTTGTCCTTTTAAGAATCTGATTTACAAGTGTACTGTCTTTTTTTGTTGAAAGAAAACTTGTATACAATTATGACTTTCAGGATCAAAACCTAAAGAAAATCAAACAATCTATAACAAAAATCTAGAGAAAATAAAAATAGGAAAAAGATCTTCTGGCTTCAATTGATGCTTGAAATACTAGATGCCTTACATTAGTTTCTCACAATTTTACGAGTTAGAAAAAAGAACGAAAATAATTTTTTTTTCCTATTTTCTTTAATCGAATTTAGGAAAATCTTACCTCTTATAATCCATGCTTCAAACCCTAAGTATGGCTTCTCAAGTTCTTAAAGTTTAGAAATCGGAAGAGCTTAGTAAAGAAAATAAATTTTTATAAATAATAATTTCTTTTTTCTTTTTCTTTTTTTATACATAGGGGTTTCATATAAAGACTTACATATGCATAGATAATTAATTTAATTAATAAATTTCAATAAGAAAACGTGAAAAATCATTGCTTTCAAATGTAGAAATTTCAAAGGCAAATAAGGACGCATTTTCACAAACGTCATAGATAAAACATCATGGATTTGATTTTTTGTAGTAGTGGCAACATTAAGGGTGGAGTTTCCTAAATGCCAACCCTCCCTCGTTTTTTCGGGGAGCAAAGTTGATCCCATGATGCCCAACAAATGCCCTTCTTTTCCTGTTGGTTTCTGCCCCATCAGAATGAATCCATCATCCTCCCTAGGTCTGCACATAGTGACTTAGGGAAGAGGAAAACACTCGTGACAAAAGTCGGTGTGGCTTGTAGCACTGATTTAAATAGAATCTCTTTGCCCGCCTTTGATTATATCTTATTATTCCATCCACTTATTTGTTTCCATATTATCTCCTTCATAGGGTTTTAGATGGAAATAATACGATTTGAAAAAAAACAATGATTAAATTAATTTGGATGTCAAAATAATGACTAAAGTAGTTTGTAATGTCGTTGTATGTGACAACGGTAATTGGATTTGCCAAAAGCCGCTAACCATAACATCGACAATTACGCACGAATTTTCAAATAATTCGCCATTATCCGCGTTTATTGGAATGTCTGAAATATTGTTAATCGTAACAGCGGCTATTAGGCGTGTTCAAATCTTCTTTGTCTGAGAACGGCCTGAATTGAGCTGTTCCATTATTTATATTTTGATACCATTCTTCATGCACTTTGGTTTAATAACCTATATAAATTGTATTACATATTTTAGTACTAAAATATAAAAGTTGGGTATAATTTTATCCAAATTAGACTATTAAGAAACATTTGATGTAAATATTGACTTATTTAAGTAAATAAACTTTTAGAATGATGAGGTCATAGGAAAGCCACATGATGATTATTTAATATTTCTTTATAATTTTCTAAAGGTGATTGATAAATATCCACAATAATATTTCTAAAATGTTTAGAGAAATTTGATAACTAAATTTTGTTAATTTGTAATATTAAAACCTTTTTCAACTATATAATTCGCAGTTGTATTTGTTTGTTCAACTTATCCTTGTATTGCTTTCATTAACATTTTTAGTAACACTAGACCCTAAAAAAAAAGAGCCTCATTTTTATTTTGAAAATGGACTAGTCATTATGCATTTGCTAAGCAAACAATAATATGTATCCCCAGAAATGGTGTCGTGGAGCTACATTATTTGATTTGTTTTTACATACGATAATAGGGAGCTTAATGAAACATGGTTGGGAAAGCAACCCCAACCAGAGTTTAGGGGATGTATACAACGAGGTGCCTAAGACACATCTGAAAACAAAAAACCTGACACCATAAACTAAGATCGGCAGCTTGAGACACGACTTTCGATTATCAAAATCATAGCAGAACAACCACACTAAGCCAGGAACACTAGCGTTAAAACCTCCATGCATAAACCCGAATCATATAAATATATTAAAACATTGTACTAAGAGTATCCAATATATAAAATATCGGCATGTATCGATGAGTCCGCAGATGGCGTGTGCATATTTATAGCAGGGCGGCCAGCGCGAATACACAGCTTTGTTGAAGCGATAGGGTCCGTCTGATCTCAAAATGGTGATAGAGCTAATGAGAGGCCGCGGGAGGCGATGGAGAAAGCGAGAGCTGATGGATGAGAACTCGGCGTCGATTAGACGCGGTCGCCTAGTTGGAGTGAGACGACTCGATGCGAGGTGAGGATGGTGTCGCAGATGGGGCGATATGTAGGGGGATGATAAAGGGTGGGATGAGAAAGTGATCTCTTGCATTATGGAGCGGCTGCGGTGACCACAGGATATGAGTAAGGGTGCAGGAGTGTGGGAATTTACTGGAAGGTGATGTCACTTAAGTGTGCGGGGGTATGGAAGGTGATGTGTAAATGTCTAGGGGTATGGAAGGTGATGTGTGAGGTGTAAGGGGTATAAAAATCTCGGTGTGGGTAGAAGTATGGAGTATCGAAGTGAGCAATGTTAGCTTAGGTGTTACCCACGACCGCCCTCACCATCTCGACCATGACCTCGCCATACATCGACCACGGAGCCTCGGCGATCAACTCTCCCTCTCCCTCTCCCTCTACCTCGAACAGGCTACATACGTACTGGAGTGGATGACACCGAAAGTCTAACGGATGGTCCATGTGATGTAAATGCCTCTGATCGTGGTCGTACGATGCTCTTCTACGATCTTGTGTAACCCGCGATCGAGCAATATGATGTAAGTTGTACACCAAATCGGTGGTAGCATAAACGCGGCGACTAGCTATGTCATCCATAGCGAATGCGAATGAACCCGACCAAAATTATAAATACATAATCCTATTGATTCAAATTTGGAAAACACTTTAGAAACAGGGACTCTAACTTGCAAAACTTGAGAGCAAATATAAGTGTGGTATGGAACCTCATATCATTCTTGTCGAATGGTGGTGTCACATAAACGTCGTGTAATACGATGATACCCACTTTGCATATATAGTTATGGAAGTCCATCATACCACGCCCATAGGGGGTGTAGTGATGATCTGCCACGCTCGCGTATCAGCCAAGGCAATGTATGGAGCATGATACATCGCCCAATCTCTCTGGTGACGTCCACGTGCATCCACTCTATGTAGTTGTTGCTCATAAAAGCAAGATGAAGGTATTTGCTGGTGTAGCCCAAACTGGCTCAAGACTTGCTCTATACGATGCCATTCAACAGTTTTGAAACATATAAGCGGTGACATCGTCAGCGGGATCTTTGATCGACTAAGCATATATCAGAGCTGAAGTAGGTAACCTCTCATTATGGTACATATAAGACTAAAAACATGACATCAAAACTTTATGTCGATAGCAAATGAAATACTATAGAACCATATACTTTTAGATATATCATTACTTGATCGAATTTTGTGCATTTGTGATCGATATAGGAGGAATGCCCAGGATAGGTTATGCACTGGAGTGTCAAGGTACTCTCACCTACACCCCGATGGAAGGCGCTCAATGCGGCTGCAGCTAGCAGAGACTCAGTAGTAATCATCAAATGCGGGGGCCTGCATTCAGGTCTCCATCGGCCGAGCATCGCGCCGTCATCATGTAGGTATGAGGGAGGCCCGGGTGGTGCTGGATATGTGTTGATGATCGCCCCAGGCTCCCGGGTCGGCCACGTGAAGTCTCTCCCGGCCATAGCTTAATACTTGGAAATGAACATAAAGTAAGCAACCTAATGATGTGTTGTGTATATGAATGTGTATGTAATAAAAAAAATTTACATGCACATATCGATTGTATCTGAAGCGCTAATCGCATCACGATCAGCTGAAGCTCGACATAACTGCGATATGTATGTGCTAATACTTGTAACCAAACTATAAGTCCCGGTATGTATCCAAATCATAAGTAGTGGGAGAAAGCCACAAATATGAACATGCCTCCTTTGTGCAAACAGAAGGGATCACATCGGCTAAATGAAACCACGCGCACTCGCTCCGCGACCTGCGTCATCCAGTCTGGGTGGATAGCGGTCTATAACCATCGGATGGAATAACCACGGGATCCCCGAGCATCGATTGGGTGGGGTGACACCGAAGAGCTCCTCGCTAGCATTTCAGCCACATCGAGCACACATGTCTGATGATGTGGTCGGTCGATACGGAGACGGGATGATAACAACATCTGTGAGGTGATCGTGTCTCAGGCGGGCACATGGCGTGTGTGTCTCGGTAGCCATCTCGGCAGACAGTGATAAAGTGGCCGATCGATCATGATGTGACCCAATGGTACGCCTCTGTAGAATCTATAGCCGGATCACGTATGGATGATAGGTGGATCCGTCCTCCCACATCTTGATGGGGCTTTCAACTCTCTGGCGGCAGGGTGGAGTACTTCTGGCGGACCACTACAAGTAACGAAGAAGCCAAGTTTATAATTGATTATGCCGCCGATTACATGAAATGCTGTTGGAAATATTAATTGATAAGTAATAAAATACATACCTGCTCCGTATCTACTAAATGGGACATATGTATGTCTTGCAATACCAAGACAGATGGATCCAATGGATTTGCATCATGAAGCCCTTTGAACGCCATATCTATAACCTGGATGTCTGAAAGGCAGTATAAATATTAATAAAACACATTGGAGAGACTATATCAACATAATTAAAGAAAGTACTAATGACAGTGACAATAAATTAAAATAGACACATACATGACCGATGTCTCATTTACTTAAATAAGATACTTTCTGATTTCATAAAATCTAAGAATACACATTTGTACATAAATGACATACAAAGCAATTACCCCGTGCGGGCATTTCTTGAACTTAGTTTCCTATTCTTACAAGACATGGGTGTTGTAACTAGAGTTTGTTTGCACGACCCGTGTGATGGTTGTTTTCCCCTCCCTAACGTCCATTTCATTATGCAACCGGGTTGATTTAGGACGTCCACTGCCTATGCATTTCATTGACTCAAGTGGTACAATCGTAGGACCATCATAAAGAAGTCACTCATCTTCATTGAATATTGGATGAAACAAGCTTGCTCATGTATCATAATACGACTGCGTAGTGTAGTAGCCTTGCACAAAAAACCGAAAATCAACACATCGATGCTGATATGTTGCTATGATATGGCTACAAGGAAATCCATATATCAGTATCTTTCCACATGTGCAATTTTTGTCATGTAAGTTGAGTCGATGTTTTCGACCACTCCTTGACTTGACATGAAATCAGCCCTGAACGTGATCGTAGAGAACAATTTCCATCGAACCAACCTTAACAACACAACCCTAAATCTGAGCATCAACATATGGAGTGAACTGCTCATCAGATGCCAATCTATTAGCACCTAGTTCCCTTCTTGTAGTAGTAAGCGGTAAGGCGGAAGAAGGTCAATTGTACTAATAGTTTAATGGTAAAGTTACGAGCTCCTTCCAAGAACTTGTTAAATTAAATACCTCGAACATGTTGGTTGTCATTATCCCATATCTTGACCTCCATAATGAAAGAGCCTATAGCGAAAAGGTTGCCTCTAACCATTGTTGACCTTAAGAATTAATTCTCCCCAGTGTAATCATATGCTTATTGAATTTCGTTTTTGTACTAAGCTAAAGCTACTCACACATACGGAATTCTTGAGTTTATCTTTGGTGGGTCGTAAAATAAACTGCGAGATGGCGTATGCAAATCTGTGATAGCAGATAGTGCGACCTAACGAAGATGAGGTCGGTCATTGCTACCATAATACCCTAAATATGCGTCCAAATATAACCACAAATCCCACATCACGTTGGGCCTCTGTTGATACATGCGAACCATCCCCCGTATCGATATTCTGCGTGTAATAGCAAATGCCAATGGAAACAACTGATTATTTCCATCACACCCCATAGCAATCAATAACGTGTCTTTATATTTCCCATACAAATGTGTACTATCAATACTCATTACAGGACAACAATGTTCAAACCCTTCAATAGATGGCTTGAATGACCAGAACACGTGTTAGAATATCTCAATGTTTGGCATATTAATGTCACATGTTTTTCAAATTACAACGCATCCAGGATTTGCTTGCTCTATGGCTAAGAACAAACGTGGCAGCTGTGTATATGATTGGGAAAAGTCACAAAATTACTGTCTAAGTGCTTTATGCTTTCCATCCAACGCATTTTTGTATGATATTTCACATCCCCGTTTCTCTATCACACTTACTTGAATAGCAGTCGTAGTCAATGTGAATTATGCCTTAATGTGCCTTTATAACAAGGCACCAACCACATTTGGTCAATTGATAATGGTCCGGTTCAAGCAAGGATTGACACAAGTATGTGACCCTTTATATTGTTGCGATAACAAATAAAGCAAGTATCTTTTCACAACCATGGCGTGAGCTTATAAGCATTGACATTCTTCGGCCTTCTTACATTTTTAAAAACGAGCAATTTTTCCAAGGTTACCTTGATGACAAACTCTTGGTGTGCTTTAATTGAGTAAATCTTTACAGCCTCTTGCAAATCATAGAATTAAAAATTTGGCCAATTACAAATTCTTCACTTGAATAATCGGTACTATGTTGCACCCATGGAGTCCACGCACTTGAAATAGCATTACCTAAGTTTTCAACATGTTCAAATTCAGGTGTTGGTGGTAAGTGATAATGAACAGGGGATGACTCATCTAATGTCTCGACATGCAAAGGTTTGATACATCACACGATGGTGCATGCGCAGAGACATATATCCCTTGCTCATTCTCAAAAACTTGGTTAAAAGTACGGAAGGATGATACATGTCCATCAACTTGAACATCTAAGTCTCCATTATATTCATCATCAACATCTTCATCAGATTTATCATTAGCTTCTTCATAAGCGCAGTCTTCATCATCTCCATATGTGACACCCTGAAATACACCCTAGTCGTTTTTAAACATAATTAGGGTATATGATAAGTGCATTTGAAATTTTTCGTAATTATTATTTTGCCAAGTAAGAACATTTTGAAACCCGGAATTTGTACAAGATACAAGGTAAAAGTGGAATTTGTTAAAACGGGATACAAAGGTCATATGATAAGAAGATTATAGGCTAAAGTGGAAATATGAATAACTTGTTTTGCAAATGGAGGAGAGTTTGAGGACTAAAGTGTAATAAAAGGAAAGTTAAAAATCAAAAGGGGATAAGACCAAGTTGGTCTCTCATTTTGGAGAGGGCTTCAACGTGAAGAAGAAGAGAGGATAAGAGAAGAAGTAGAGGAAGAAAAAGAAAAAGAAGAGGAAATGTATGAAAACTATTTATGTATGGATTTTTGGACTTTTGTATGGATTGCTATGGTTTTGTATGGATTACTATGGGTTTGTATGGATATTAGTGTGTTCCATTTCTTGGGTTTAGTTAGGAATTCATCATAACCCTAGATTTGTTGAAAGTTGGGTTGGTAAAACCCTAGTTTGTATAAGATGAGTAAGGAATCAAACCCTAGCTTTCCTCTTTGTGATTTTTGATTAGGGGAAAAAGCCCTAACTTGGGTAAAGGGATTTTTATTGGTTAACCCGGCTTTTTAAGGTTGTTAGAGCGATTCCATGGTGGGTTATGATATACACCGGTTAGAGGGTAATTTTGAGTTTTGTGGGTGAAAATACGCCAAAAATCTGCCATTTAAGATGAAATTCGCAATTACGATCTCGTACACCCATTTAAAGGCAAAGTGGTATCGGTATCGTCGAGTGGTACCCGGTACCCTTTCACGAAGAGTGATCTGGAGATGCTTGTCAGTGAATTTTTGTCTGGAGTGCTTCCGAAGCCTTGATTTTTGTACCCTTGCATTATTAAGCCCCAAATTCGTACACCGATAGTATAGGAACCCTAATAAATGACTAATGAGGGTTCAACTAAGAATGAAACTAAGTGAAAAACGCATCGTACCTCGCCGCCTCAACGAAGCGAGTTTGATGTTGGCAAACTTAATGCCCATATGATAATATAGTAAGTTTTTGAATGCATATAATTGTAGGACTGCCTAAGACTGAATATTGAATGATATACTGACACCTACATTAGTAGGCGGAGCATGTATAATACTTGATACTATACGATTAGTGCGGCGACGCACTCTACGGCCGTGTAGGCACATTTGTACTTGATTACTCTAGTGGTGCGGCGACACTCTCGTCGTGCTTGACACTCTACGCTTTGTGCTCACGATTTCAACGATGCGCATGCCAGGTACCCCTTCGGTACCCGGTATTGCCCATATACTACTCATTTCTTGTGCGAAATTACGGTAGTCGAAGCAGGTTATATGATAGAATTACGAATAACGAATAAGAGTTAGAAACCAGCTATACATGGATTACACTGCGAGATGTACCTACAGTACCTTTGTACAAGTATAAAGCTACGTAGTACCTATAGGTACCTCTGTCTGATATAAGCTCTGTGGTACCTCACAGTACCTCCGTCTGAAGTATTAGCTCTGTAACTCCTATGGGAGATCTGAACAAGTATAAGTTTGCTATAAGTACAAGTATGTGTATAAGTTTGTTAAATGGATTCATGAAAAAATTACGATATCTACTACTGTATATCTGTTATTGTCATATGCTTACTATAAATGAGTATTAGTGCATGTGTATACGTATAAGTCATATGTTTCCCACTAAGCGTAAAGCTTAGCACGCGGGTTTAATCGGGTGTAGGTGCAGTGATTAGTACCCCGAAAGTACTTTATTTTGAGTCACATTTAAGATGGGTTTTGAGTCTTTGCGTCTTAATCATGTGAATAAGCTGCCCGATTGACGTGTCGCGAGGTCCGCGACCTGCCTTGATTTTGTTTCGAGGTTTGTTTTTAGTAATTTTGCGGTTTCGGGCCTCGGTCATAATTTCAAGTTTGGTGCATGTCGTGGTCTTTGGAACTGTTGAGGAATTCTCGATTGATTTCATCAATGGAAATGAAGAAATGTCAAAAAGTGAATTGATGAAATGGAGTGTGAGGCTGGATCTGAGGAGGCAATACGGGTTAAAGTTTTAAGCGCCATTGCGAAAATTTATGAAGTTGCGAAAATTTCACAACCATAGCGAAAGTTACGCAATCCTGTGAGAATTTTCGCTATGCATTTTTTGTATGATGGCGGAATTAAAGCTATCATAAGCGAAAGTTAACATTACCGCGTTTGAATTTTAAGCTGCCATAACACTACCCTTGATAGCGAATTTGGCTATCCTTAGCGAAACACCGTATGATGACGAAATTCACTCCCCACAGTTTTGGTTCCAAACGACCTCGTTTTGTATAATTCCCCATTTTGTCCCTATTGTAATCATATATTTTAGGTATTTTGGTATTTCCACACATTTGTTTTGGCTATATAAGCCACCTTATAGCTTTTGTAACCTAACTTTTCAGTGACTTTCGGCCACGACTTTTGTTTTGGGTTTACAGTTTTTCTCCTCTTCTCTCTCTTCTTTCTCTCATTTTCTTGGCGTCAAACACCACCCCAGGGGATGACAACTCAAGGATGTTTGGCTAAACCTCGAAAACCTTGAAAGGAGGTTGGGATAGTTATTAAGAGTCTTTACTTGGGTGGTCCTCGGTTAAATGGCTTGAGTCTTTGCATTTATGGTTCCAAACTTTCCAAACTAGGGTTTAATGCTATTTAATGTCTTTCCTTTGGTCAATACTTGTCATGCTTTAGGGTTAGGTGCATTCTTAATGATAGATACTACTGACATTCTTAACCTAGATGTCATTTACGAGCAAGTGAAATGAGGTTAAATGCTATGTTTTTCAAAGAAGCATTGGAACATTAATGCTTTGAATATATGTTTGGACTCAAATAGGAGTGTTTTAAGGGTTAGTTTTTAAAGCTAAACAAAGATCAGTTTTTTGGCCATGACTATATGTCATTTGCCACTAATGCGGAAATAGCAGGGACACCTTCATAACCCGTTTGCAGTAGTGACCCGGCAGCCTCAAGGTCACCATTTCACACTTTATTTTAAGCTCTTCCGGTTAGCCAGGTGGCCTTTGACTCCACTTTGTCTGAATCGAAAATCCAAATAAAAGTCTCACCATTTTGAATCATGATACAAATCATTTGTGGAATGAAAACCTATCCCCGTGTTCGACCCTAGACCGCTATACTGCAGTAGCTTGACTATGGCAGTAGGAGGATGTAACACCCCGAAATATACCCTAGCAGTTTTCGGACATGTTTAGGGTATAATAAAAGTAAAAGTGTATTTATCAGGATTAAATAAGCAACATAAGATTGTACAACAATTAGGGTAAATTACTAAATTACCAATTCATGACCAAGGGGCATAATACTAATAAGTTCATACTCTATTAGTAAGTTTTTGATAAATTGAATAGAGAATAAAGGCGAAAGGAGGAGGACCAAGAGTAATAAAAAAAAAGATATTAGAATAAAATAAGGAAGAAAATTGTGTGGGAGAAAGCAAAGTGGCTTGAAGGAAAGGGGAGGAAGTTTCCTCCTTGGAAAGTGAAACCTAAAGGGATAAGATCAAATAAGGAGAAGACCAAAAGAAATATCTCATTTTGGTCTTAGGAGAGAAACTTGAAAAAACGGAAGAAAGAAGAAGAGAAAGAAAGAAAGAAGAGAAGGAAAAAGGAAAGAGAGAAGATCATGGGTATGGAAACCCATGAATATTTGTATGAATATACATGTCTTGGGGTGTATGGAATTTACTAAATTTGAATATGGATACATGTCTTGGGTTTGGAAACTCCCAATCTCATTTCTTGTTAGGATTAAGTTGAGAAGAGCTCTAAGGATCCTAGATATGTGCTTTAGGAAGGGTCTAGTTGCAGGTTGAACCAAGAAAATTCCCTATTTTTGATCATATGCAGTAGCCGGACCTTAGAACGAGTTTTAAGGTCAGGGTAAGGGATCTAGAGTAAGTCCTTCTGATAAATTGGCGGCCACATCAATTAAATTGATGTTAGGTTTTAATTTCTCGAATTTGGACCTCTATAGACTAAAGTTATGGTCCTTTTGCGAGAATCGACCAGTGTAAAAATGCAGTCGAATTCGATTAACCAATTCGGTCAATAGCCGGACAGCAGAATGGGTTTTGGGTCATAAATAAGAGAATTTGGCATTAAGTCCTTCCAGTGAAGAAATTGACACATCGTAGACGATGTTAGGCTTTTGAATTTCTTAATTCGGACTCCGGTAGACCAAGTTATGGTCTTTTTACTGAAACCGGTCAAATGGGTGCGGAAATTGAAGCCATAGGAATTAGATCTGTGGGAGTCGGTCGAAGTCTTTGTGGGGATCGTCAGGTCCTGTAAATTAGATCTGCCAGGGTCGTGAGGGTCTGTGAGGTCGTCGGGTCTGTGGGGGTTGTCGAGATCATGTAGAGGTCATCGGGTCTGAAGAGCTCGGCTCGTCGGGGTTATTACGCACTGACCTCCAACCGGAAGGTCATATCTCTTTTCGTTTGAACTCCGATTTGGGTGTTCTTGGACTCTATGGAAGCGTGAGTTAAGAATCCGCCGCATATGCCTGAGGGAGGATATTAGATGTCAGACCGAGGTGTTGGAGCTGAGCTCATCACTTCAGTGCAGCTCGTCGGTCAGTCGGCTCTTGGTATTGCGCATGACCTCAGCCGGAAGGTCATATCTCCGCCGTTTGAACTCATTTGGGTGTTCTTGGACTCTATATGAAAAGCCCATTGAGTCAGAATCCATCCATATGCCTGAGGAGATTATTAGATGTCAGACCCCGAGGAGGTGTTAGACTGGGCTCGTCACTTCAGTGCAGCTCGTCGATTCGAATCGAATTTCATCAAGGTATTTGCGCATGACCTCCAGCAGGAAGGTCATATCTCCTTAGTTTGAACTTCCGATTTGGGTGTTCTTGGACTCTATGGAAAGCCCATTGAGTCAAGAATACATTCTTTTGCCTGAAAGGAGGATATTAGATGTCAGGCCAGGGTGGTGGGCGGGTACCGTCGACTCGGTCTGGTACAGTTAGTCGATCGGCTCGTCGAGGCGTGCGCATGACCTTCCTCGACCGGAGATCATATCTCGCCGTTTGAACTTCAGGTTGGGTATTTATTTGGACTCTATGGTAACACCCCAAAATACTATACCCTAGTAGTTTTCGACATGTTTGGGGGCATTTTGTAGGCAATTTGAATGTTTCGTGAGTTAATACGAAGCATTAGGCTTGAGACAGGAAGGATTACGAGCAGGACAAAAATTGTAGAATTGTCAAGAGGGACAAAGTCATTAATTGAGTGAGATGAAGGCCAAAGTGGAAATAACAAAAGTTGGGGCCACAATGAAATAAGGGGAAGTTGGGGGACAAAAAGGGAATAAAGGAAACATAAATACTATAAAGGAGATGGAGACCAAAAATAATGCATTTTTTTTGGTCTCCCAGAAGAAGCTTGGGTAGGAGAGGAAGAGAGAAGAAAGAAGAAAGAAAGAAGAAAGAGAAAGAAGAAGGGGAGAAGTTCAAGCGGCTCGATTAAAGTATGGATACTTGACCTTGGTGGAAACTAACAGTTTTAGCATGTTTGGTATAGAATCACTTGAGTATGTATTGCTGGGTTTCCTTTGAACATTAAAATTGATTCCCGTCTCTAGAGGTTTTGCTAGGAAACATTATAACTCTAGATCAAGGGGAAGTTTAAGTTTGAAAAGCCCTAGTTAGTAATGAAGTAGATATGGAGGTCTCCAAAAAATTCAAGGATTTGTAGAATTGGGTGAAAATTGAGGTATGAATCCTAGAGTTCCTTTGCAAATTAAAAGTGTTTGTGGAGTTCAGCAAGGAGGGGATTCCATGTTAGTTTTTGATAAAGGATACGTGCAGGAGTGATCTAAGGATGATAAAGCATGAAAAATGGGTGAAAATACCCATTACGGCGTTTTCGGAAGTCCTGCCGGTAGGATTGAGTCTACCGGTAGAATATCGCTACTAATTCATTTTGGCGATCCCTGCAGTAGGACTTAAAGTCCTACCGGGTGGAACTCTACTGTTCAGTTTTGACCAGTTTTGAAATGCATTTTGGCCATAAAGTACTCATTTTAACCTTTATCCGATTTGGGTGATTCAAGTGGCCACTTAAATGAACTTCAAGGAAGGGAGCAAACATATTAATATGTATCTCCAAATTCTGACTCTAGATAGCCCAAAAATTCATGAAAGTGGGGTATGTGCAAGCCCATTTCCTGCACCAGTTAATCATAGATTAGTCCAGGGTTGTTTTGGGCGTAACTCGAGTTCGGTGCTCGAGGTGGAATTGTTTCCGGTTGGAATAAATTATAGCACCTTAACTTTAAGAAGTAGTACAAATATCCAGTGCCAAATATCGAGACAAGGCACTGGAAAATAGACGTAGTGCAATCTGTACCTTGGTAAAATGAGGTAAATCGACTAGTTGGCGCTAAGAAAATGCCATAACTAGTTTGGATGATCGATTGGATTGATTCAATTCTGGGTAAAGTAGATTCGAGAGAAGAATAAATACATGATGAGTGTGATTATATACGCATCATACCTTACCCGTATATGAAAATCACGATAAATAAGCGAACGTAATGTGGCTAAGAATGCCATATTCTAAAAAGAAATTACCGAACTCATATAATTATAAAAATACTCCGAGATCGCTTATTAATCGACATAGCACTTCTGCCCCCGACAGTACTTCACTCCGCTTAGTGTTCTGCACTCGGGACAGTACTCCCAGATTCTCGTTAGTGCTCCAAAGACTCGATTAGCAATTTCCTGCACTCCCGCTAGTGTCTCTAAGACTCCGACAGTACTTCTAAGATTCCGCAAGGTTCGCACTCGATTAGGTACTTCTGCACTTCAAGTAGTGCTCGCACTTGATTAGTACTTCGCACTCGCCCCGCGCTACGCACTCATCTCGCATGCACGGCGACTCCTGCTCTCGATTAGGTTATGGCACTTCTGCCTGCATTCCGAAATCCCGCTCCGCATCAGAGCAATATCTTTGGATATTATTATGATGTGTCTTACACGTTTATTAGTAATCGCTCGGGCATTCCCGAATTATATGATACAATAATCAAGAATAACAAGAGGAAATTATGGTGTATTGTTTCGATCTCACACTACGTATCAATAATAAGAAGCTCTGTGAATCTCTACTTTGACCGAATAAACATATAAGTCCAGAATATAAAATAAGTCCAAAGAGTACCTACTGTACTTCCGTATAATGAACTGGTGTAGTACCTACGTGATATAAGAATAAAGCCTCAGAACTCCTACTGAGTCCGAATGAACATACGTCTCATATAAGTATAAGTTCCGTGATAAGAAGAAACTCAGAATCTCCCACGGAGGTCCGAATAAGTATAATTCCAAAGAGGTACCTACGTACCCAAAGATCAGAAACAAGTATATGTATCCGTTATGATCCGCACTGCCATGGACTAATGTCCATAATTCGATATGTATCCTCAGATACGTCCGATTCCACCCTATATGCGATAATGCATTATGATTAGTTCACTTATCAGACTTACGGGTACCTTTCATACAAGAATAAGATCCGTAAGACAATAACAAGTTCAGAATGCCTGTGATAAGACCGTAAGATAAGTATAGCGCTCAAGACATGTATAAGATCTAAATACATGCCTGGGCTCGATATACCAAAGATGTAAGTTCCAGAAGATCCGTATAAGTTCCGTGGTAAGTACTGTATGTCCCAGATTACATGTAGGGTGATTTGAAATACATGTATAAGTTCTCATATGTGAGTAAGATCCCAAACATTAGTATGTGTTTCGAGATACTCGTGATAAGTTCCATAATACCCGTAGGATTCATACAAGATCCAGAATAAGAATAAGATCCTACATACAAGAATAAGCATAAGTCCCCAGAGTACCTACGGCACCAGACATGAATCACTCAGAATACCTACTGTACTTCTTGAAAATTAAACAAAATGCCTGTTCCTTAGTACCTACGGGTACTTCTATATCCGAAAGACAAGAACAAGCCCAACACAAGTATATAAGTCTATGATCAGACATACTTCAGAGTACAAGCATAATATACGGTTACTTAATATAAGTTCGTGAGGCACCCACTCGGCACCTCCCATTCGATTAGACGCGTAGTACCTACCGCACTTTATCCGATCAACTCTTAGTACCTACGGCACTCCCGCATAAGCTTCGATAAGGATAAACTCCCAGAGTACCCGCCGCACTCTGCATGAGCATAGTGGGTATACGCTAACTCAGTGACTTGTGGGATATGATACCAACACAAGTCAGCATCGTGAGCGTATATTTGATCAAGTGAAATAATGGAGGCTCCCGATACATCAAGTTCTACAACTGTGATAATGCTCCAGATTTCAAGTGATACCTACTGCACCTCCGAACAAGTGTAAACTTCACAGATAAGTATGTTCAGAAACTCCTACCGAGATATGAGATATCTAAATACCAATACGTGTTTAAGTACCGTGATCATGTGGTTCCAGAATTCACGGAGATCGGGGCCAAGTATGTTGAGATAAGTATACATACATGTATATAAGCCAGATATAAAGATACGAGAAATCCGACAAGAACAAGATCTAACTGCCATAAGTATAAGACCGATGAGAATAAGTCCGCTATAAGCGTAGAATTTTAGCAGGTATAAGATTGTTATATGTTTATCATGATTCAGCTTTAAATGCATGTGCATCAGAGGTTATAAGTGAAATGTTTCCACTAAGCGTAAAGCTTAGCACGGGTTTTTAACTGGTGTAGGTGGTACAGGAGAAGAGCCATCGCAAACATCCGCATACACCGGCCAACACACTTCAGGCGGTTCATTACATGTAGGTCCGTGCTCGATTTGTAATTAAAAAGGCGCTTTGTAATTGTAAACGGGACTCGTAAATGTATATGATATTTTGATTATGTTAAGATAAATATACCTACAGTACTAGCTGGTTTTAAAAAAAAAAAAAAATCAAAGTAAGGAGTCCTACCAAGAGCCACATTCCGAAAAATCTGGCTGTGATAAGTTGAATGAGCATAGGCATACGATAACCTAAGGTTTGTGGGAATATGATACCAACACAAGTTGGCATCGTAGCCTACGCTTAGGCTGCCGGAAGAGTCTTCGACAAGGATGTACCAGTAAATGTGTCGCCTAATGCGATGTCTTATCCCGTATATCGATCATTAGAATAATTTAAGTCCCAATCTAGCTTCCAAATATTAAGACAGAGATTTAGTTCGATGGAGCTTGATGGCTTAAGTAGTCATGTCTGCTCTGTAGAAAATACATGACAAGAAAGGATTCGATATAAGAGCAGACATAAAAGAGTATGAATTTCAAGACTAAATTTTATAAGGGGAGAATTGGTAATGACCTCAAAATATACTCTAGTAGTTTTCATGTTTAGGGTATTTTGTGTTTGACTGCTGTGAGTTAATACTAAACATGGAAACTGAGAGACCCGAAAGTTACTTAAACTTAAGGACAAATTAAATTGTCCAAAGAGGGACTTAAAAGTCATTAATTGATGAGATGAAGGCCAAAGTGGAAATAACAAAAATTGGGGCCACAATGAAATAAGGCAGTTAGATGTAAAAAGGAATAAAGGAAACATAAATACTGAGAAGGGAGATGGAGACCAAAAATAATCCATTTTTTTGGTCTCCAAACAAGAAAGAAATGCAGAGAGGAAGAGTACAGCTACAGTTACACAGTTAAGAAGGGAGTAGTTCAAAGCTCACTACTCAAAGTATGGATACTTGACCTTGCATGGAAACTATGGATTTTAGCATGTTTTGGTATAAGAATCACTGAGTATGTATTGGGTTAGGGTTTCCTTTGAATATTAAATTGATTCATCTTCGTGGTTTTGCTAAACATTATTATAACTCTGTGATCTAAGGGAAGTTTGGTTGAAAAGCCCTAGTTCGTAATGAGTAGATATGGAATCCTCCAAAATTCCAAGGATTTGTAGAATTGGGTGAAATTGGTATGAATCCTAGATTCCTTTGCAAATTAAAAGTGTTTAGGAGTTCTCGAGGATTCCATGTTAGTTTTTGATAAAGGATGCATTAGAGGATCTAAGGATGATAAAGATGAAAATGGGTGAAACACCCATTCTGGGCATTGAAGTCCTACCGGTAGGATTGAAGTCCTACCGTAGAATATCGCCATCGGTCATTTGGTTAAGTCCTACCGGTAGGACTTAAAGTCCTACCGGTAGGACTGCCACTGCTCCCGCTTTGACCAGTTTTGGGTGATTTTGGCCATAAATTACTCATTTCTTTATCCGATTTGGGATTCAAGTGGCCACTTAAAATAGACTTCAAGGAGAACAAACCATATTTAATATGTATCTCCAAATTCTGACTCTAGATAGCCCAAAATTCACTCGTGAAGGGCTATGTGCAAGCCCATTTCCGTGACCGTTAATCATAGATTAGTCCGAAGAGTTTTGACGTGAATCCTCGAGTTCCAAGGGTTCGAATTGGGTGTTTCCAGTTGGAATAGAACCCTTAGCACCTTAACTTTAAAGTAGTACAAATATCCAGTGCCAAATATCGAGACAAGGCACTGGAAAATAGATAGTGCAATCTGTACCTTGGTAAAATCTGAATCACTAGTCGGGCATGAAAATGCCAGTAACTTTGGTTTGATGATCCGATTGGATTGATTCCAATTCCTGGCAAAGTAGATTCCAGAGAAGAATAAGAATACATGATTAAGGTGTGTGATTATATACGCATCATACCTACCTGATATGAAAAATACGATCCGTCGCTTAACACATAACGGGCTAAGAATCGCCATATTCTAAAACAAAGAAATTATCAACCTATATAATTATAAAATACTCGAGATCAAGACACTGACATAGCACTTCTGCCCTGATTAGTACTTCGGGCACTCCACTTAGTGCTCCCAAGACTTGATTAGTATATACTTCTGCAGATCCCCCGTTAGTGCCCTAAGACTGGGACAGGTACTTCAGATTCGTTAGTGCTCCCGCACTCCCGATTAGTACTAAGACTCGCAGTGCTCCGCACCCGACAGGTACTCGGGTACTCTGTTAGTGCTCCGCACCCCGACAGGCAATCGCAGATTCCCGTCTGCGTTGCTACGCAAGACTCCCATTCCTATGCTACGCACCCTGCTCGACAGTGGCTATGGCACTCCTAGCTCAGATTCGAAACCCGCTTCCGCACCGTATAATATCTCTTGGATATTATTATGATGTGTTCTACACGCTATTAGTAATCGCTCGGGTATTCCCAGAATTATAAGGATAATAATCAAGAATAAATAAGAGGAAATTATGGTATTGTTTCGACCGTACTACGTATTCTCAATAAGAAGCCTCAGAATCTCTACTGAGACCTAATTAAACATATGTCCCGTAATATAAAATAAGTCCAAAGAGGTACCCACGTACTTCCAGATAATGAACCCGTGTAGTACCCACGTACTTTATAAGAATAAGCCCTCGTAATCCTAATGGAGTCCCGAATGAACATACGTCCTGTTATAAGTATAAGTCGCATAAGAAGAAACTCAGAACTCCTACGGAGGTCCGAATAAGATAATTCCATGAGGCCCACGTACTCCAAAGATTCAAAAACAAAATCCGTTAGATTCAGACTACATGGACTAATGTCCATACTGGGAGCATGTATCCAGATACGTCCCACCGACCTATATGCGATACGATTATGATTAGTCCTACCATCGTACCTACGTACCTTCTCATACAAGAATAAGATCCGTAAGACAATAACAAGTTTCAATGCTCAGATAAGACCGTAAGATAAGTATATGCTCAGAAGATACGTATAAGATCTAAAATACGTCGGTTCACATACCAGATAAGTCTGCAGATCCGGGAGGCAAGTTCGTAAGTAATCAGATAAGTTCAGATTACATGTATAAGATTTGAAATACATGTATAAGTTCTGAGAATACATGGATAAGATCTCAATACAGTATGCGAGATACTGATAAGTTCCATAATACATGTATAAGACTCTAGTACAGACTGAGAATAAGAATAAGATCTCGATATACAAGAATAAGTATAAGTCCCGTAGTACTCATTTGCAATTCCTCAGATTATGAATCGTTTCAGAATACCTACACTTTTTTAAATTAAACAAAATTAGTTTGTAGTAATCTTACTGGTACTACATCCCAAAGACAAGAACAAGCCCGTAACACAAGTATAAGTTCAGAAGACTTCAGATATACTGTGAGTACAAGTATAATATACTAAGTAATTAATAGTTCCTGAAGATCTACAAGACTTCAGATTCTGATACGATGAGTACCTACGTACTCCCAGATCTCGATCACCCCCTTCTCGTAGGCACTACTACCCCGTATAAGCTTTTGGATAGATAAACTCAGTACCTACGTACTCCCGCATGAGCATATACGCACCTAGGACTTGTAATATGATACAACAAGTCAGTACTGATAGACACGGATCATGAATGTACGATACCTGATAAGATTAAGTTCTCAACCAGATACGTCTGCACTCGATATCACACTAACAAGTGTAAACTTCGCAGATAAGTATAAGTTCAGAACTCCTACGGAGATATGAGATATGATCCAAATACCAATATGTTTCATACTCAGATAAACATAGTTCTCAGAATCTCACGAGACTAAATAAGTATAAGCTTGAGATAAGTATACATACATGTATGTTCACAGACAGAAACCAACAAGAACAAGATCTAATCGCTATAAGTATAAGAACTTATGAGAATAAGTCCGCCATAAGTGTAATTCCCAGTAGGTATAAGATTGTTATATGTTTATCATGATTCAAGCCTTTAAATGCATGTGCATCTCGTATAAGTTATAAGAAATGTTTCCCACTGGAAGCGCAGCTTAGTACTAAGCTTTGAACCTGGGTAGGTACAGGAGAAGACATCAAAGAACATCCATATACAAACAAGCCAACACACTGTAGTGGTTCATTACACGTAGTCCGTGCTCGATTTGTAATAAAAGTGCAGCTTTGTAATTGTAAATGGGACTCGGTAAATGCATATGATATTTGATTATATGTAGATGGGGCCATACCACAAAATTAGTTGGTTTTAAAAAAAAAAAAATCTGCAAGAGTCCCAGCCTCTTGGTTTCAAGGTCTCGAAATCTGGCGTGACACTACAAAGCCCATTGAGTCAAGAATCCATCCATATGCCTGAGGAGATTATTAGATGTCAGGACCAAGGTGTTAGACTGAGCTCATCACTTCGCGTAGCTCGTCACCACACCCAGTCGCTGTCAAGATCGATCACACGACTTCCAACTCTGAAGGTCATATCTCCTTCGCTTCAACTCCGATTCGGTGTTCTCGACTCTATAAAGTTTCATTGAGTCAAGAATACATTCATATACCTGAGGAAGATATTAGATGTCAGGACTGAGGTGTTAGACTGAGCCCCTCACTCAAAGGTACTGTCAATTCCAAGTCACTGTCAAGATCGATCACACATTTAATCTCCAACTCTGAAGGTCATATCCTCTGTCGGAACCCATTTGGTGTTCTCGGACTCTATGGAAAGCCCATTGAGTCAAGAATACATTGATATTCCTGAGGAGTATAGAAGATGTTTGACCGAGGTGATGTAATTCGGCTACTGAGGTCACCCAGCCTGTCGGGCCTGTGTCACTGTCTAGGCTGACTATGCATGACCTCCAACTTCTAAGGTCATATCTCCTTCATCCAAATTCCTCGATTCAGTGCCTAGACTCTATGGAAAGCCTATTGAGTCAAGAATACAGCCATACATAATATGATAAAAGTGGAACTCATATTAGGTCCAGAAATAAGGAAAATCAGTAAGCAGATATGAGCAAGAACTAATAACATAAATAGATTTGATATGTAAAGGAATATAGAAGAAAAGAATAAAATGATAAGTTCAGAGAAAACGTATAATTGTGTGACTGCCTATGACCGGATATTGAATGACAAGACATATATGATCAAGCAGCTCAGATTCTCGCTTAGTGCTACTGCCGCTTCTATCACGCGCAGCACGTACAAGATTGGGCGGCTTTGGGCACGATACATGGATCGCGCTTCGCACCCTCGCTGTTTCTACACTTCTATTACGCAAAAGCACGCCCATGTTCCTCGTACTATACACCTCTTCGGTATATTGTACCGAGTCTCGTTCATTCCTTATTCCTGTGGCTCCAAGCAAGCTACTAATATTTATACGTGTGTATCCGAATAAGAAAGGATAAAAAGGGAATAGTTTGACATGAAGGGTACCTGCGGCATTTTAAGAAGTTAAGTCTGGAGTTTCCGCACTCCTATGGGAGATAGAACGCTTTGATAAAAACACAAGTAAAACGCATAAGATAATATAGTATATGTCATAAGATATGATAGTATAATAAAGTACATGAAGATATGTTAATAAGATATAAGATGTTAACCTGAATGGCACCGATATTACCTAATGATGGGCATATATGAATATAAGAATGAGTAAATAAAATATAAAACTATGAGAATATAATAATATAGAAATATGACAGCCGCAATATGAAGCCAGCAGATATGAGAACGAAAATAGATTTAAAGAAATGATGGCATAAATTGCATAATGGGATTTCAAACTAAGGAATGTCGTTTCTACTTACTCATATTCCTCGCTTCAAGTTTTTGCATGTTTGTTCTAAAGCATATTGAATTGATTTCTTAATTGATTCGAGAAAAGTGATTGTGAAATGTTTGCATATGTACCAATGATTACTGAAAATTAAAACTCCATACACATATTGTACTATATTTGCTATAAGGATTTGAACTCGCCTTTATTAGAATGTTAAATCATGATTTCAAGATTATGATATCAATTAATATATCAACAGCGCATCGCGAACTATTGATGTGGGTCACCCGACGCTGTCTTTTGACCCGATTTCCAGAAGGTTCACTATTTGATTTGCTTATAACCAACAAAGAACCCGTAGGGACTGCATCAAGTTATAAAACCATTTGATACCGGGCTCGCAGCCCCGTAGGACCGCAGGCTCTGACTCGATATCCTCGTATATCGAAGATATTGTGCTAAACTAAGTAAGGGCATAAATCGAATTGATTTGCATAATCGGCACTGATTTGCATAACCCAATCGATTCGCATAAATTGAATCGAATCAGAACTCGAATCGACCTGCGGGAGCATTAATTTAATTGATTCGAGATTTCTCAAATATTGATTATGAAAATGAAAGTGTATTGGGATGATCACGAACCATGACTAATTGTATAAACAAGTATATACCGTATTTATATTGATCATCCATAATGATTCAAGGTTTTCAATTGTTAAATTGCATAATGTGATAACAAGATGTGAAACAAAGATATGAAAATGTAGCACAACAAATGGTATATAGTATATAACCAATGAAAAGTAATATATGTATAAGAATATGACATGCATATAATAGGTATGTATATGAACCACAGAAGATAATGTAATCAAACGATAAGATTGCATCGTTAAATATACGACATGAATATATGATGTATTATACCTAACGATCAGAGGAACATGCTATGAACACACGATAAAATGCATATGTGCTAAGAACGATGTAGATAAGTAAAAGATGACAAAGCACTCCGTAATACGTAGTGATAGACAGAGATATGTCAAAGACGTAGAACATGTGACATGATAGTAATAAAGACGATAAGTAATATTATAAAGTTATATTTATACGTATAAGCTTTCAGACTGGCACCATAGGTATTGTCCATGCTTATGTTCCCAATTAAGCCGCAGTTTAGCACTGTGTGTTCAATCCGTGCAGGCATGTATAGTAAGACAAGGATAGAAGGACCGATGATCCCACATCAACAGAGTGAGCGCCTGTAGATGTGTGCCACCGTGACTGCTCGCGATCTCCGATGTTTTATAGAAAAAAATGTACACATGTATGTTAGTTGGACTCAAGATATGTATATAGATGTTGAGGGACACCAATTCGGTGGTAGTTCTTTATATATGAAAATGATTTTGTTATTACAGTAAATTGCTCAGATAACTACGTGTACAAGTTCACTTCCGAGAAAGAACAAATAATGAGTCCTAAAGATATAGTCCGCGTCAGATTTCGCTGATCCGCCATTCGCCTGACGGACTCCGGACGTGATTGCAGGAATATAGGAAACAAATTTTGTTGATCCGGACACCCTACTGTGGCACGAATCACAGAGGACGTCCGCGATCTTCCGCAGATAATCGCTAAAGGTTAACAACTAGAGGAGTCCATCATCAGAGGTTTCCGTGACTCGACATGTAAAATGTAAATGTACAGTATTTGTATATGTATATGTAAATGGAACTCAGGATTGTATGTGTGACGCCTCAAATCCCGAGATTCATTTTGTGATTTTTAATAAAGGTTCATGAACAAAGGTTTATGAACAAAGGTCCAGAACAAAGGACTAAATAGTGCATTGTCGCAGCTCGCTGCAAAACCTTCTTATGTTCTTCGCCAGCATAGAGTGATTTATCCCATGTCCAAAACCCTGCCGTGATACCCACGCCGCGACCCGCTGCCTGCAGGCGCCGCCGCGATAAAGAAACCCCCCGTCGCGACCTTGACGCCCGGGGCCCCAACCCCAACCTGTCGCCACGTAAACTTTATCGCGACATGAGGTCGAGAATTTCTGTCGCGCCACGTCTTAGCCGCCTGGGCAAGCAAGCTCCTCGTCGCACGCACACAAAGTGACAGTAAAACCTATTCATTTTAATACATTTTTCTAACTGCTTTTATATAATTGCTTGTTTTTATTCAAATATAAGGAAAATTTTTACTAAATTTATATTTTTATGCACTTTATAGAAGAAATGGCAGCCTAAAGAAGTATACAAAAGCTTAAGTATCTAGTCAAGTAGCTAGCTCTGATAGACTCTTGTACGCGACAAGTAATTCAAGAATAAATAGCTAAGTCACAACAGAGAATTCAGGTCGTGACTAGAAGTGATAGTGAGCCCAACAAAAGCTGTTGCGACAGGAGAAAATTTGCTGAGACAAGGTAAGAAGAGTTAGCCACGCGTCGCTGGCTAATCGCTTCTCGAGGTCGCGACAGAAAGAAGACATTATGGTAGCAACAAAATCGATGTTCCACTCATCGCTGAATCAATGAAGTTCGATACTTTGAATTCATTTCTTCTAGTGAATTATAGTTATAGTGGATGTTTCGATCAATACTCCATCACGATCATGGATTCTCAGAATCGGTGAAGCACGCCTTCCACTGGAATGGACCTCGCTCTTAGTTACGTTTCACGCTTTGAATTGAAGGAATTTCCCGAAATCGGGATTTTGATTTATTTGATCGATGTTGTTTGTGAATTGAGTTGTTCCCAATAGTAGTACCGGTCACCATCTCAAGGATTGCTTCAAGCCCGATTTCCTGTGAAGCCCTCCGAGTGACACTGCATGGAGATTCCCGAGGAGCCTAACTTACTGCATGCTAGACTATCATTGAAGAACTAAGGAGCTCTAAGAGTTCATTTCGATAGATTTCCAATTCACTCATACTTGAGGTTAAAGGGAATTATTTATCAATTTAACTCATCATAGATTTCACCTTAACTGCTGGATAAATCTTGATCTCAGGTTAATGAGATCTAATCAAGGAGAAGGAAAATCCATCGACGAAAGGATGAGTCATCAACCATTTGTAGAAGTTTTGCAACGACTCGCACTGGGACGCAAGAAATTCCAGCCTTAAGAAACGGGTACAAGCATTGAAAATAAAAATACCTTATCTTATAAAGAAAGTGTTTTGAATACAAGAATGATTAGATCATTTGTTTGAAAGAAGAAGGGTCCTAATTAGTGAATAATGGAGAAATCCAAGTCGCATTATTGTAGCATCTTTGACAAATTTAGATCCAAAATCAGATAGAAAGAATCAATGAATTTGTCTTAAATCACCTGCTCCACAACAATTTCATCTCAGTGTTCATTTCTAGCAGAGATCTGATTCAGTCCAATTTATTTGTTAGTTCAATTTTAAATTTTATTTTTAATTAGATGGAATGGCAGATTATCTTTGGTTTTAAATTCCATTTTTTCAACCTATTACGAGGTTCAAATAAAGGCATCTTCGGAAGAAGCAGTGTGAATGATTCCAACATTCTCGCTGACCTGTGTATCGATATCCGGACTTATATCCAATTTTACTACTCAGATGACATGTTCACTGCAATGTCATAAACTAAACCCATTATTAATTCCAAAACAAAAATCAATTTTATTCATTTTCAAACAACTCTATTCAACTCGACATAGATGCAGAAAACGGTAAGGTTCTTTGGGGATAAGTGTTAAATTGAGTGGTTTAGTCTATATTTTCGCACAAACAAACAAATATGCTCACCGTGGCTCGCTCGCATGCCCGATCGCCAAACAAGAAACAACCCGCCGCGAACATAACGCCCCGTGAAACCCTATCGAGATAGATTCTTTCTGCCGCTGACCGAGGCCTCAAACGGGCTACCGCCATTGGCGGCCTCAAGGCCAAACTCCCTTTTTATTTTGTTGGTTCAACACACTCTAAAATCAACATAAATTAGCCTTATTATTACAAAGGCCACTGAAACCTGGAAAACTTGCAAAAATGTATTTATTATACAAAAAAGAGTTTAATTACAACTCTTGGTTCTTTACACAGTACAAAATTGGGTTTTTCTACCCATAATTTACAAAATACAAAAATGAGGCTTAATTTGGCATTTTCTTCGCCACTAAGTCCTCAGATGCGTTTCATCCCCAAGTGCACCTTCAGTACCTGAAATTGTTATTCCCACTATGGGGTGAGCAATGCCCAGTAGTTGCATTTTCCTACATGGGTTACTCCCCACCTAAGTGCTCATGCAATGGTAATCAAACAAAAATTCAAGTGAATCATGTATATCCCTACTTGAATGTCTACATGCCCCGTCCCATGCCTCGAGTCCTCTCCAACTCTCTCACACATGCAATTTTCCATGTATGATATATCATTTTCAAAACAAAGATATTTGTTTGTTTATGGACAACCCTCCGATATAATAGTGGACATACTCCGATAATTTGTTGTGTGGACTACCCTCCGATATATTATAAAGGGATTATTACTCCGATAAATAATTGTCAGGAGGACTAATCCGATATAATATAGAGGACATAATTCGATAAATAATTGCTGTGCGATTTACCGATATATTATAGTGGACATACCCCGATAAATAATTGTTACCCTCCGATATATTATAAAATGACATACCTCGATAAATAATTGTCATGGATCACCCTCCTCGATATATTATAAAGGGATATAATTATTAATTTGTTGTGTGGACTACCCTCCGATATATTATAGTGGACATACTCTGATAAATAATTGTTGTGTGGACTACCCTCCGATATATGAATCTTACCAAAACCAAGTCATGCCCTCACACCTAATGTTCTACAGTGTCCTGGTGCTTATGAATGCGATATGCCATTTCCATACCAATTCATGTTAATACATCTGAAGACGCATATACTAACATAATTTGCACAAACCAACACGCTATTCAACTTGAAGAATAACACAACAGCACACAAGGCCAATCAATGGTCCGAAATCATCTTGAATTGCCCAAACAAACCAACCGAATCGCCTGAGAACAACCCTAAACCCCAAACAATCGCCCATATCTTCGATCGAAATGCACGACCATGTCGGCCCTAAACACACTAACCATTTGGATTGCTCTTAGCCAAAGACTAAACCAAGTAGGAGAAAAACCCCTACCTCTTGGAGTTTGTCAAAACTCCCCACCTCCCGCCTCACGCAAGCTCTAGCCGGTGGATGATAAACTTCTCTCCGTCCGCCCCCGACAACTCCGCACCCGATCTTCTAAAATTTATAGAGAAGGTAAAGCTTCTCTCTCTACAACTCTTTCTTTCTCTTTTCTTTTCTTTCTCCTTCCTCCTTTTTCCTCCCTCTCTAAACCGGTTTGGTTAATCTTGGGCCAAGTGAGATGTCCTCTCACGTGCCACATGTCAGCCTCTCATTGGCTCTCTTGGATTACCTTATCCCCTTATCCATCCACTTGGATTCTTACCCAATCATGGGTTGCCATTTGTCTCCTAAGGGTCCCACTTGGGCCCTTTGTTTGAGACATCCTGCACTTGACACGTGGCGCACTATTAGCAACTCTTCATGCGCCGTTGTTCCGCACTACCCTAAGAATTAAAACGTGAATCCTCGACTATCTCAGACCGACGAACTCGACGTGGTAACTGGGGATTTCGGCATCGATTTCAATGAGCGGCATCAAGCCATTATCCGATATCTGTAAAAATTCTCGATTTTCAATCAAAATTACCGTTTTACCATTTCTTAGAAAATTTGAATTTTCTCAGGTTTCACAATATGTATTGACACTGTAAACACCACTACGGTAGTAGTTTTATTTTGTATCTTTGTATATGATATTTTGATTCAGTTATATGACTCAGCTCCACCATCACCAAAGAAAGAGCCCCAAGATAAGCTGCGCCTTTACTTCGCTAGCTGGGTCAGGGGTGTGATACCATATACCCAAAGATCCCATCGACCGCTACTAGGCCCAATAACCATAGTCAATTTCAACATTATAATTGTCGCAACCAATAAATCTTATACGCCACCCGGCGCATTTGATTCACTCAGGCTTGACTCGAACAACTTCACATACAATTCAATTTCTCAATGCTAATTGTGTTAACCATGTTCAACATTCCTAAGTATTAATACTACTCGTCATCCCATATTGGAAAATGTTGGAACCTATTTTTACTTTAGAGATATTTACAATCGAGGACTAATTTGAACCTTTGTTTGTCAATGGTTGTCTCGAGTATATCATATCAATCAATTGTCTAAACGCATCTGTAACCTGATATCCAAAGTTAATAACAACTTTCAAGCCCCCATATTTGACATCCGTTTCTGGCCAATATTTTTCCATTGTAATAACATATCACTGAATAGTCAAACTTATTATAATTGGACTGTACAAAATGGTCCTAAATAAATTAAGTAATATGACATGTCATTATGCTTATCACTTCGACTTTATCATAAAGAAAACAATCAGCTTCTAAAAAATAAAAATATGACATTTCAAATTGTCCTCAATTTCAAATTTAGGCTTGGTGGTTCTTGTGGTTTTAAGGTTTTTGTGGTTTTAGGTTTGTGGAGTATTTAGATTTCTATTTTAGGTTTAGGTTTAGGGTTTAGGTTTAGGCTTAGGTTAGAAAGTTTGTAACAGGTTTGTGTGGTTTTATGGTTTAGTACTTAGGTTCGGGGTTTTCTTTGTTGTGGTTTAAGGTTTAGGTTTAGGTTTCTTGTGTCGGGGTTTAGTATTTAGGTTGTGGTTTAGGCTTAGGTTTAGGGCTTTGGGTTTGTGGTTTAGGGTTTTGGTTTCTTGTTTGTATTTAGGGTTTGGTTTGAAGGCTTAGGGTTTCAGTTTAGTGTTTGGTTTGGTTTGGTGGTTTAGTGGTTTGTGGTTGTGAGTGTTTGTGGTTTAGCAGCTTGTGGATTTTAGTATTAAAGCCTAGGTTTAGCATTTAGTATAGGAGGTTTAGGCTTATGTCTCTGTGGTTTGTGGTTAGAGTGTTTAGGTTTAGGGTTCGAGGTTTTGTGGTTCGGGGTCTGGGGCTCGGGGCTCGGGGTTTTAAGTGCAAACAGGGTCAGTCGGCTCAGTATAGGGTTATGGGTCTTATGGTTGAGATACACCACCTAAAAATCATGCTAAGCATTGAGTATAAAAGATATAACACCCAAGGAAAAATGATTGAATTCATGAATGATATGTGTGTTTTTGAGGGTTTCAGTGTGGTACTATGTATCTTATATATATATGTACAAGAATCTTTGTGTTTTTATTTCTCATTGCTACTAACTTGAAATCATGAATCATAAGTCTACTTCAAGATATATGAAGAAACCAATTCAAATGTCATTATAAAGTTCACAAGATTGTTGAGATATTTTTTATGCGACTCAAATAATGGCATGTTAGAGGGAGAGGGAGAGGAGAGTTTAGAAAAACAAACAAAATATATTTTTTGTTTGGAAATAGGAAAACTATTTTAAAAACAAGCTTTTCAAATGTGGGTACAATATTTTTTTTCATTTTTATGTGCGTTTTTATAAGTGTCTCAAGGTCTTCTAGCATTCCGCATATATTGGTTATTTCATTTTATAGTTTTCGATAGGTATTCAAGAACTAATAAATAAAACTAAAATTAAATTAACTCACTATACATTAAGTAAAAATGAAAAAACATATTAGAGATTTGCAGTGAATCCTTAATCCATTTAAATATAGATAAAAGACAATAGTCTTTTATAAATTGAATGGAAACACTCTAAAGTATCAAATATTTTTCGCTTCTTCTCTCTTGTTAAATGATTCGAAAAGAACTGCAGGATAAAAAGAAACACAAAAAGGTGAGAAATGGATATCATTTTTGCTATCTCCTTAGGCCATTTGACTCCCTTTTTCCAAATATGTTTGTTTCCTTAGAAAGTTGATCCTAACCACCAAGAAAGATGAGAAGATAGAAACGTACAAAAGGTTAGAATTTATTCAATGTAAGATATAGCTCTATTCTTCTGATGCCAAGAAATTCTATAGGTTGCAAAGAACACCCTTGTTTATATGGATTTCTGAACCTTCTTCCATCAAAGCTTATCCATTAACAAGAAGAATATTTACTGACAACCAAATTTGAAACAAGTGATTATCATCTAGAAATCACCGAAGATAACATAGTAGCAATGTGTAACTAATTTATTTGGTTGGGTTGGAACAATAATTTGGAATTCTGGACACTTCTTCCTGATTTGAACCTAATTATTTTGATCTAACTTACTGGGGTTATTAGGCTCTGGTTTTTGTCTCTTTAGTTATTTTTTTTTATTTTAGTTTATTTTTACTGGGCTTTGCACATTTTTCCGAACTTCAAATTTAATAAGTCATATATTAACAGAATGTTCATTACTTATATCATTCTTTCATTATGTTCCCATCCCTACCCCCTTTTTTTCCCTCAAATTTTTTGGAATCAAACATAACCTTAGAGATCTAAGACTCCTTTTTGTGTGAACCCAACAACTAAGACAAGAAAAAAAACCATGCTATGCACCATAATTCAATAAGAGGAACTCACCGAATTTACTAGTTTATTTAAAAATTAATCAAGCCAAATAGCATGCATTCAAAGAAAAACAACAAACGCTAAATTATGTCCATATTCTTCAATTCTGGATCAGTCAAATCTACTAGGTATTCCAACACTAATAATGTAATTCCTTAGGTACATGCTGGTCACCAACATTTAGCAGTCCATCCCCTAATCATTTACACCCCATCCAAGTTTAAAAAAAATATCCAGTAAACACCAAACCACAACCATGAATTACAACATCAATTACAAATCACAACATGAAACTTCAAATTCCACCACAAAAAAAATCAAAAACAAGAAAAACAATTTAATTCACAAACCACACAGCACCATTTCAAAAAGAATCATAAAATTTGGCCACGACAATAAACCCGATCAAAACAAAGATAAACCAAATATGTTAATGAATAATCCAAGTTAAAGGCGCCGACGCTGGGCTGGCTTACAGCTGCTGGAGCAACGGGGAGAAGAAAAATAGGAAAAATAAGAAAACCCTAACGAGGTGATTATAAAGGGCAATTGTCGTTGTCACGACAACCTATGATTTGACTTTTTAACGACAATTGACTTCTGCTATGGTCAATCTGCTGACAATTTTATTTAATTGCAACTACTTTGGTCATTATTTTAACTTCCAAACTAATTTAATAATTTTTTTTTCAAACACATTATTTCCGTCTAAAACTCTCCTTGATATATCCAAAAGTTGCTAATTTATTCCTAACCACAATGATGGGAAGCCCAAGGTACTAATCTGTAAGGCCAGTATAACCTCTAGTAAGGAACTCAGTTCCTTCTTCCTTGAGTCCGGGACATTTAGGCTAAAAAAGAAGGTGTATTTATCAAAATTTACCTTACGCCTCGAAGCTCTCTCATTGTACGTATGAAGGCACTGTTTGATTCAGACATACTTATCTGGACTTGCTTTAAAAAAAAAAAAGATAACTGTCATCAGCGAAAAAATAGGTGTGATATAGTAGGGGCCCTATTTCGATTTTACAGTCGTTCACATGGCCTCTCTCTTGCATGCTCCGGATGGTGGATGATAGCCCTTCTGCACAAAGAATAAACAGATAGGGAGAGAGGGGGTCAACTTGTCTGCGGCCTTTGCATGGTGTAATCAAGCCTAGCTCTGTCCCATTGTGCAGAAATATGTCATTAAGTTTACACTAATCATGATCATATTCACCCACAATTTCAACATGATATCATGGAGGAACTTCCACTTTATTCGATCATAGGCTTTCGACATGTCAATTTTTATAGCAGCTACCCCTGCCTTACCATACCTCTTGTGCTTCAGAAAATGGCAGATCTCAAATGCGATCATGATATTCTCAGTGATCAGTTTACCTGGGATGAATGCACTCTGAGCCTCCGAAATCATTGCCAGCAAGACACATTTCAACTGGTTAGCCAACACCTTGGCAATTATTTTATATAACACGTTACACAAAGTAATGGTCCTTAGGTCTGAGATTTTTCCGACCTCTCCTTCGGTATACACAACAAAGGCTGAAGATCTTGCAGACATCCTATGGTAGACCTCGTTATTAAGCACTTCCAAACAAGTCTCTGTCACCTGAACTCCTACAATGTCCCAATAGTGCGGATAAAAGCCCGGGTTCATCCCATCTGACCCAGGGGATTTATCCGGGTGCATAGAGAAGATTGCCTCCTTTATTTCATGAGGCTTAAAGCGGGCTAGGAGAGAATCATTCTATTCATCGGACACCCTTGGCCTAACATTCCTCATAATAGGATCCGCATCACACCCAGAAGAAGCAAAAATATTTTGGAAATAATCAACTATTAGGTTTTTCATACCTCGGTCTCATGAGAGCCATTGATCCCCATCGTCATTCCTCGGTTGCATAACTAGATTCCACCTTTTCCTGTTTGTAGCATATTTGTGGAAAATTTTGGTATTAGAGTCACCTTCCTTTAGCCAGTGCTGTTTGGCTCTCTACTTCCAGTAAATCTCCCATTGGGTGAGGAGAAAATTTATTTCATTCTTAACATCCCTTAGGTGACGTGCTGCATGAGGACCAGTAGAGGCATGCAAAGCCTTGAGCTTCTGTCAGCGTGTATGAAGCTTTTAGTTGTGTGTCATTCTCTAGGCTTTACCCCATTCTTGAAGTTCTTTAGAACAGGTTGCCAGTTGTTCAGTGACTTTGGATCCCAAGGACTTTTCCCAACTGTGCTCTACCACCTCTTTGCAAGCCGACTCTTTCACCCATGCACTCTCAAAACGGAACCTGTATGTATATTGCGACTGTCTCTCCCCAGCATCGAAAATGTTGTGGATATGAGGTTGTAGTAATCTCATTTCGGACCCAGGCCCTCGGAAATAATACAAACCAGTCATGGTTGGCTAGGGCTCTATCCAGCTTTTCTTCCCAACAATTGAAGCTACCCCGGTATCTTTCCTAGGTGAATGTGTTCCCTTGCATGCAGACTTCCTTTAGGTTACAATCATCAATGGCCTCATCGAAGCCTTGAATAAGCGCGAAGGGATGGCGAAATCTACCTCTCTTTTTAGCTTGAGAGAGAAGGTCATTAAAGTCACCCAAACAACACCTCTGGCGTGGCTGGGTTAGACCTTGAATAGCTTAGCAGAGTTATCGAACCTCTCTCCTTCCACAACAAGGCCAACCCACCTCCACGATTTCCCCCCTGCACATAAAAGAGACCCTCGTAGTGTAATAACAGCGTTATCTTCTCCATCTTGAATATGTTGATCTTAACTTCCATTAGGAAGATAATGTTGGGCTTTAGCCTGGAAGCAAGGTCCTGGAGTTGACGCACTGTACGCAGGTTACCCATCCCCCCATGACAATTCCAACTAAGGGCACTCATCTCTTCTGGCAGGTCTGAGAGCAGAACTCGCCAAGCATGTGTCTTGTACATCCTCCAGAATAGTCTCCTCCCCTCCCTGATTCTCCCTGAAGTTGGTTTGATCTTCTTTCCTCCTTCGTTTCATTTCCGCTATGATAAGCCCTTCCTGATCAAGTTGGAGTTCCGGATAGGGTAAGGTTCCAACTTGGTAGGAATCCGTCATAGCAAGATCTCTATCTATATTATCCCTTATCTTCACCCCACCATTATTCGAATTGTCTTCAGCCTTATCTCCTTGGACTTGGTTAGCAATAGGATCATTCTCATAAATTCCTTATGTGGGTCCCCTTGGAATAATATCTCAACCTGCCTTATCCGGTGTAACAGTATATTTTCCACATAAACTTTCCATAACAACTTGCCCGGAAGCTGCGGGCATGGCCACAAAGCCAACGATCGCCGGCGAAACCATGTGCCATAGGCTCTTCTGCAGATTTGTTTGCACTCGTCGAACAGGGCTTCAAAGCTCTCTGCATGCCCTATCAACTACAATAAAAGAAACATAAACTGGGGAGGCGTTCATACTGAAAATTGATCCAGTTCCATTCCCCATCGGTCATTTTAATTTTCATCTAACGTTTGATCGGCTTTCTGATATCCAGGGCTACCCTTGCCCTCATATAGGTCCTCCATTGGCCATCAAAGTTTTTTGCATCACTCTCCACAAAAGTGCAGATAAAGTTACCTATCTTCTTTATAACTCTTTCCGATAGGAGCCCTACCAGAAGTTCATAAAAATGTACCCAAATCTCCATGCGAGTCAGATCTGCATCAAGGGGATCAGTTCCCGTTGGAACCGACTACATAATTAGCGAGCCGAGTGTCTATCAAACGTCCATGGGCCACCCCTGACAACCTTTTCCAGATCCATTTCATGATAGATCAGGAATAGGAAGACTGAAGGTGTAAGATCCTTGATGCTCATACCCTTCACCGACCGCCACAGCGCCGCCAGCGTACTTCATGGCCTGGCTGTTGATGCTTTCTGTCCGTGAGAAACCACCACTAAGCATAGCGCTGAGTCTGTAACGACTAACGAGTCCTTCACTTCCATTCTTTTCCATGACCAACCTTGCCTCCGCCTAATCTTTTGATATCTTCTAGTCAACTCCTCCATAGCTACTCGCCGGAGGACTTCTCCTGATCACCGTCACCAACACCTCGTCACCTGAACAAGACAATCCACAACTCACCACTCAGCACTCAAGATGAATTTCTTTTTTATGATAACAAATAAATAGTAAAATCCTTAACGTGAAAATGTTAATATTATCCTCACGTTAAAGGTCAGTTAAATAATTTTATTATTTTATATGACATGTAATATGATTTGAATTCATTTTTCATAATTCAAATATCTTAATTAGATTTTATTGATCAATAAACACTGATTGAATAAAATTAAAAATTTAAAACATTAAATTAAATAAAAAATGCTAATATATCAAATAAGAAAAATAAAAGCTTAGACACTTCATAGCACAAAATAAAGTTAAGACATAAAATAGAAAAATTAAAAATTAAACATTTAATTGAATAAAATAAAATTAGGAAAAATAAAAATTGGAGATGATTTGGCTTATATAATTAACCTAAAATTAAATTAAATTTAGTCATCGTCGGGACATATTTGAACTTTCCTTCAACTTCTATGATAGAAAATTTGAACTTTTTCAAACGATGATTCTCACGAAATGATGGGGAAAATGGAAAGAAAATTATTCTCAGGAAATGATGGGGAAAAATTGAAAGAAAAATCATGAGGGAAAATTGAAAGAAAAATAAGAAAACGAATACAAATTTATTCTCTTCTTTAATTAATTAAGAAAATTTAAAAAAAAAAAAAAAAACGATGTCAGATTCTCAGAAAACCATGGAAAAATTGAAAGAAAAGAAAAGAAATAAAACATATCGTTAAAACCAAAAAACTTATTTTTATATTTTCTTCCCAGAATTTAACAACATTTTTTTCGGCATCATGAGGTCTCTTGTTTTGACCTATATACATACGGAAGTCGCCTTAAGCTCATATCACACTGCTGTAATATTCCCTCATGCACAGCCTGTGCGATCACAAAACAATAATCTCTACCATTATTAACACACCAGATTGATTTCAACGATATAAATATTTCTTTCTTATTTCATATTTATAAGGATATATACGACAAATATAATACAAAGATTGAAATCATATTACATAGCTACAAGTGTTTTTCCTTTTCCTTCATATTTTCCATGTCATTTAAACTAATTATAATGATTTTTCACTTTTTTTATAAATTAATCTTGAAGAGCTTGTACGCACCTCCCCCTTGAGACCTGAAGTTAACAATCCAATAAACCTCCACTGACCCTGAAACTACTATGATAACCAGAGAAGGGACTGACCGGCTAAGGTACCCCTCAGGATTTTTCAAATTATCCCTAATATTTCCGGGGATCCAAACTAGCCTAAGAAAACATTCAGTACACCTCCACTGTAAACCCCATTTAGCAGGAGAGCTTACGAGCAAGATGCATCACAAAGCAGCAGCAAGATGTGAACAATACATCAACAAAATGAAACCATTTCTCTCTCCAATCCCCATTGATGTAAAGAACAGCTGCAACTCCTAATAACACTCCTACATAAGCCGCTCCAAAGCTCACAAAGAAAGCACCCCCCTCTGTCAAACCTTTCTCTCCTCCTTCATCTGCTTCTTCTTCCTCTTCACCAGCTCCGCTGCAGTTTTTCTTCAACAGTGACCCGCAAAGATGAGGATTTCCGGCATAACTATTCTCCAAGAATGTCCCTGAACTGAGGTTTCCTGATTTGTATCGCCAGCTGGTTACTGTAAGCTCAGAAAACTGCACAAGCTTGGTCAGCTCAGTGAGTTCCCTATGAATGTACCATAAGGTTGGCATATGTATAGAGGCCCGCTTCTATATTCTGTACTTCCGATATGGCTGCTGATTAAACAGCCTGCTTTCTGAGCGGTGAGAAAGATTCAATGCACGAACCAGGCTTAAGTCTCCGATTCCTCGCTTTTTTGCATTGTCCCTGTTAGCCTGTTGGAAGAGAGATCAATTCCAGTCATATGCTGGCAGTTCCTCTTGTAGAAGTCTGTCCTGCTCTGTTGTGAACTCACACTAATGCTCTTATCATTTGCTATGGGGCAGCGTTGAGATTTACTTGGGATGATAATTCAAATGCGTACTGGCTGTGATACAGATATACGAGAAGGAGTGGGGTTGGAACATGATATCATGGAATATTTCCTGGATCGAAATCCGGTCCTGAATTGGATTTAATGGGCAAGAAGGTATGACCCCTGAGAGGTTGTTAGGAAAGATCTAGGATGGTTATTCTGGACACCAATAACTGAGAGGGGATTTTTCCCTGGAAATGGTTCTCTTTCAAGAGGAGAATGCTTTAGCCTGATAACATGGAAATCCAATCAGGGAGGTTACCGGATAAATTGTTATTCCGGACATCTAAGGTTGTCAAATCCATGCTTCTAGTGAAAGCCTTAGTCAGAGGTCCTGTGAGATGATTCCCCTGCAAGTGGACATGAATTAATGAATATGGACTAAAGCAGGATGGAAGAGAGCCTGAGAGATTGTTGTTTGAAAGATCTAGGAGCTGAAGGGCATCAAGGGAGCAAAATTCAACAGGAATGGATCCTTCAAGATGATTGTTAGGCATAACCAGTCCTTCCAAATAGGTCATATTTCCAATCCACCCGGGCAGCTTACCGGAAATGGAGTTCTGGCTGAGATCTAGTCTCTCTAATCCGGAACTGTTGGACAGGTCTGGGATTTTTCCAGAGAAGTGGTTTCCATCTAACAGAAAATGTGTCAAACTGGGGAGGTTAGGAACCCTTGGAAATATTTGGCCATGCAAACCATTCTTTGAGAGTATAAGGACCTTCAGAGAGGGGCAACCCATGGCCAGATCATCGGGTATTCCTCCGGTGATTGAGTTGTTTGACAAGTCTAAGAAGAGAAGGTTTCTCATACCACCAAAGGAAGACGGAATGCTCCCTCCAAAGGAATTCCATGACATATTCAGGAACATGATATTTGGGAAAGAGACATTGAAGTTTGATGGCAATTGGCCATGCAAGTGATTGTTGGAAATATCTATTGCTGAGGTAAATATATTGGGACGATTAGGAAGGTGAAAATAGCCCATAAGAGAGTTATTCTTCAAGTTTAATTCTTCCAACCTTGTATTGTTCTTCATCAGCCAACTGGGAAAATCTGCCTTCAAATTGCTATCTGAGAGATCAACTACTCTTAAATCATACTGGTGATGAAGAAAACTTGGAATCGACGTTGTTTTGAGTATGCAACTTGAAAGACGAAACACCTTGAGTTGAAAGGATGGAACCCAGCTTTGATTTTCATTTTCTAACAACAATGTGTTGTTCCCACAGGTGAGATCAAGCACCTCAAGCTTGGAATGCTTGGCAAAGCTGCTAATGGGAGGAAAAGTTTGGAAAAAGTTATGTGAAAGGGAAAGGAATTCAAGCGACAAGAGACCAGCAAAGAGAGATGAATCTAGGTTCCCTGAAAATCTATTTTTAGATAGATCCAATGCCCTAAGGAGGCTGCTTCAACATGAGAGATACTCTGCCTGAACCCATTATCACTTCGAGGCTCCACTCTTGAAGGTTCTGTTTGAAAACCTGAGAAAAAAGGGAGCAAAGAATGGTTCTTTCCCATTTTGTATCAGCAAAGGGTTTTGAATCAAAATTAAAAGTACTATAATAAGTACCTTGAACCACAAAGGTGAACCATTGATTCCATTGCTTCGGGCAAAGATAAGGCTTTAAGTGATGTCATCATCTCTACTATTTGCAGAATGCTGCTGCTGAGATTGTTAGAAGACAAATCCAGAACCTCCAAATTTCTCAAATTATTCATCTCTGGAAGAGAAAAAGGAATAATTATAAAAGACAGAGAAAAAAGAGCATTACCAAATTCATATTAAAGCATACCTTTGAGGGTAACAGAGCCTTCCAATTTATTGGTCCTCAGATAAAGCTCTAAGCGATGAGACTATCCCCAATGATTTTAGAGCGCTGATATTGAAATTATTTGACTTCAGGTTTAAAACTTCAACTTTAATAGATTTTTGAGCCCTTGGATATTGAAGACTGAAAATTAGAGGTATCATATAAAACAAAACCAACAAAGAATTTCTTACACTACACAGCAATTGATTGATATTCTTTATAATGCAATTGATAGATATTACATTTCAAAATGACTTGTCATGAAGTGTGAAGATGGAGAGAATTCTTGTGTGTACCTTTGGTTGTTATAAAGCTATCCAATGAATTACCACCAAACCCAACTCCTCCAAGTTGTGCAAAGCAGCGAACTCTGCAAAGACAATATAATAATTTCTTTCTGTTTGGATAATACAGAAAAAGGGAGAAAAAGGTGGATAAAGTTTGGGAAAATGCATTATTCAATAATTTAAGTTTTCCTCCCGGCAACTCTTCCATGAACAATCAAATTAAAGAATATAATTCTATTTTATCTTTTATTTCTTTCTATTTTTCATTTCAATTTTCTTTTCCTGAAACTTTCCCTAGACCATGCATAGCTTAAACGTTCTAAAAAGCAAGAACTGAAACAGGTTTCCTAAACTTGAAGGAACCAATCTTAATGTCCACTTACGGAAGAAACTTACAGTAACTATGAAACAAAAAATATATCATCCCGAAAAGGATATTCAAAAAAGAAAAAAGGAACATAAATAAAATAAAAGGGGAAGAAAGAATGCCATTGTACCTTGAGTTGATCCTTCTAATATGTTTGAACCTAGGGATAGAGACTTCAGTGATGACAGTTCAGTCAAAGATGTGAGGACAAGTATTGTCCAAATCCATGCTTAAACTAAGGAGCTCCAGATTGTTCAACTTAAATACTCTTTCAAAGCCTGCAGAATAAGAAAGAGGACAAAGATTCAAAAGAAAAGAAAAAATAAGAACTGAAAACTTTGGGAAAAAATTATACCATCATCATCATCCCCCAAACAGGTCAGCATATTTGTGGACAAATTGAGTAGTTTGAGCTCCATAAATGGAACAAATAAAGAGGAATTGAGGTACGATTCTTCCTGTGACAACTCCCTCGTATTGTTGAGAAAAAGCTTGAGTACTCGTCCTGTTGTGTTGCTACACTCAACCCTTTCCCACCCACAACAGTCACTTTCTTCATCTTCCCAAGCTGGAAAAGAAGAGCAATCTGGAGAACAGAAAGAAGCTTTCAGCTCCAAGAGAGCAACCCTCTCTTCATCAAAGCATCCAAAACAACGATAACCTAGCACCAGAAACAAAATTAAGAAGGCCCAAAGCCAAAAATGCCTCTCCATGAATATCACAATTTGCAAATGACGGCTGCATTGTGAGAAAATTATTTAAATACAAGATATTTTGTGATTATCCACATACCTAAATTTCATTCTGTTAAAAGTTCCAAATAATGAAAAGCTGACAAGTGGTTCACTGGATCATTGGCGTATTTTTTCAGATGGACCACTGACCAGCACACAAAAGATGGTCCCTTCCAGGGACAGAGGACATCGAACATTAAAGGGTATGGCCTCCACTGCAAAGGAAAAATGGCAACTCGCCTGTCTGCTGTACCCAGTCAACAAAGGGTTGCAGACATCTTCAACCACCAAGAGTAACAGCAATTTATTCCCGCAGGACTGCTAGTACCAAATCTATGACAGTTAGCAATGGTGTAAATCAGAACTCAGAATATGATAGACACAGGAAAAGGATTACAGGTAAGAAGTGGTTATGTCAAATTCAAATGAACAAAGTCATTCTCCTAGTTACGCCTTTTCTGCATGAGATTTTGGGTGATAAGGATGGTATGCAGATGCTTATAAGCTCGAAGATTGCATCTAAACATGGATGAAGATTCTTTGGTATCTAGATGCTATGTATTTTCAAGAATGCTGAAATAAAAAATAAAAACACTGGTTTATAGCATAAGGAATCAGGTGACATTAGCTGACCAAATCTTCACTACAAAATGGCACAATAAGTCACATACTAAGCTCCTAGCTGTCTACCAAAGTAGTATATAACAGAATAGGTTACGCATTAACCAAGAAAATTCTTGTTCTGGGCTTAGAATTATCGCTTACATTTTCTTATGATGATTAGTCAAATAAAGAATACTGACTCATTCAAACACAGGAAAAGTCAAATGTTTCAAACATGGAGCCCCCTGGTGAGAAAGAGCTGAAGAGCCAATAGCCTAGGGTAACAAAAGGGTTTATTCCACAGATCTGAAGTCTGTTAAACCATATATATAGCAGGCAGGACTCAGTTTTTTTTTAAAACCTCCGGAGAACTGAAAACCCACCCTCGCCAGCAGACATATTCTCTGCTAAATATCTGAAAGATCGCAAGCAAATGCATCCAGAAGGTTAAGGAGAACTAAGGTTTGATTTAACAATACTGGATCATCATGATCTCAACACGCAACTTGCTGATGTGTTTAGAGGGTAATGCAGGGCAGGGATTATGACGATGCAGGAAGAATGAATCGCGTAATGAAGAATCAAATGGGATTATTTATGCATTAACAGGACAACCGACAACTGTTGAATAAATTGAGAAGATTATTCAAAGAAAGAGAATATGTACAAATCTGTTTTTATTGAATAACTGTACAACTTTCAGTTTAGCAGCAAAAGGGAGTTGAGGAAAATATCTACAGGGGTTGCAGGCAGAAGCCAGGAAGGACTTCTCCGAACCACAGAAGTACAGTGTATTTTAAGCAGCACCATAATACAAGTTGGCAGCAGATTCATAAGATTAGCCTGGCTTTTAAGCTTTTAAGCACACCATAGCTATCATTCCATTTCCTAAGTAACTCTTGAACTCCAGATCACTATCTGTGGGACAATTCTCAATTTTACAACTGGATCTCGTTCTCTGAGTTATCAGGAGCACCATTGTGGAAAACCAAAATCTATGCATCAATGGAATAATCAAGAGAGAAGTCCAAAAATAGAGTCGTAATTTGAACGATTACAACAGCAGGAAAAAAATCCCATGATTCCCGACTCCATCGTTAAGGCAATGTCCTTCCCGTTTCTGTAGAACTCTCACAAGCTCCTCAGAACTTAAGTGTCCATCACGGTCATCAAACCGTGGAAAATGGTTCAACCATACTGTCACTGAGAGAAATGCCACATACACAAATTACAGATCACTCTATGAACAAACAAAGTTGAGTGATAAATCCAGTCTTCTGAAATATTTCCGTAAAGCATAATGACAAGTTCCAGCAAGATTTTACATGCTAAAAAATTTAAGACTGAAAACAAGAACGTGAGGTTAGAATAAATACCAATAACAACAGGTTATCACCAAAAACATTTTCACAATGATTATAGAATTTAGTATTATTTCAACAGTTCTGCATAATATCTATTGTCAACCATAGGTAACTAACTTAAAGATGATAAAATCAAGCAATAGGAGAACTGCGATGATGGTTGCAAACAATGCTACTGACATGCAGAGCTTCCACCAAAATTAATTTTTAAAGAAAGAGTCCCTCATGATTTAGTAAAATTCCCCAATTTTAAATTACTTGACCAAAATACAAGAAATTAGCCGTTATCAAAAAATAGGAGAAAAAAAATACACAACCAGCAACAAGGGAGTCAGTGTCATACATTAGAAGCAGCACGTTGGAAATCTGTCTTTGTCAATAATCCATTTACTTCCCCATAACTAGAAAGAGCCAATGCAAATGGTCTCAATCTTCTACGTAGCTCTGCAAAACTCTTAAATTCCTCAAATGTAATACGTATCTCACTTAGAGAGGGTTTTTTGTTTAATTCTTCAACCCGATCAAGCAACCTGTTTAAATGATTCAAGTCGGCTGAAGCTACCATGGATAAGGTAAAATCCTTAGCTGAAATGGATCCTCGTCCTTTGTAATCATAATGATCAAACTCCAATCTCAGCATCTGTGGAAATACAACTAACATTGTCTTTAGTGGGGCATGTAAGGTAGATACAAAATTATCTACAGAAAAAATAAAGAAATAGAGGAAAAAATCAGAAAACAAAAAGAAAGATTTGGAAAATGGTTGCATAAAACAATAGCAAATTGGGAAAACTCATATGCATACAACTCAAATGAATCTTTCTTGAACTGTTATCACTCATAAATATTTTGAGATATGTTTTAAAGATAAGGGACGGGGCAACATACTTCATCATGCAGATCTCTCATAAACTGCAAAAATTTCTCGTGTTGGAGTTTTGCCTTTCCATCTTTACCAAAGAAGTACTCCAGCAGGCCTCCATTTTCCACAGAACCAGCACTTTTTAATCCAAATCGACGCCCATTCCTGTGGTGAGCTCCTTGTCTGTTATGAGCTCGCATCAAAGACATCACTTTCTTGAATTCCTCCTTATCAATCTCCCTATAGGAACGGAAACAGCAAAGTCATTAGCAAGTTGAAAACAAGAGAATCAATAACCACCTGTGAGAGTTCTACATGGTGACATCAATTGATAAATATACGTAAGTGAAGACTATGATTAACATATAGGCTTCAACCCCTACATTAATAGTCCTTGACCCAAATAGGTCTTGATCATATTTGTTTACAACAGATCAACCACACATCAATACGTAAATTAGCTAAAACTTAAAAGTTTTCATGTCGCATTGTACTTGAATACATTTACATGGACCCAACAAACTTGCATATTATTTGCATACTTATCAAAAGATAAAAATTAAAATTGAACCCTAAGAAACTTGGTGGCATGTTTATGAACAAACCTACTTGAAGACAAACTATTTACAAACAGATTTTAAGGTCATGTTGCTGATGAGTTGTGTTAGAATTGTCACCCTATTAAAATCAGTTCGAAAGGGGTGGTTCATGGAATTTTACAAAGTTCAAGCAGACTTAAGCGCATACAGGTATACAACATTATGAACTTATCATCCTACGTATGTGGCTTCCACCATTTCATTGATACACCACAAAAAATTTCCCACATTGTGAGAACAAAAAACTGAGTTAAATCCCACTTGGGAATGCAAAACTTTCAACAATCATCATATACAATAAAAAATATCGACATTTCCTCATAAATACTAAAATTTAATTCTTCATCTTGCTGAGGACAAACAGTTTGAGTTAAATCCATGAGGGAAAGCAATACTTCATTTTTTCCTGCATTTTAAACATGTACAAAAAATGCAATCGCTAATAGAAGTGAGAAACTTAATGCAGATATCTCCTAACAATTGTTTGGCTGTTATTAGGGCATTAAGGATTAAAAATTACTAAGAAGATAGATTTCAGCTGCTTCAGATATCTCCGAACACCTTGTTTGGCTGTTATTAGGTCATTAAGGATTAAAAATTACTAAGAAGATAGATTTCAGCTACTTCACCCTTTTCCAGTTTACATCACATAATAAAGAAATTAATTAATTAATTTTGATTTTCAGGAACTCTTACAGATGGTAGAGTTTTACCTTAAAAAGATAATAATTTTTTAACAATTATTTTAAGGAACATATGATTATTAGAATTTGCAAGCAGAATTTCAAAAACTTTGATAGTAGTCTTTAGAACAGAAGGTAAGTCACTAGTTTTATATCTAAAAAAGCAAAAGTGCATCCAATAACTCATCAATTATACCATTAAAGGGATTCATCATGCGAAATAAAAAAGAAAAAAAAAAAAGAAAAAAATTGTTTTTAGTGATGGATGTCCATGAATTTCTTCTTTCAATAGAAATTTCTCTTTTTGTTTTTTTTCCATAGAAGGTAATAAGAGCCCATTTCTAATTGAATCAAAATCCCAGGAAGGTTATGGCTCTTCGTCATAGGGTCTGTGAAAGGTTAGGAATAGGGGGAAAAAGAAGAAAGAAATTCATTCGTTCATAAACAACAGGTAGTTATAATTCATCACTTGAGGACTGCTATTTCTTTTACGGCTCCATAAGATCTATTCTTACTGACTAGGGCCATTGTGTTACCTCTCATTTGAACTCAATTTCGATTAACATAAAAATAAATGATAACGTTTTTCTAAAAGAAAAAAGGAAGCATGAGAAGACTGATTAAATCGAAGTAAACCGTGGACCTACTTGGAAGCGATCAACTGTATCATACATAGGACAGTTTAAGAGAGGATTTAGAAACTAAATTCCTTACAAAATATCAATGAATAATATACATATAAACACTTTATCTTTGTTTCCTCCCCCGTCCTAATAGGACAGGAATACCAAAAACAAAGAGCCCAGCTACTAGAGAAAGAAAATGGTCATAAATAAGTTAAAAGCAACAGGAGGACTATATTCAACAGAAAAAAGTAAAGCAATAAGCTGAAACAGATCCATACAAGCTAAAGAGTAAAATTAAACTAATAATGATTACTACAATTTATGGAATGTATTTCATTGGAAAAATTTATATTAATACCCACCCGCTATTGTCGATGTCAAACATTTTGAATGCCACCGAAAAGCTTGTTTCTGGGATGCTCAGTAGGGTAACAAAAAAGATATACCTGTTAAAAAATAAATAAATAAAAGCTTATCCTCCAAAAATCAAACATTCGCCGTTTGATAGAGAGGGACCTAATAATATAAAAGCCAATTACAACACTTTATACAACAAGGTATTAGGAAACAAAACAATGATACATTGCTAACTTACTCTTTGAAAGATATAAGTCCATCGCTATTCATATCGAAAAGCATAAAAAACTCTGAAGGATCACAAATATAAACCCAGGCACTCTCTAAATTTCCTCAAAGAATCCATCCCTAACAAGGTGTGATTCAGATGGAGGGAAACACAGGAACAGCTGCCCGCATTAAATCTGCTGGTCTCATCAGTGTTTCCCCGTCTGGGGTTATGGAATGATGCAAAGTACTCAAAAACCTTCAAGGATAACATGGACCAAGACTTTGTCAATTTTAGTATTTAGTAATGATTTGAATAAATCAAACATTAAATGAGCTTGATGCAGCACTGGTTAAATTTCAAGCAGTGGTCAAAAATGCATGCCAATCTTGAGGCCTGGTGATTGCATTATTCTATTAGAACGGTGAAGGATACATAGCAAAATAATAAAAGTAAATGAAGTAGAGTCTCTGATGTTATGATCAAATCCAGAGACCAAGTCTGATATTTAAGAAATAAAACATAATTAGAGTAGACCAAAGATTGAGAAGGGGAAAGAAAGAATATTATCCTGATAATCAATCCCTAAGGCCGGGCTCAAGTGATAAAGAGTTGAAGATTTGTGAGAGGTTCCAGGTTCAAGGCCCAAAGGGGCCAAAACACTATAGTTCCAAGTTCGAGGCCAACAGGGCCAAAAATTATCTATCAAAAAGATATTATCCTGAAAAACTGCATCAGATTTTGGGAATAGTAGTACAACACAAATCACTTTAGGGCATGATTTGGTTTTTATTCCATTAAGAAAACATTCACTAGCATTCTTGTATATGAAGAATCAAATTTATGAAAAGAATCACAACAAAGCAACCCAAAGGATACAAGTGAACATTCGGTTACGCACTGCCAATCTAAAAAATAAGTAATTTATTTCTATAGCTGACTTCTCCATTCTAATGGGAGACAATGAAACCCTGCTTTCTCCATATTTAACCATTCCATAAAGGATTTCTTTGTATTTTGGCAGAGCTACAAAGGGGTCATAGGGTGGCCTTGTGGGTATTAGAAGAGGAAGATGAATAGAGTGGTCTCCACCTGTTAGTTTGTTGCTAACATCTCTCATCCATATAAATTTTATTTCTTGCTTTTTTTGGATAGGCTACCTTCATCTTTACTAATATATAATATGGAGAATCTGAGCTATATTTTGTAGTTTAAATATAATCTTGTGTTTAAAATTAAACGTGAGAAAACTGTGTTGATCCCTATGAGGTTGTGATTGCTGATGGGAAAACTTAGAAAGTGTTCTAGGCTACATTATCCCTGTCATTTATCTAGGATTATCATTGTATCTCCCTTCAAGTCTACTCAGGTTTGAAGAGTACAATACTTATCCAAAGGTCACTTACCCAATAAAGCACCCTTTCAAGTTTTTGACTTCATATATTTAATGTCCTTTATCTCTAAGGAAGGTGAGCTTTAAAGGCTAGAAAAGATCTAAAGGGATTTCGCTCTGATGTGGGGAAAATTTTCTTTAGAGGTTCAATTTAGTTATTTGTCTATAGCTAGCACTCACAAGTCGGTTGTGGGAGTGTGGGATTTGCTTTGTTTTCTCACATGGCTTAACTTTTTAGTAACGTAGTATGCCTTTTTATTGGCGCTGTTAATATGCATGTATATGGGTGTGCATTGTATTGGTAAAACTCAGTGGTGTGTGTGCATGTGTGTGTGTGTGTTTATGTTATATTTATTAATGCGTGTTTGTCTCTATATATTTATACATCTATACACGTTTCATTCTTAGTACTGAGAACAAATCAAAGAGAGATTTTTTTGTCAAAATTTCAGCCTAAATATTGTTCTGGGTACAACACAATATGTCAAATAATAACATGTTCACATGTGAAGAACCAATCCATATCGTTTAGTCTTACCAATAATAAACTTGTTTTCTGTGATCTCCCATCACATCCTGAATTAAATACAACGTTTAGCAATAGTTAAGGATCTTCTATACATGCTTGAGTTTGAATAAGATAATGAATATTGATCTCCCGTTGTTCAATACCTTGGAGAACACGGTTATTTTAAAAGAGGATCGTCGTTGCATTCACAGAACTTAAGTCTATAATCCACTGGATGGTTCAACCCACCAGTGAGATCATTAATCACACTTTGCTGAACTTTCAATGGTCAGGTTTTTTAGATTATCAAAATTTTCCTGTTTTTCTTCTTTCTTTCTTCCAAAAATACACTACAACATGTTAAAAAGGGCCTATTGTTTGTTAGATGCTCTTTAATGTCTATATATTTATTTATTAAAATAAGTAAAAATAGAGTCCCCGTTATGAAACAAACAGTCGTTAATCACCAACTTCCAAAAGAGTTGCTTTCATCTCAAACATTTGGGCCATTCTCTGAATGGGCCACATTCATGCGCAGAGACAATTATTTTGAAATTCATGCTTTGTAAACCAAAGGAGGGTCTCTTGAATTTCTTCAAGACTCCTGAAGATTGCAAAATGGTTAAGGAAATAAGTAGTATGTTGATACAAGAGGGCTCCTAATAAAATTAACTTCTGTTACTGCTGGTTCTATATCCAAATTTCACTGGTATATTTTTTAGTAGCCTCTGTCAACAGGCCCAACCTGATCTTGATTTAAAGGGAGAAAATAAGAAAAGCATATTCACTCAACAAAGGAGCACCCAACTCTCAAAGCTTCAATTCTGAAACATTTTGAACCAGACCTATATTACTTTATTATAAAAATAGGGCTACAAATTCAGATAACAAGCCAGACTCCTGAAAGTTCTCAATATCCCAAACTAGGACATAAAATGAAAGGTATTGCATCTAACATATTTCAAGACATGCAAAAGATAAATAATAAAGTATGGCAGGCCTCCGATTCATTTTTGACAACAAAACCTAATACTGGTACAATTGTTACTTGTTATCACTAGATACTTTAATCAATTCCAAGCTATTATTTAAGGTACATGGAAAAAGTCAGTATTCATGGTCGTAAAACAAATTGTTGCAAAGATCATGTTATGAATACCTTTTCAGAGGGTCAGATCCTAATGCTCGTAGTTGAAAAAATCTTTCCATGTTTCTGCAAATGTAAAACAGGCTGTTAACTACTGAAAATGTATTGCAATGGATCGACCACAACCAAGAATTGACCAAAATCACTGGCCACTGTGAAGCATGATATTTATATTAAAACCCAAATCTTACAAACTTGAGCTTTTATGAGAGCTGGTAGTTTAACATGGTATCAGAACTTTGTTTGACAGGAGATCATAGATTCCACTAGCGGAACCGGAAAATAAAGTCAGGGGTGATAACATTTTTAGAGCACAGGTATAATGGTTATAACTTACCTCCAAATTGGAGGTTAGGGGTTCAATGAGGAGCGATTTGTTAAAATATAACTGTCAGGCATTAAACAGACTGACAGAAAGTAATGATCAGTATCTGATGATTTCCTGCAAATGTTTACAACTCCATATTATAGAAACTGCACTCTTATTTTCTTATATAAAGTATATATATATATATATATATATAGTATATAGTATATATAAGAGAGAGATAGGTGGACACACACAGTTGAGCACATTTTTTCCCTCTCAAATGACTTAAAATGCTTCCATCCTCTGTTTACTTCACACATCTTTCCTTTTTGTTACACAATATAAATTAATGGATCTGATATTCTATTAGAGTTAATTCCTGTTGAGAAATCGATCATAGAGAGGAAAACTATGTAATGCATTTTGCAGCTGGACAAAATGCATTCTATTTCCACGTGTCATGCATGGCTTCAAGGACAGCTTTTGAGGTAAACAAGTTTGTAGGGTTTGTTTTGTGCACAAAGAGGGTCCTACGACGCTTATTGGAGTCAGTTATCGAGTAGCCGAGGTCAAAGGATTTGATGTTTGGGTAGCTTTTCCTTTCTGGGTGTGTTAGGTGTATTCTGGGGCTGTCCACTTGTGTAGCCTCTCTTGTTGGTTTTTTGTGTGTTTTGTTAGCTAGCTTTTTCATGCTCTATAGTGTCTCTTTAAAATCTGGTTTACTTCCCTTGTACTCTCCCTACGTCGCCACTTTTCAGCTCTCTTGAATATATTCATTTTTTACTTCTACCAAAAAAAAACTAATGGGAGTACAGTTGAGGATAGGCACTAGTTATAGGATCACCAAGAACAGTGTGGACTATCTTTAAAGAATACACTAAAGAAGCTGTTTTTTTAATCGTTAAAAAGCAGTGTATTGATAAAAAAAGAACCAAGGTTCCAAGAAGTACACATGGGATATACAAAAGGGAACCAGAAGGGAAACAAGAAACAGCAGAGCAGGCTGCTACAAAAGCCTACCAGCCAAAAAACCAAGGGCCAAGCAGACAAAACCCTTCACTAGCCTCCTCAACTTGAGGCCAACCGCCTAAGAGAAGCTTCGGGTCTCTCACTTTTAGTTTCAGCTTCAACTTGGGTTGCCTCTGTAAAAAGAATAGACAACTTTTTTCTTTTTTAATGACAATAAGAACTCAAGGGATCTCTTTTTCCCAAGAACTCTTGAAGTTCCATCAAAGTTGCCACAAGACTAATTTTTGAAAGGGAGCAGACATCTATATAGACAGAATTAGTCTTGGACTTTCACCAATTAAATCATCCACAAGCACAGGAATTGAGAACCCTAAGAAATTCAGTCACATAATGATTATTAGAACATTTATGACATGGTAAATAAGTATAAATCTGATTATTCCAGGCTCCTCAGAAGATTAAGACAAGAAGGTGGCCAACTGAGCAGCTTTAAGTAGAAGAGTCATCACATAAACTTTGATAGAGCAGCTTTCTCAAGCCAGCTTAGGTGGGGGCCATATCAACAAATTCCATGCATGTAGTCAATTGGGCCCAGCCTGACTACCCTTATTAGCAAACTTGATTTTTGGTATCCAGATATCATTTTTACTTGCCATATGTCACCATAATTTGTTAATTCATCACATGCCACCTCCTTATTGGCCCATCAAGGAAAGCTAGTCTACTCAATTTTTCAGATCAGGAGAAAATTTAGAATTATTTGTGCTAAAAAGGCTTTGCATGGATTTTCCTTGTGCTGGTGAGATTCTCCAGAGATTTGATCTTCAGATGTTTGTTATTTCCAGCCTAAAAATCATATTTTAGAATGGTGAGTCCTGGTACACTAAATGGCTTCGTGATTAATACCCGTGTTATAGTTCCAGGAGTATGATTTATATATCAATAAAGAGTTGTTCTTTCTATCGATTATCGTCTCATGCTAGATTTTCCTCCTTTACTTGCATGTTTTCTAGTTAGATGAGTTGAATGTCTACAGGTGGCACAAACCAAGAGGAAATTGGTTGTGTGCATGAAGTGCCTTTGATAAAGAAAGAGCAAAAAGAGAAGAGGAGGGTAAGACCTTCCTAGAGCCCAAGCAGGATCGACACTTTTGGCATGTTTACTCAAGAAAGAAGAGTGGGACACAAAGGGGACAGAGAGAGGGCCAGCTGGAAATGAATTGAGCAGAGTTGGTTGCACGAAAAGGGGAATCTGGGACGCAGGAGAGGCAGGAAAATGGTGGTGAGGAATGTGGGCTCAGTCCCTTGGTTGTGATTGTAGCACAAATAATTTTTCTTCCTTGTTCTTTATTTTCTGTTCTTTCTCTTCATCCTTTGTCTTTGTTTTCTGGTTTTACAGAGGAAGGCTCGATTCATTTCTCCGTTAGTTGATTTGATTAATACAATCAGACTTTTAGTCTTCATTTTATTCTGGAATAGTGTTTTTTTTTTCCTGTTTTTCTGTCACTGGTCTAACCTGCCGGATTACCATGGGGAAGACCGAAGATAGTATGGAGACCAAGACCCAGTCACGTTTGGATGCGCAAGACGACCACATCAAAACTCTCACTGATCAGCTTGAGGCTCTACAACACAATCAGGAACGCCATCAGCACCATGCTCTTCAAGAGAATCAGGATAAATTCCAACATATGGTAATGCATGGAGCGAAAGAATGGAGAAACAAAACTAATGATCAAGCCGATAAAGAGAGCCCAGATCACCTAATTCATGATTCTTGATCAATTGCCTCTCAAATGATCATACCTGTAAATGAACATCCCTCCCATGCGTTTAGACAAACTTTGAGCTTGTAGAACCTCCCCTACTCTAACTTAAGGCTGTGAAGCTTCCCACATATTCGAATAGACCCTCAAGGATGGCTAACTAGGGTGAAACTCTTATTTAAGGTCCAGGGAACTCCTGAACATCACAGAATACCTTTGGCCCATATTTGTATGGAGGGTGTAGCCAGCCCATTGGTTTTTCCATTGTGGGTGGGAAATCCAAAGAAAAATTTGTTGTGGGGATTTTAAGGAGAACTTGAACCGTTTCAGTGGGGTGCTTAACTCAGCTCCTTATGAGCAATCACACCAATAAAGGGTATGTTGATGAATATGACCAACAGATTTTGAACTCAGTGCTTCAATGATTCCAAGGGAAACAGAGGCGTTATATTTGGGGTATTTCATGAACGGGCTGCGGGAGGAGATTAAAGATTGGGTGCGACTATTGGGACCAGAGACACGCCTCAACGCCTTCAACACTGCAAGAAACGTGGAGATGGCCATCGGAAAAAAAGTCAACACATGGGGAAACCATGGGGCTAGGGCGGATGCAAATACTAGCGGGTCACGTGACTAACACTCCTCCTATTTTAAAAATGGGTTTAAACCCAACTCATCCGAAGGTCAAGGGCAAACACAACCCGCATAAGTTTTCTTTCCTTTGATCAACCTAAGATGGATGCGATTCCATCACCACACCTCCTTTTGACCTAGCTACGGCACTACTGTGTGAGTGCCAAAGGGGATCAAGCATATGTCTCGGGAGTGGGAATTCAGAGGAAAGACGACGGTACAGGTTGTGGGCAATGTGACTCTCCACTCCATAAATGTCCTGAGGGCAAGTTTCGAATTCTCTTGCTGAGTGATGATGAAGGCCTGGACGAAAGTGGGGAAATCATTCAAACGAACTAGTGAGACATGGGGAGGCATAGTCAAGAGGGAGAATGTCAAATTTCGACTTCACTGGGATGGCCAACCTCGATCCAAATCAAGACCCAGTCAAGGGGAGTTAAGGGTATAACCTATCTCAGTATTGCAGACAAGTGGTGCTTCCCATAATTTTATTTCTCATAAATTAGTATCGCTTCAGGGCCTTCCTACACAACAGATTGGGCGATGGACATAAGATTTGGGTACATGAAAGATGCGAACATATGAGGTAAAATTGGGTGAATTCTCTTGTGTGTTGCCATGAAGGAAAAGAAACTTAGACATGGTGTTAGGCATTGATGGTCGTGAAAACCCTAGGCGAAGTAATCCATAACTAGAAGGCGGCTCATAAGATCTCAAACAGGGGGTCACTAGGTGAGTTAGGTGCTAAGTTTCTACAATCGCCAGATCAACAGTTCCTTTGCGCGTGGTCGTCACCCAAAAGTGGGAGTTATGGGTAAGAAGGTTGACAATGGTGCAATGTGTACAACAACAAACCTATGCCACAACCTGAACTCTGCACAACAACAACAATTGAGGGACATGCTAAAGAAATATGGTGAGGTCTTTTTTGAACCCGCAGGCTTACCTCCAGTGGTCCCATGACCGCTACCATCAAGCACATTACCTAGCAAGGTCCTATATGTGAGGCCTTATAGGTCTGGAGTGCATCCAAGGAAGAGATTGAGGCGACAAGTGCGGGATATGTTGACAAAGAGAATAATTCATCCAAGCAAAAGTGTGTATTCTAGTCCAATGATTTTGGTGAAAAAGAAGGATCAGTCATGGAGAATGTGCGTTGATTATAGGGCCCTTAACAAGGTCACAATTCGAACAAGTTCCCTATCCTGTCATAGAAGAGTTGATAGATGAACTACATGGATCATGCCACTTTACTAAATTGGATTTGAAATCGGATACCATCAGTCTCATGAAGTGAGACTGATATAGAAAGCGACCTTTTCGGACCACATGATGGGCATTACGAGTATTTGGTTATGCCTTTCGGCCTTACCAATGCTCCCTCAACATTCCAAGAGGTGATAAATGATTTTTTAAATTGATGCTACAAAAGTATGTCTTAGTTTTCTTTGAAGACATTCGGGTATACAGCAGGACTTGGGAAGACCATTTGCAGCACCTCCGACAGTTCTAGCTTTCTTGCAAGGTAACAAATTTTATGCCAACAGAAAAAAAATGCACTTTTGGACAGCCAACGGTCAAGATATTTGGGTCACACTATTGCACTGAGCAAGGAGTTGCTATGCAAGCTGATAAAATTCAGGCTGTTGTGAGCAGGCCGATCCTGCGAATCACGAAGGGTGAATTTTGGAGCTTAACGAGAATTGTGCCGCAAGTTCATTCAAAGGTATGGCAAGATTGCAAAGCCACTCCCAGAACTGACCAAGAAAGACAGCTTTGAATGGGGACCAGCAGCCCAAATGGCCTTTGAGCAACTGAAAAAGGCAATAGTCACAGCACCAGTTCTGAGATTACCTGATTTTTCCCAACCATTTGAAATAGAATGTGATGCTTCCTTCAAGGGAATTGGGGCTGTCCTAATGCAAAACCAGCACCCAATTGCCTATTTCAGTAAGGCACTCTCAGAAAGAAATTTGGCCAAATCAACTTATGAACAGGAAATCATAGCCTTAGCGTTAGCCGTGCAACATTGGCGTCCGTATTTGTTGGGTAAACAGTTCAAGGTATTTTTCTGATCAAAAAAGTCTTCGTCATCTCCTCCAACAAAGGATTTCCACCCCGGATCAACAAAATTGGGTAGCAAAATTGCTGGGGTATAATTTTGAGATTTGTTACAAGCCAGGCAAGGAGAACTAGGTTGCTAATGCCCTCTCTTGTAGAGAAGAAGGCGCATACAACTCCTTAGTTTCTTTCCCAACATGGGAGGAAGGCTATCGATTCACTACTGGAAGCCAACCAAGACCCAGTGTTGCAGAAAATCAAGACTAACTTGCTCAAGGACCCTTCATCACGACTGGGATTTATATTGCAAAATGGAATTCTATATCACAAGGGCTGGCTGGTGATCTCTTCCATCTCAAGGTTCATTCCTCAACTGTTACAAGAATTTTATAGTACTCAAACTGAAGTTCGAGTGCTGCTCGCACTTATATGGGCGCAGCGTAATTTGTATTGGGTAGGCATAGGCTCTACAGTGCAACAATTTGTTCAGAATGTGAAATCTGCCAAGAGAAACAAGTCAAGCACCTTGGCTCCAAGTGGGTTACTACAACCCCTAGGTATCCCCAACATCATTTAGGAACAAGTATCTATGGACTTCAATTCAGGTTTACCAAGGTCTAGAGGACATGACACAATTCTAGTGGTGGTTGATAAGTTGTCCAAGTACAGTCACTTTATCTTGCTGAAACATCCTTACACGGCGCGTAACATTGCTGAAATTTTTGTAAAATAAGTAGAGCGTCTCCATGGGATCCCTAAATCAATCCTTAGTGATCGTGACCCCCTTTTTATGAGCAAATTCTGGCAAGAACTTTTCCGCATGCAAGGAATTGAACTACATATGAGCTCCTCATATCACCCAGAATCCGATAGTCAAGCAGTGGTTCATCGATGCTTGAGACCTATTTGTGACGTTTTGCTACAGAATAGCCTCAACATTGGTCTTTGTATGGGTTCCTTTAGGCAGAATTTGGTATAATATTACCATGCCGATTGGGACTACCTTTTGATCGTTTATGGCGAGGAAACCTCCTACCATAGTCGACATATTCAGTTAGTAAAGGTCGGGGTGGTGGCCTGCAAGTTAAAGGACAGGGAATGAAGCCTTAACCATCTCCAAGCTCCACCTTACACTAGAGCTCAAGAGCAGATGAAAGAACAGCGAATACTCTTAGGAGGGGATGTTACCTTTGAAGTGGGGAATTAGATTTATTTAAAATTGCAGCCTCATAGACAACAATCTGTGGTTCAACGAATTAATCAAAAGCTCGCCCCACGCTATTATGAACCTTTTCAGATTGAGGAAAAGATTGGATCTGTGGCGTATAGATTGAAGCTACTGTTAGCTTCCAAGGTACATCCAGTTTTTCACGTCTCTCTTCTAAAACGTGTAGTGGTCACCCAAACCAGTGACATTGTATTACCTGAGGAGTTAACCTTGGAGGATGCTGACATCCTGTTGCCTCAAAAGATGTTAGCTCAACGCTCCATTAAGCAACATGGTGAGCTTGTTAAACAAGTTTTGATTCACTGGCAAAACAAACCAATAGAGGAGGCATCATGGGAAAAAGAATTAGTCTTCAAAAGCAGATTTCCAACCTTCAGTCTTGAGGGCAAGACTGTTATTGATGGAAGGGGCAGTGATAAAGAAAGAGCAAAAAAGAGAAGAGCAGGGTAAGACCTTCCTAGAGCCCAAGCAGGATCAATGCTTTTCGCATGTTTACTCAAGAAAGAAGAGTGGGACACGAGGGGGACAGAGAGAGGACCAGCTGGAAATGAATGGAGCAGAGTTGGTAGCACAAAAAGAGAATCGGGGATGCAGGAGAGGCAAGAAAATGGTGGCAGGAATGTGGGGCTCGTCCCTGGGCTGTGATTGTAGCAAAGATAATTTTTCTTCCTTGTTCTTTATTTTCTGTTCTTCTCTTCATCCTTTGTCTTTGTTTTCTGGTTTACGAGAGGAAGGCTTCCAATTCATTTCTCCATAGTTGATTGATTAATACAATCAGACTTTCAGTCTTCATTTTATTCTGGCATAGTGGTTTTTTTTTCTGTTTTTCTTTCTATCAGCCTTCAACAAGTTACTCAAATGTAATGGGCTTCCCTTTCATCTTACTCCCTATCCCTACTTAACTGCAGCATGTAGAAAGTTTGCAATCTTTCTATCAGGAAAATAGCTCTTCTTTTTAGATAGTTGCATCTAGTCCTTCATCACCCCACCCCCCCCCCTCTTTATGGCAAGTTGGATAAATAGCCAGCCACATGGATGTTTGAATTGCAATGCTTTGAACAAGTTATTTGGGTAGGCTCTTGCCACAATTGAGCTAAGTGCATGGTTTGCACTTGGAAATAGAATCAAACCCAGGCATGCTCTGCAATGAAGAGGTGGAAAACCTCTACATGCCAAAACCCCACGAACAAGTAATGTACAAGAAGTTCTAGAGTAGTTCAAGAATGATGTGGCATGGATATCATCAACAAAGTAAGCATCAAACTTGGGCGGAAAACCTGGATAGCAAAATCAGAGGTGCAAGGTAAAGATTCCATGCTCAATTTCTAAACCATAGATCATAAAAGGGAAAAATTCATGGGATATTGGGTCCACATTATCGTATAAAAACATTGATGGCCATTCATTTGATCAAAATTATTGCCAAATCACCAAAACAAAACAGAAGACTCAGGGGGTAATGCAACCCTGTAGCTGTCACTTAGGACAAGATTATAATGCAAATAGATGTGTCTATCATCTAAAGCAGGCCGATCCAATCACTAAGAAAATTTATAGCATTTACTTAATTATATTAACTTAGCCAGAGATGAACAATAAAAGGATTCGAGTTATCCAGAAAATTTAACTTATGGTAGAATAATAGCTAATATAAAATAGAACAAATCAGACAATTCATTTAAACTTGATGTCTAAAAATAAGTATGCCCCATGATTTAGTAGAGGGAAATGACTTCAGTCTTCAAATATAGAAAGAATGAATACATAAAAAGAATTCTATCCCACTTCCAGTCAAGTAGTTCTAGCCCTAAATTTACCGATACGGTGCAAATAGCCCAACATCACATAATTACAGTTTTTATTCAAATATTCAGAACAGTTAAGCAAGTAATTTGATTTCTATACCATCAAAACAAAAAGAAATCAAAGCCCAATATGAGTCAAATTATTAAAAAAAATATACCTCCAAATATAAACTTGGGGTTCTTATCTGTTATTGATTCTTTAGTAGTCTTGGCCAATTCGCCAAATGATGAAACCGACTTCTTTAAAGAATCAAAAGCAGAATCAAGTGGTACAAGTATCAAGGCCTGAGCCAGCAACAGCGATCCCCGAAACCATTTCAGAGAGAGTAACTATGTAAGAATTGGGGTTTTGGATTGATCGGAGTGAGAGGCTTCGTATATGGCCAACGAGGAAGGTGATGAGTCGACTGGTTGGAATAATAGGCGAACATGAAGCCGATGGATCGACGACCTAGATCGTCTCAAAGGTGTTAAGGAATGCATAGTAGGATTTGGGTTTGGGTTTGGGTTTGGGTTTGAACAGAGCGAGAGAGAATCAGTTGGAAGATGATGAAATGGACAGTCGTGGAGATCGGGCTAGGCGAAAACTGGAGGTAAAAGGCGGTTGTTTATGACGCGTGGGATTGTAGAGGACGTCGGCTGTCTCCGTAAACGACGTCGTATAGGCTGATATATTTCATTTGAATCACCGCCACCATTCAGGTGGCAAAACCGCCCGGTTACTGTTAGATTTAAAAAAAAATGTTAAAATAGTTTGAAAATAAAAAATAATGCTCCAATTAATGTGTAAACAGTAATATCGAAGTTACTGTTGCGACATTCAAACAAAATTTAAGTTAATGCAATAATGCTATAGTTATTAATTATGACATTACAAATGTTTTGAAAAAATTTTAAGTTCAATGTAAGCGATTCTTATTATGGTATTCTTTATTCGATTAATTAGGCGTTATTTTTATTTTCCAATGCTAATAATTAAAAGTAAATATATTCAAAACTCTCGTTATAGCGTACCGTTCATTCCCAAAATAACTTCTGGGTTTGTTATATATATTTTGAGTTTTGGGCCATTATTTAGTTTTTAATCTTAAAATAGTTTAAAAATGAAAATAATGTAATGATGCGTAATTTACTTGACATTAAACTTAAAAATATTTCAAAACATTTATAATATTGTAATCAGGAACTAAGGCATTGATTTTAATTTTTATTTTAAAGTTAATATCGTAATTAATGATTATAAGCGTTAACAAAAAAATTGATGCATGATCGGTGACTGTAGTATTACTCTTGGCGTCTTAATTTAGGCGTTATTTTTTATTTTGGTGTTTTAATAATTGAAAAAAAACTAAATACGTCCCGGCTTTCTATACTTTTTATTTTTAGGTTAAAGTGATTTCTGTATGAGAGATTATGGTCGTATGTTAATTGAAACCTCGACTAATTTTGTAGTCGTTTTATATTCTTCCAATTATGATCAAATTTAGTCCATCGTGAAACTAGATCGATTGGTGGCATTCAGCATTTAAAGGTACAACGGGCGCAAGGAAGGGGAGGGGTTCCAAATTCGAGTTACTCTTACTTGGACAATATAAATATAGTTGAAAGTAATTAGTTGTCCAAAAAAATTATGATCAAGTTATCAACTTAGCTCCTCAACTATGGTCATTTCTTGTTACAAAATTAAAAAATAAAATCAGAAATAAATTAAATTAAAAAATATTTACGCTCAATATTTTTATTTTTGCATACTTTTAAGTCATTTATATATTTATCTAATAAGTATTTATCTATCAGCTACTATGAGAGAAGAGCAAATTATTGGTCTTAAATGCTATGAAAATAAAAATGACAAAAAAATTAGTTTAGAGGTTGAATTGATACCTAAAACATAGTTGAGGAGCAAAAATGATATAAAAAAAAAAAAAAGTTTAGGAGTTAAGTTGATATTAGGTGGCGTTTGTTTTTTGACTTAATACTGAAGTTAAATAGTTTTGTTAATTTGTTTGTTTAAATTTTTCGAGCTTTATTGGCGATTTTTTTAAAAAAGAAGTTCTTGAATAGAAAAGAAAGTGAAAATATTCGGTTTTACATTTAGAAAAGTCGTTCGCGAAAATAGAAAACGATCGTTCTTGCGTGAAGAGAATTTGCTTGATATCTGGCTATTAGGAATGACAGCGGGAGGGTTTGAAGCGGGCGGTCTGTCAGGCCCGCATTTCGTTTATTTTTGATTTCGAAACATGCCATTTAAAAAAATTGAGCAGGCGGGCGGAGATGAGAAAATTTCGGCTGTGTTTACGTTATTTTGTTTTTGTTTTTTATTTTAATTTTTTTATATTTGCTTTTTATTTTTATTATATTAAAATTAATATTTTCATAAAAATAAAAATATTATGAATTTTGATAAATTATTTATTAAAACATTATAACAATAATAATTATTTATATTAAAGTATAAAAATAAAATAATAAAAATTATTTTAAAAAAATATAATCGGCGGGGCTTGTGTATTATTTTGAATACATGGTTCATATTGCTTCACATTCGGTTGTTTACTAGCGAGCAATTTATTTATTACCCGATTCGCTTTTTATTTTAATGAAGCTTACTTGTCGTTATTATTTCGAGATTTCCTCATCGCGTCCTGTCTTGCAAACTTATACGCACAATAAAATCGGAAAAAAATTTCACTTGTTTTAGAAGGTCGACGAAACTTTTACGGAGTCGCTCGATTCCATAAAGCCAATTTAACTTGGCTTGCGATCGGTTCCCAAATAAATCGAGATACAGAGAATTTTAGAACTTCGCGACCTTATAGCGATTTATTATTTTAATGTATTTACCATTTTGAAAATTTATAATTTTCTCGGGTTTTATGGAAGTAGCAATACCTAACCGTCTCGATTTGAGAAAATAAACTAAAACTTCGTTAAAAACCCGATTAAAATTAAATTAAACACATTGCCGCAATTCTAGAGCGAAGCGGAGACCAGAGACAAAGGAAATAATCCAGTATGGTTTGTCGTCACTCTTCGCGCTAATGTTAAAAAACAAATATTTTAATACTTGTATTAAGTGTTATTAAGGCACCGAAAAGTTATATTCAGCATTAAGTAAAAAAAACAAACACCACCTGAGTCATAATTGAGGAGTAAAAATACTTTTTATCCCTTTTATTTTTCTTTTAATATGTAGTATTATATTCTCATATAAATTTAAAGTGGTTCTTCCACGATTGTCAGTCCCAACCACTAAGTTAGGTCTTATTTAGCTTCTTTCTATTTTTATTTTAATAATTAATAGGAATAAAAATAAATTAATAAATATAATAATTATAATATTCACTATATAAAAATTTCGATAATTTCAAACATAGATTCATGAAATCAAGGTTAATTGTCAATAAACATTAAAACCAATCTTACGTACAATAACACATCTATACTGGATAGGATGAGATTTTTGTTCAATCCGATGTTTGGTGCCACATATTATATATCAAGATTGTAATTTTAGGATTTCTTTTCCTTGATTCCAAACATCGCGCGAAAAAGTGAAGGATTAGGCTAGGATAACAAAATTGACAAAGAGGCTTGGTGAGACTATCCAGTAAGTGTCATGCATCCACGAAGTAAGATGTCGCCATCCAAGTCCATCCTTATTGTAGTCCTCGTGCGTGCGTTGTCCGTCGTACGTTTGTATTATTTCCAGTTCCGGGGAATTAGTTGAATGGCCCGTCTGGCCCATGAATCTTTCGTGGATGTCGGGTAACCTGTAATGCCCTCAATCGGGCGAGTCTTCTGTCTGGGAGCTACCAGTACAACATGTCTGACATTTTACAACCATACTGTAGAGTCGCGTGCAAATAAAAATGGCAGCAGGTAAAAATCGTGATACTCACAAAATATAGCCAAACTTCTGTTACATGGTTCGAGAGTTAATGATCAAGCTCTTAATTGAGCATATATTAAAATTTCTGTTTTAATGCATGTTATCTGAAAATGAATCTAGCTTGTCAGGCTTTCTTCTGAAACCGACCTCTAGTGAGCTTAGTCCCTCTTTATGCAGCTCTCGATCGCGAAATAGTGATCCTCGACAAAGGTGAGCGATCTTGTGGTGATAATTTATACATGGGTTACTCCTACTGAGAATACAGCGTGTCGCAGCGTCGATCACTTATCAAGCAAATACATGATCTCTTTGAGATGTTTTACGTGCGTCTACGTATCTAGTGCACTCCCTTGAAACTGCCTCACATTGCTAAGCCAAATGCAAGTAAATCGGTTTTTCAAACAAAAGCTTTTGTTCTTGAGAAACACACTACGATTTGGTAAATATATTGGACTACCCTCCCTATGGCGAATTCTTGGATAATTTTCCCGAGCAGTCATGGGCCATGCCAGTTAATTTGTTGGGCCAAATCTCAAAGCGATTAACGAAAATCTTGTGAAATTCCTTTACTTGCTTAGTTTTCATTTTTCTTTCAATTTCTTTTCATTTATCCATTACCTTCATTGCTATAAAAATGCAGGGTCTTACGATGCGTATGGAATGTTATATCGTTTAATGTGATTCGTAATATATTTTACATGTATATATTAACAAAATTAATTCACACAATTCATGTTATTCGATTTACATCAATAACACCAAAATTAGCTCACATTGACTAATTCACAATCTAAGCAATTCATTTTGAATCTTATTTACCACTGAAATCACCTGACATATCACGTGAGCGGTGAAACCCTCGAGTCGATAACGTTCCGACCACACAGTAGGGTTTCTTCACTTTCGGTTCCAAAGATTTTGAGGCCAGATAACACGACCATCAAAGCCTCTATAGTCACATCCATAAAATGGCTCTTAGCGAAGAATAAACCAGTAGGAAAAGATCACTCACCTCTTGGGTTGTCGAACTCCTTGAATCGGTGTCCACGTGTAGCCTGCCGGTGTAGGTAGACTTTGCTAACTGCTCAGTCGAGCCAGACGGTCAACGGTAGGAAATCTAGAAAGTCACTTCTTCTCTCTCTAAAATCTAAAAACCCACTCACCACCACGATTTCCAGGCTCTTTGGAGAAGAAAAGCTATTATACTTTTTGTCTTATTCAATTTAACATTTCAATGGTCGAAGTGATGTCCCATTGACCCATTTGTTTGACGCTGACTGTCCAGAGTCGTTCGTTTAATCGTCTCGCTAATCATGCGACATGTGTCACATGGGTACATGTAGTAGGTGACTTTGTGCGTATCGATAATACTCTCGTGTAGTTTCTGCTTCCGGGCATCAGGTCTTGGCCCCGAAAAGCGTGAGTGAGCTAATGCCGAATTGACCAAATTCGGCGTGGTAAGTGCAGATTTAGCGATACGATTCTAATGGTGAATCTGTTTCATCATCAAGAGATCTAGAAAAATTTCGGTTTGACCAAAATTACCATTTACCCTTTTTTTAGAAATTAGAATTTTCTCGGGTTTATTCTCCCCTCCTTAAAGAATTTAGTCTCGAGTGCGTACAATCTACAATCATGCATATCTGGCGTGCCTTGTCACAATGCGTATATTAGTCATTTAAGTATTAAATGATTATGTATCTGCGTCCACAAACGAGAAGAAAGGATAGATGACGCATCGTGTCCTCGCGCTCCAGATTGACTCCTCCACTCCCACGGTCTTTTGCCACTAGCACCCTCGCTAACCTCGCGGTCCTGTAGCGCAAAAACTGATCCATTTATCCATAATGGACAACGGTCCCTCCTCGAAGGTCTCGTCAGTAACCGACCTCGATCTCTCCCACCCCAATCCACTACATGAGCTGGATCTGGAGTGTACCTTCGGAGCATGGAGACGTGAAATTCCTCGTGGACACCCGACATGCTAGGCGGTAAAGCCAATGGTGCGCTCTGATGCCTACCCTCTCAGGTATCTCGAAGGGCTGATGAACCTCGGCTTGATGGCTTCGGCAGGCAGGACCTCACTCCTCTTTTAGGCATGCCTTGAAGGCGTGATCTTGACCTCGAACCCTATGGGTGACGTTGTAACGTCGCGCGCCAGCTCTTATCGGCTACGGCGGTGAGAAGATGATGTAAATATCAAGCTCGCCTTCTTCGGTGTCTACAATCGGTCAGGGACCGGGTGATGGAGCTAACCCACTCGGTCCAAACATATTGGTGATCTGCATGGCCTCATCTGATGTCTCATATGGTGCCATCGTATACTCGCGATGCTTGTTGTTATAAGCGGAAATTCCACTAAAGGCAAAGTGCTCTTCCCGGTTACCCTTATGATCACAGGACGCATGCTGCGTAGCATGTCCTCCCAACACCTATGGTCCTCTCGGCGACCATACAATGCGTGGGTGGAAAGTTGTACTCATGGTTGGCCCGGGTATTGCCCCATAGCATTTGGAAACTCTTCCAAAAAGTCTTTGTAAAACCTCGGATCCCTATCGGAGCACTATGAATCTTGGTATTCCACATGTAGCGAAACGATCTCGAGATATCTGTGGGCGAATCTCGATGTGGAAGGTCGTTCTTACATTGAAAATGTCGACTTCGTGGTAGATCCACTATCACCAGTCTGCTTTGTCATGTCCTGTGATTATCTGTGTAAATAGTTTTCAAAATTTCATCTTGACGTGCTCCAGCCACTCCCATTTGTGATGGTGAGAGTAGCCTGCGTATTCTAGTGCTGGCCTTAACTGGCGGCACGTGAGACGTGCGATCAACAAGTCCCCATTGTCTCTTAGTCGCTTCAGGTGGTACTAGCGACCGAAGATCACGGTACATCTTAGTGCCACATGGATTGACCGATAGAGGAGTAGTGACTCTCTAGAATCTCTCTCGAATCGATTGTTGGGGAGACCCTTGCAGTCCTCATGTTGGGAAGACTACCATGCATTATTGGACGGTCAGGCTCGTCATCTGTACTGGCGTACCAGATTTCGTGGACTTCATCTGTCACCTGTGTTTGTCTTGGGGATATCTGTCTCCTGACCCTCGAGATGGTAGCGGTGAAGTGTCTTGGGTAGACTCGCGCTCCTCTGTGTCAACAAGTATTCCCGATCCTGCGATAGATGCTGATTCTTGACCTTAACCACAATTCGTTGCCTGTGATCAATGCACAGTCGAAGTGTCTTGTCCTTCTTTTTTGCAAATAGACGGGCGCCATGGTGAAGTGCTCGGTCTAATGAACCCCTTGTCCAACAACTCATGTAGTTGGACTTTGAGTTCTGTATTCAGTGATGCCATCATGCGGGTCATAAAGATGGCGAGAAGTACCGGGGTGTAACTCGTCTAGAAGTCCTACAACCCTCTGAAGGCAATCCGGGTAGCTCATCGGGAAAAACATCCTCATACTTTCATAAACTACTCGAGGGTAGATACAAGTGCGGTCTCACCTCATCTGGGTGAGGCTTGCTAGCCAACCCCATGTTGTCCCCCAACAAGCGGACTGCCGTGTCTGTTTAATAGGAAAAATATCATGCTTGTCCCCACGAATCACAACCACGAAATTGCAAGTCACTGGCATTATGGCGATAACCCTCCTACGCTCCTGATCGATGACGACTACGCAGAAGTTTGTCGGTCAGTTATCCCAGGATGACATCGAACTACGACATGTCCACTGACCCTCGGGTCAGCTGTGGTAGAATCCAGGATCTCTGGCTTTCATTAACAACAACATATCATCCATCCTACTTCCAATCCACAGGAACTCACATCTGAGGAATATCAGGGGCCTGACCTCTAAGCCGATATGCATATGATCACGTGATGAGCGAATGTAGGCGCTGAGTAAATAACACTCTTCCCTTATCGAGATAGCAAGCATTACCCATGTGGTGGCTGATCCAGCTAACTTAGCCGGTGGTGATCGCGTAGACACGCCTGACACCGAAGTCCTTGCTGTGGGCCTCATCTGCCTCGGCCTGCTGGCCTCTCCCCTTTGCCTGTGTATGTGGGGTGCCCCGTACGACTCCAGACCCGATATTGGCTCCTCGCTGTATTGGGCTATGGAGGAATGAGCCCGTATCCTCTCTGTCCCTACCAGTGGCAATTTGCGTTGTCTGAAATCCACGGGATCGTGCAGGCGATCCCTCCTCATGTGTCGGTACATGAGTGGTAGCCGTCCCCTGACTGACAGCAACCTGATATGTCCACGGCAGGATGGTCATGGCCTGGAACCAGCGTGAACTAGATGTTGGGTTACGAGCGGAATATCAATGCGGTTGGAACATAAATGCGAGTGGAATTTATAATTTTTGTCATAACCCACAGAGAATCACATCGTTTCATAAAAACCGAAGGAAGAGATGTGACCTCTTTGTAGATCGATTAGTCGATCGGCTAAAGTGCAGCGTCTTGGTTTGTCGGATCTTCAAGGGAGTGTTGTCTTTGGCGACCACTTCCCTCTGATATCCATACGAACAAATAATGAGCGATCTTGTTGAATGGATTCGGGTTCGGTCTTCTCAAAACGAGAATTAGGGTCTCTTGTTTTGTAGTCTGTTCTTAGAAATTAAAGAAGACAAACACTCTAAAAAAATATATATGTCTCACATATATATATATATATATATATATATATATATATATATATATATATATATATATATATATATACTATATATATATATATATAAATTAACTAGGGTTTTAGTCAAAAACGAATTTTATATTATTATATATTTAAAACTCTTTTAAATAATAACAATTTAAATTCAAATCCTTATCAGATAAGGAAACGAATTTATTTATATTATTATATATTTAAAACTCTTTTAAATAATAACAATTTAAATTCAAATCCTTATCAAATAAGGAAACGAATTTATATTATATTATTATATATTTAAAACTCTTTTAAATAATAATAATTTAAATTCAAATCCTTATCAGATAAGGAAACGAATTTATATTATTATATATTTAAAACTCTTTTAAAAAACCCTTTACTGATTATTTCCTTATCCAATAAGAAAAATAACAAATTAATTATTTGTTATAATTTGATCTGAAATTTTAAACATTCTCAAAATTAAATTAATTTAAATAACAACTAATTGTTATTTATAATTTAAAAATAATCTCATCATTTAAATTACTACAGTGAAAACCATAGCAGATTATTATTCGTTTTAATGTATGACCATATGGGTTCAGGATAACATTGGCAATAGGCACAAATCACATTACGGTCCTACAAGTCATAAGTGGCTACAGCGAGCGTTATAGCTACGAGGATTAAATAAAGCTAAGTGATCCGAGACAACATTAATATAGTTAATAACCATAATCATTTTTGTCTCATGATATCTTGATAGAATATAAGGCATGGACAAAGTCGACACTTATATCGTTATCTTTGATTGCAGCCAATTAGCCCGACTAAACAAATGACATTGATCTCCATCAATTCATTTTGAGCACGATCATGCATTCAGTCTCGGTCTGTCGGGGACCCGGAAATATCTCTCTTATAATAAGAAGGGATAAATTCCGTCTTAATCGCTCATATCTCGCTACATAATTCTTATTATGTTCAAGTATAACTTTTATAGTCATCCAGATTAAAGACAACATTTGATTAAATCAAAAACCTGATATTCCTTATGTTGAGAAGCTATATGGCGATCTCGGTCGAAAGTTTAATAGCCATATTTATTAGAGATTAACTTATGACTTTGATCCATATATTAATCTCGAGAAGAATAAATCCAATATTTGTTCTCCCGACAAATAGATATAAATTTGATTTGTATCTCATACACATATTCATCCCATGAATATCAATCAAACTTTATACTAATCTTAATTCATTGTTATTCCCATAACAATAGCCGATTAGGGACATTTAGAATAATTAATAATATTATTCAAGGACATTATATATAATAAACATGCAAATCATCATAATAATAAATTCTCATAAATAGTCAAAATACCATGTCCATGCAATAGGCCTAGAGCACTATTACTAACACTAGAAGCCACAGGCTTCAACAGAACTAGAAGAAGTGACTCTCTTCTGTCTTGCCTCTGCTTTTGGCATCACAGGTGCTCAGGAGCATCCTCGATCTCTACCACATGAAAAGTCGGGCCGTCCCGATATTATAGTCCATGTCCACATAGAGGGGCGAGGTCCCTACAATCCTACGAATTGACAACTGGCCCATTCTGAATCTCTAACCTTGGCGTGTCGGGTGACACGTAGTCATCGATAATGGGCTGGCTCAGTGAATCCCAGCCACATCTTCCCGTCTGGTCGTAGTCCTTGCGGCTCGGAACTCCACAGACCTTGACGTGACGACGATTAATAGGAAAATATTTGCCCATGAACAGATCATGGAACTCTGCCCATGTCATTGCCTCTAGGTCTCTAGGGTCTTACGTGATTCCACCACCTTAGGCCTCACCCTCACAGCTAGAATGCAATTTTAGTCGATCACAGTGCGTATCGAGCAATCTCCATCAGCCTATAATACCTTCTCGACCTGCATGAACCAGTAGTGCATACCATCGGATCTCCTCCCCACAGGAAATATTGGAGGATGATGTGCCATGAACCTCTGAAGGTTACTCGGACCTCCACGAATTTTCTTTACTAGCTTGTCACGATAGCAGCCCGGTAGCGATCCTACGACCTCGTGAGCTTCTTGGTAAAATCTCTGGTGGTGCTTATTTTGTAGCGCCGTGGGCCTTCCCTCATGTCCCTCGCTGTGACTAGCCATCTACACATGTCAAATAGCAAGTTAATATTCAATGCAGTATCTCTAAGGTGTAAACATTTTCAGACACTATTTACATACTAAAAACATTTCATACACAACGTCGATTGCATTCATAGTGTCTGAGACAATAATTTCATATATTAAATTATCGCGCAACAAAAAAATATTTTATTTTATTTTTAACATTTTTAAAAAATTATTTATTTATTTTATTTTTATTTTAAACCTCGTGAGCGATTGCTCGCCGAACAATGTCAAGCGGTGACTCATAGCGGTGCAGAGTGGCGAGGTTGGGTGTACGGTGCGCGCACGACCCGGCTGCGCCCACACTTTGCGAACGCCACGGTCTGCGCGCTAGGCGTCGATGTCGCAAGCCATGCCATGTGCCATATCGTGGCGTGTCGTCATACAGGCACGTCGTGTCATTTGCGCACGAACCTGTAGTGTGTTCTTGACACTATATCGGCGCGTAGTGTATCGCGACCCTTCCGTGCGTATCACGCGCCTCCTGCGCCGTATCGTGGCTCATGCTCAGCCGTATCGCGACGTTGTGCGGCGTCGTGCCAGCGGCTGTCGAGATACACCCGGCCCAGCGGTGCCCTCACATCCGCGATATGCCCATTTGTA